>OY987250.1:16310186-16826123 GCA_963920765.1 Ulota crispa
CAATAGACTATTGATGGGTATTATTTTTATTTTTTTGAAATGCAAGATACTTTGTGCACTGTAAATTTGAGGTCAGTGTTTCCAATTACAGCAAGCTTGTCACAATCTTTGGCCCTCTACTATCACCAATCCAATTGCACTAAAATTGAGAGAACCGGAACCAAAACCAAAATCCAATTTACAAAAGCAATCTCTCAAAATTCGCTAATTTTCCACACCAAAAATGTTGCTTGTTAATGTTAAAAATGAACCCAAAACCATCAATTTTAAAGAGGACAAGCAACAATTCAAATATGGCAACAAGCAGTAAGTGCACACAATAAATCAAAACTCTTTTAGAAACCCTAATTTAGAATTTACAAGCCAAAAGAAAACAATATGTATGAAATATATTTAATTGATGTTTTCAATATCTACCAGTGCATTGGAAATTCTTGATTCAAATATTGGTATACACTGATCCATATCTAAATTAAATAAAAAATCAGAACCTACTTAATACTTCGCAGATGGAGATTTTTTTTAAATGATTAACGGTAAAAGACATTAATTAAAAAATAGTGAACAAATTAGAGATAATTTCATTGGTATCAGAAACAAAAGAAAATGATTATATGTAAGACTTCAAAAAAAAAAGCATAATAATTGACAAAAATTACCTTGTTAATTAAAAAAATTTAAAAATAAGAATATGTATCTCTAGGCACATCATTTGCCTTTGCTGCAAGGTTAAGAAGTTTGTTTATTTAATTGCACTAGATTAACTTGGCATCATCAACTTTGCATGCCACTATTTGCTTGATTTTGTGATTTTGTGATTTTTAACTTTCTGCCACACAACTTCTTCCACTTTTTAACCCTTAAAATCCTTGGGGCCTTTATTTTGTCAAAAGATATTCAAAACTGCCGTTTTTATTGCAAAGAGTAAAAAGTTTGAAAATTGGTCTTTTTTCACATTTAGCCATAGGATCTTGTACTAGACTAGTATAAGAATGTGGGATAAAATATTCAAAAACTTTGACCACCCAAATTGCAAGATATTTGAGTTTAAAATGTAAAAAACAAACATCTTTGCGCCTTGCATGAGCTGATTATTTGACTTTGAACATTTTTAACTTAAATTTTTTGCTCCACAAAGATTTGCGGTTTATTTTTTTATGCTAGAAAATTGAGTTGGAAATCCTTGGAAAATAACCAAAACAAAAAAGACTTAATTTTCATTCTTAAAAAAAACATTAGGTGAAAGAAGGTATGAAATTGAACAAAAACTTAAATTGTTAATAACTCTGCAATGAAATTGAAATGCAATAATCCCAATAGTAAGATTGTTTAAGCAAGCAAGCTTCACCTTCTCCAATAGTTTTTTTTGAAAAAAAGTTAAAATTGCATTCAAAAATGAAGTTTATAAGTTATTTTTTCAAGAAGATGCTTGAACTGCCCAAAAAACAAGATTTTCCATAACTTTCTCATAACTAGTCCAAATGGAATGAATCAAAGCTTCAAATGTAGAAAAAACTATAACATATGAGAATAAATTTAAAAAAAAAAAAAAAAAAAAAAAATCAAGTATCTGTAAATTTTATTTGCTGCCCGATCTATATAAATTTGTGCTTGTCTAGGCATAGCTTTTGCTTTTGGGCTTAGATTGGAATAAAATTTATATTCCCAAAAAGCTAATGTGTTCTCTTATTAAAAAAAGTTTCAAAAAACCAAGACAAAAATTGAGGCTATAGGTACTTGCCCAAAATCTCATTTGTCCTCCAAGGGGCATTGAGGGATTTACAAGGACTTCACTTTCCTTTCCAATTTGTGAAGTCAAAAGCTAGTGAACCCACTTCCATTGATTTTGGTGCATCATGACTATATTGTGTGGTCCATGTGCTCTTTGCATTGCAATAACAAAAATCAAATAGCAGCATTGTTCCAATGACGCTATTGCTATGGAGCATGTGCACATAAAGATAGAATTAAAAGTGGACATGTAAGAACAAAAAATAGAAAAATGGAAACCAAAGTACCTAAAGATAGAAAATCGTTTGCAAGAAACAATCTAAGGTGGCTTTCTTCATGCTTGAAATTCCCTAGTCTATTTATATACAATTAAAAAATTGAAAGAGAAATAAAAAAATCCAAAAGAAAAGTTTGAAAAGTTTGAACTTAACCTCTAAAGGACTGCAGCCTTTATTTTGTCAAGAGACACTCAAAACTGCAATTTCTGCGGCAAAGAGTACAAAAGTTTGAAAATTGGTCTTTTTGCATATCTAGCCATATAATCTTGTACTAGACTAGTATAAGAATGTGTAAAATCAAAATTCAAAAACTTTGACCACATAGATGCAAGATATTTGCAATCAATGTAAAAAACAAACTTTTTTGCACCTTACATGATTAGATTATTTGACTTTGAATTTTCTAACTCAAAATTCTTGCACCATAGAGTTTGGAGGTTTGTTTTTTTACAGTGGAAAATTGAGTTGAGAATCTTTGAAAAAAAATTAAAACTTAAAATACTAAATTTTTATTCTTAAAAAAATTAGGTAGAAAAAGGTATGAGATTGAACAAAAACTTAAATCGTTAAGAACCTTGCAATGGAATTGAAAATCAATAATCCTAGCAGTGAGATTGTTTTGGAGAGCAAACTTCACCCTTTCCAACAACTTTTTTTGAAAAAATGTTAAACTTGTAT
The DNA here is from genome assembly GCA_963920765.1 of Ulota crispa. Taxonomy (NCBI): domain Eukaryota; kingdom Viridiplantae; phylum Streptophyta; class Bryopsida; order Orthotrichales; family Orthotrichaceae; genus Ulota; species Ulota crispa. Next base: position 16,312,874 of record OY987250.1, read on the forward strand.
TCAGGAATGAACTTTATAAGTTATTTTTTCAAGAAGACCCAAAAAACAATATTGTCCATAACTTTCTCATAACTAATTCCAATGGAATGAATCAAAGCTCCAAATGTAGGTAAAATTATAAACTATAAAAAAAAAAAATTCAAAAGTTTTTGTAATTTTTTTTGGTTGCCCAATCACCCCAAATTATTCCTTATTAGGGCATAACTTTTGCTCCTAGACATTGATTGGAATATAATTTATATTCCCTAAAAGTTAATGTGTTTTTCTATTTTCAAAAAAAGTTTCAAAAAATTGAGGCTATAGGTACTTGCCCAAAATCCCATTTGTCTCCCAAAGGACAACAAATCTTTAGGGGTTACATACAAATTTGAAATACACACATTTCTAAGCACACAATTAAGGAGAAGAAGAGGTTAATGAGGTGTGAAGCAATCCTAAAAGAGAGGCAGAGCTCTAAAGTTTGTGAAAATTGTAAATGGTAATGATAAAAGGAAAAAAATGACAATTTTTTTATCTTTGCCACGCTTTACAATGGTAAGGCATTACTAGCTTGCCTGGTGGAATCTGCCAACACATGTTGACATCAACCAAGTTTGCTAGTACGTGCATCTATACTATTGTAGACATGCCAATGACTATGCTTTGCTATTGACAGTGCACCCCACCATGCATCTCATTGTGCACTTTGTATCTTGAATGTAGGTTTCTGTAAGCATTAATTTGAGCTGTCTAATTTGTGTGATTTTTTTGTCACACTCTAGCTAAGGTCAAGACTGCTTCATTTTACTTCACTAGCCATGGCTACTTGTCTATCTTCCATATACTACATTTTATAAGAAATGCTCATGGACTTGTTTGCCATTGTTGATTGAACAAGCTAGCCATGAAGAAAGCAGCGTGAACATTTGGCTATGAAGATTTGGTGAAGGTGCGAGGTCATTTTTTCAACAAAGAGAATTGGTTTCAAGGGCTCTTGATTGCGCTGTGGCATTTTGGGGGCTCACAGGCTAGGCGTGGAATAGAACATGAACGTATGGTGCGTTGGTCCAATCTTCTCATCTCCACAAATGCATCGGACTTTCTTTTATTTGCAGCTCTTCATGGATAGGTAATTATAAGTATGGTTGATCATTTTGTTCTTTTGTATTTGGAGAAAATTGATGGAGGAATTGATCTGATATGTTGTTACAATGTTGTTAGGCTAAACTTAGGTTGGACGTTTGTATGCAATGTTGAATAGTTTTGTAAAATTGGAGGCATTAGAAGAATTCATATGTTCTTTCTTGAGCACATAATTATGTTGAAACCTTTGAAATAGTGAGCGTAATATGAACGCAACTTAAGACAATGTATACCAAAAGATCCTCTGTTTTCAATTTTAAGAGAGTCCTCTTCTTTGGCCAAAAGTGAAGAGACAATTATGTCTTATTTAATGAAAGATTCTTTTGCTTTAGCACTTCATACGAAGCAGATTGGTAACCTTTACTTTGACTTGCATTTTAGCTATAACCTAATAGTTTGCCCTCGGTTGTGAGTATTGCAAGTAAATGTAACTCTATCTTGGATATGTTTTAACCTAATCAAGGTACATTCTAGTTTCTTAGTATATTCTCTTGCTGCATGTTTACTATTAACTACATATTCTTGCTATTGTCACCAAATTTACAAATACAAGTGCATTGAATGAATAAATTTTGCTTCACTTGTATTTTCACAACCCTAGGTTCAAATTTTGTAACATGTTGGCTAAATATTTTACATGTTGCTCTCTGTAGCTTCAATAGGGAAGATGAAGTTGTAGCTTGGATGGTTAAACGTCCTCAATCATGGCTAGACATCCTCATAAGTGTAAACAAGTTCAAGCTCAGTAGTCTCAAGTTGCATCTTGCAATTTAAAGCCTTTGGTTAAATTGACACCAAAGACCTTACCAAAATTGGTTGCCAAAAAAAATCGTGGTATGTTGAAAGTCCCTATTAGAGGCATGTGGATTGAGGAATTGATGCAAACAACCATCCAGTGTATCAAATCTAAACATAGATTAATTAGAAATGCCTCTAAAATTTTCTCTATTCCTTCTTCATCCATTAGGGATTGGATGTCTAGGAAGACAAGGAGCAAAAGACACGGACATGATCCATATTTGACACGAGTAGAAGAAGAAGAGCTTAAAACATGGTGTTTCAAAATGCAAGAAATGGCAATTTTGGTAATATTACCAATCCTTAAAAACACAATGAGAGACATTGTGCAACGCTTCCCATGACAACATCCTTTTAAAGATGCCCTTCTTGGCCAAACTTGGTGAGATTGCTTCAAGTCCTAACATCTAGATGTTGTATTGAGATTTGGTGAAGGTTCAGAAATGAAGCAATGTATGGGCTTAAACTACAAATCATGTTCCATTTTTTATAATGACCACTGTGATTACCTCTTATGGATATAAGGCGTCTCATATATGGAATATGGATGAGACTAGGGTCCAAGCAACAAGGAAAAATAGTTTCCTCAAGGTTGTAGCAAAAAGAGGATCTAAAAATGTGAACATTCTAGCTGGTAACAATAGGAAATGGTTGACTATTATTGTGTGCATCAGTACTCATGGAACTTACATTCCTCCTTACTACATATTCAAGGGAAAATATTTGCTTCAAGATTATGTGGAGTTGTGTGGACTTGGAGCAGCAATGAATGTTCAAGAAAATGGTTGGATTACCAATGAGATTTTCTATGATTGGCTTGTATTTTTTCAATCAAATGTTTTTGGAGGAGCAAGTCAACAGATAAAGCGTCTTCTCATTTTAGATGGGCAATGTAGCCATGTGAATGCCACAACACTAGACACTTGTATCAAAGTGGGAATAGATGTCATGAGTAGTTCGTCACATACCTCACAAAAAATGCAACAATTGGATGTATCATGTTTTAAACCTTTCAAAAATATCTTCAAGAAAACAAAGTAGCAATGGGATTGAAGAATCCAAATCCGGCTAATGGTGTCATGTTGAGATCAATTTTAGCTAGGATGGTTGCAAATGCTTGAAGCAAAGCTTTGAAGCCCTCTACCATATTAGCAAGTCTCACAGCACCATGTATGTGCTCAATTTTATTTTAAGTTTTCATTAAATGTTTTTTCAAAATATATCATGAGTTATTTTATTAAGCATAACTTATATGTGAATATGCCAAACAACAGACATCATTCCAATAAATCCTAAGGCAATGGAGAGCTTTTATGTCCCAAGTTTCCCTCATTTAAACAATATGATTTTGCTTAAAGTTGCAAAGGATAAAATAAGGTTTAAAGATCAAGCACTTTCACAAACCAATACCGATATCAACTTTGAAAAGGTGTTGCATAAAAACGTTGATGAAGTGATTGATAGGATTATTGAAGGGGTGCTTTAGGAAGACAACAACAATTGTGTCTTGTGTGAAGAGAAACTTATTGACTTGTCAAATGAGGCATTTGAAACAGTTCAAGAAGTTCTATGGCCATTATGTGAAGTAACACAAGAAGTTGTGTGGCCATTAGATGATCCTAATCCACTAGTAATTAGAAGTATTGATTTTCATTGCCTTGATGAAGGTCAATGCTTAACCCTTGAACGCCCAGGGTTTTCAAAAATACACTGAATCAAGGACACTTTAGTCCTCTAGGGCGTTCAGGGGTTAACAAATACAATTGTAGATTTCTATCTCATGTACCAGGAAAGAAAATATAAGTGGTTGAAGGGCTTTCATTTTTTCAATAGCTTTTTCTTTAGGAAACTAGTACTTGTTCATCAAGAGGAAGCACTAAATGTGTTCACTAAGCTTGCATGTTAGATAAAAGATGTGAACATCTTCAGCTGTGACTATGTCTTCTTGTCAATTCTATTAAGGTAATTGTCTTTTCATTTTAGTATCACATTTGACAAACTTCTTACTAAAATTTGCCATTGTAATTAATTGTATTTTTTTTTTTCAATTGGAGGAGGCATTGGAGCTTGATAGTTATGTGTTATCTTGGTAGCATTATACCAAAGCCTTATATATTTCACTTAAATTCAATGAGTTCTACTCATATGGATGTACATGAGTATAAATTGTTAGATTTTTCATGTTTCAAATTTGTTAATGTCATCCTTGCATTAATATGTAGTAGATATTGGATCATGGTTATTGACATTAGTATATTTATTACTGTTAATGTATTATTTGCATTGCAGTATGTTGAGCTCAGAATGGGATCGAAAGGATAATATTGCACCTTTGAGAATTTCAAAAAGGCTTGTACAGATCCAAGCACTTTAAGTAAGCTAAGTGATCAATTATACATCCTTGAAGATGCTTTGTAATTTTAGTCATGTTGCAATATGTACAATGTGATCATGCATGTGTGCAAGTTTTCAACAACCTAAGAGCAATATGACCAATTGTGGAATATATTTGTTGAGGAACATAGAGAATTTCATAGATACCATTACTAAATCAGCTACTTTGGGCCAAACTTTAGATTATGCAGTAAGCCTCTACATCTCTTACAAATTTGTAAATTGTAAAAAGTTCCAACTGTGTTTGAATTTATTGTATGTTAACTTGGTTTGACTAATATTAACTTGATTTTGTTGTATGAATGGTTAGCTAAAGAAAATAAGTTGGGAGTTAAAAAATACAAGATTTCAAGATGAAAAAGCTGCTCAAAATGGTTGAGCATCCAACAAATAATATTGATGCTCCAAGGTGGTCTAATGTTCTCATCAATTGTCCTAACAATCCCAAAGAAGTAAGCCATCTATGTTATCCTAGTTTTAACCTTTTTTTTTTCAGACCCAATTTTTCTAATTGGATGGATTTTTACAATCTTTGATAACTTTCATCTTCTTATTTTAGAAACAAGTTCCATAAAGACCTATCCAGCATAATAAAAGTTCCTAACTTCTCTCAAGCTTCAAGAAGGCCAAAAAATCCAAAAGGTTGAATCTGCATGGAAAATGTTTGACCTTAGAGAAATTTACTTTGGAGAGACAAAAAGCACTAAAAGATGCAGAGGAGAAGTTTAATGAACAATTAGAAATGAGAAAGAAAAAGGCAGATCTTGCAAAGTCAAGAAAAGATGAAAAAATTCAAAAGCAAAAGGCAGCACAATTAAAAATTTAAAAAAACTTGAAGCAAGAAGAAATTAACAAGAATCAGGAAGAAAGAGAAGCATGGAATCCCAACAATCAAGAAAAGGCCTACATTTGTTACACATGTAGCTACTAACATGCACAATTAGTATTGACAAAATGATTTGGTAATGTTACATATAGTCGTGCACCTATTTGGAGAAAGTTCACAACTTTTCAATAAAATTTTCATTTCTTCAAGTGAATAATAGTGTCACCTAAGTCACTAATAATATTAAAAAAATTACAATTTTTTGATACCTATGTCATGAGAAACACTCTTGAACTCAAACATGCACAGTTATTGGCTTGTCTACGATACTAAGTGGGAGGATTTCCCTAAGTGCACCCTTCTCTAGAATCTTCTGGAACTTTTTGTTGTAAGTTGAGGTAATAAAAGATGCCCAAGTTATAGAACACCAAGTGCCCTCCAACCATGTTCTTTTCCAAATTTTTTAGGACTTTTTGGTGGCAGTTGAAATAATGAAGGATGCTTTAAATATAGAACACCAAACGCCCTCCAACCATGTGTTAGAAATTAATAAAATGCTAAGTACCCCTAGCATAGGTATATAAAGAGTAACATTGTGATGAAACCAATTGGTGTTCTTGGTCTCAAAAAAGATAAAAATGATGGTGCATGAGGGTTAGACAAGACCTATTGTGAGATGTTGATTTTTTGTATAATGCATCAAGATTAGATTCTATACCAATTGATGTGTGAGATGTCAGTTTTTTGTAAAGTTGAATGTTGCTTTATCCTACATGTCCAACTCATACAAAGCGTGTGCCTATATACTAGTTTACAACATATTTCAAATAACTATTTACTAAAAATAATTTTCACATTATAAGGCTTTTCTCTCAAAAACTTGGTTTTAACAAATTATAATCTTTACAAACGATCTTAGCTATAAAACTCCAGTTCATTTTGTCTTTTAAAAAGACACCACTTTTAGATGTTACCAGAAATTTATTTTCTAAATAACAAATTCCAGCTATGTTAATCTTCAATGATATTGTAAATATCCTCACAAACTTGTGGACAATCCTATAAACACTAAATTTAGGAGAACTACTGCATCTTATGAGAACCAATAAGCCAATTATTAGATAAATCTCATTAAAGTAAAGGCAAAACTAAATATGATAATTGATTGTTTTTATTTTAGAAGTTTCTTTTGAAATTTGCCACTTTGAACTTGGTATCTTTTGCAAATTTCACAATTCCAAGCAAAGCCATATATAATAATCAAATGTTTTGTACACTAAATTTCTGCTTAAGTATTTCCCACTATAAATTTGGTAACTTTTGCTTACTACGTGATCAGCATTACTATCATTTACTTTTAAGCTCAATTCCCTTTACATATTCCATTTCAAATAAGTGCTTTAATGCTATATTTGATAGCAAAACCAAATAGGAATCTAAATCTTTTTTTTTTTTGACAAATGACTTGTAAAAGATGGAAGGAATCATTAACTTCACCACTACCAATTGTATCACCATCACCAATTATAGTTGAATATATTTCCCTAGCGCATTCTAAACCATGTGAATGAAGCTATTTAAAATACCAATCACTTTTACAATCTTAAACATGAACAATAACTGGGGCATAATGTTTTAGACTGTATAGAAGTTTAACTTCAAGATTGTCGTCTCATAATGGCAATATGATTTTCAAGTACTGATAGTGTACCTTGGTGGTGGAAAAATAATGCGGTCCTTGCCAATTTTCAAACCGTGACCCCAAGATCATTCATGTTAATAACAGGATCTCATGCCAACATGGATTCTTGTGAGGCCTTGTTCGGATTTGGAGCATTTGCAATCACAGCTTTTGATAAACGATGGGTTTCCTTCAAAATGTATAATAATCTTCTCACTTAATCACTTAAGCAGGTGCTTAGGGAGCTGAAATGAAACTCATCAAAGGGTATGACATCTGATCACATCAGGCCGGGCAATTGCTTATCAAGAGGTGGTAAAGAAAGTTCGAAGATTGATCCGCAATTCCGAACATTGATTGTACACCTTTCATTCAAAATTTTAAAAAATTGGATTTTTCCTTGCATTGCTACTGATGGAAGCCATTTTCACCAATAGTTTTTTTTAAAAGTGACCTCACCAAGACAGCTTTTATACCATCAATATCATCAAGAAAAATGGTTTACCTGGTTTTAGCCTGATGGCTTGTAAATGGGGAGTGATACCCCTTCGTCAAGAGTATTACACTCTGAGTGAGTGAGGTTGCTCACACCAAGAAGATTCTTATGAATTCTTAAAAAAGAGAAGTGTACCATGTTCATGGAATAATTCAATTCCTAGAGAATATGTGCATGATCCTCAATATTGATGGGCTGGTTTATGAGCAGATTGGAAACAAAGGCGAGAAACCCAACAAAATTAATACTTGTGTCCAATGCACCTCAAAGAACTAGACAGAAAACTTGTGATCGTAAACAAGTTTTAGTACGTCATAAAAGCCACGCAAGCGTCACCTCCCCAGGCTCGTCATTATCACTTGACCTTGTGTAAAGTTGACATTACACCCAAGCAAAAGGTAAAAAATAAACAATGATACTCCGCACCAATCAAGGTGGAAAACTTCATATGATCTTAAGCTTGTTGCTTCGACTTTTGAGTTCTGAAGTGGCTCTAGACGTGCTACATGCTTATGCACACTATCAAACTCTCACATCATAGTAAAAGCTTGATGGATACAGACCTTGATGTAGACATTAGCATGGACGCACGTACCTGAGAATGCTGGTATTTGAATATGATTCTAATGTAAGCAAGGAACTTGAAGCACAAAGATTACCGAATATATCTTCAAAAAGATAAGCAAGGGTTATTGGTTCTGCAGAATCCGTTTTGAATCCGTTAAAAAACGACATGATTTCGGCAGTCATCTTGACGAGCAATGCGGGTTAGTAGGTCACAATTCAAAGCGGTTCAGGTACTCGTATCTGCCCGGATTCTTGTCAATACAAGCAGGACACGCTCTTGCAGATTCTCCTCGTCATCCACCTCTTGGTGCAGCGTCTTCAGAACTTGCCCAAGTTACATGCTATTTTCTACATCTGACAGCCTAGCCAGGTGCTGAACACTTACAAAGAGCCTATTAGCATTCCACCGGAACATCTCAGGCCAGAACTCCACTCCCATTGAAATTCGACAGGCCTCCATGACTCGGGCACGGTCTCGCTTAAGGCAAGCGGAGTCCACAACAATGGATGGCGTTTTCCGGACTCCAACCTCTCTGATAGTAGAGGAGAAAGAGTTGCTGCTGATATCTCATTTCCGGAGGATCGAATTAGCGCCAGCCAGCAATGTTGGCAGCATTGCCGAGCACGATCGGTACAGAAAAGGAATGTCTTTCCTAAATAATTGAATGAGAAGGATATAGAGCAGTCAGTGAAGGAACCTGGACGTAAGAAGGATAGAAACGCGTTATTCGTTAAATTGGGAAAAACGGAGGTACCATTTTGTACTCCACCTTAAACCCAAAAAGCCACCTTAAACCAGACCAGATAAGAAGGTATCAAATTTAGTTTGAGCCACTAAGATTTTTTCCCTCGCAAAGTCCTCCTCTCAAGTGAGGGCACGTGTACCAAAAAAAACGCTGTGAGCTCGGTTTCAGGTGGTCACCTGAAAACTTCCGAAGTCCCAAAATGTGCTGTTTTTCCCAATTTAACGAATAACGCGTTTAGAGCTGTCCAGTGACGAAACCATTTGCGTTTGCCATATCTTTGACAAATATCCGTCATGGCGGACCTTTGATAGAGAGGTTGGCCATCACGTCCTCAATGGCGGTATGGCAGCGCCCGTAGTTGGAAGCTCGTGGAGGGGAAGCGAGAGGAGAGTCGATTGGGGCCAAAGTAGAAGGGAGCGGAGAAAAGCTCGTGGTGGTACTTGAAGTCGGTCTTCCGTTCCATGAAAGCTCTCGAAGGTTGCGGAGGTCGAGCAGGGGTGGCACCACAGAACACTGGGCTTGTTCTTCGTCCTCTCTCCACTGCAACATCACCTGGCTCAGAGCTTGAGCAGAAAGCAGTACACTTAAAACGTCAAACATAAAACAGCGACAGATTGTATTAGACCCAATTGGCATCTACACAAGGAGAGTCAAGTGCTGCCCGTAGGTCTGACTTCCAATGTGTATCAACAACACTTACGGCTTCAATCGCAAAATATGATTCAGAAACAGTGAGATTTGTATCAATGAGAGCTTCAAACTTAAACGTGTCACCTTCAGTGTTGGCACAATTCTATCCAATCATGGAAGTTCACAGCTCTCCTTGGATATCAATCGATCTCTGACATCATGATGAGTAGGTTTTGTTTCTTACACATTCTGCATACTAACAACATTGCATACAAATCATAAGCAAACGCAAACATCAATCTCTTCTCACACGAACAGCAAGCTCTATTACGAAAACAACGAAAACAAAAGCGTCGCGCTTCGAGAAAGGCGAATAGTACTTGAACGACAAGCTACCTAAAGTTTTGGATGAAGGTTTGAATTCATTTTCTGTCCACTAATCATCTATGACAAAAGTAGGAATATCCAGCACTCGTCTCTGTTTACTGCGCAGGCATGACTCATGCTGCATTTTTTTTTTCAATTTGTCAATGGGTACATTTTTGCCGTGATTAGCACCAAGAATCACCATCCAGGCCCACGTTCAGTTTCTGCAAGGGCTAAATAACGATGAGAGCGCTTCACTCTCTTACGATGTCTTTCGGAACCATCCTTTACATATGCAACAAGCGATCCTAATTAAGCGAAACCTGTTTTGCAAGTGGCCGGAGAAGCTCGAGACGTAGTTGAGCTTCCGTCCGCATTTCAGAGACCCGAGGTTGAGGAATGCCTTCGCACTCCAACACTGCAAGCAGGTTTTGGTATTAATGAGCGAGTTTCCCCAAACACATCATATTAATAATAGATAATAGATGCAGTAAGTTGATATAGCAATAAAAGCTAAAGCTAGATTGATTCTCCTGGAACGGTTTATCTTTTGCTCATCCTGAACAAGAAAAATGAACCCAACGCAACAACAACACAGAAAAAACTGATGGACAAATTTTGTACATTTGACGAAAGATATGACGTAAACAAGACAGAGGGTTCACAGAGCAGTCAGATTGGAGATAAGTGGCTCACTGAAACTGGCTGAAGCACTTCCCCACAAAGCTGCAGTTAATAGATCCCGTGTCCTGTACCATCCTACTAGAAAGCCACCACAGAACGTGTTGCCACATCCTGTTGGGTCAAGAGCATCTTTCACGTTCATTCCTTGAAGGCTAAACTTTTGGATTTCGGTCCTATTCATGTCGCCGTTACTCTCCCTATCGTCTTGGATTACTGTGTGAAAAGCAGGGACCTCCCAGGTCTCTTTGGTATCTGACCTGCCATGTCAAATCATTTTGGACTCAGTAATATAATAACTATATGTGTTCAATGGCATTGCAAGGGAAGGCTAACGATGTCGAAGCTGAAGGCATAACCTACTAATTTCTGACTAAATTTTTCCCCCAACACAAGACGCCCTTTCACAGCAGGTAGGAGCACCACAACTTTGTAGGGATAAATTGAGAGCTAACAGCTTGCTATCTGCATGATCGCACTATACAAAGCTGCTGAACCGAAAAACTAGACTGCATATCTCCTAAACGGCATCAGATGCTCTTACCTATGCACAATACAGCCTAGGTGTCCTCGTCGTAGGGAAACAATCTGCAGGAGAGACCTGGCTCGTATCAGAAGTTCTTTTGGGAATAGTATCCTCAAGCTTATAGGTGCAGCCCAGTTACCGGAAAAGCCTAAATGCCAGAAATCTTATGGGGTCAGGGACTCAAACTACATTTTTCTAGGTGGCTGTATGAAGTGGAGATACCATATGCTTAAATCGCTTAACAAGTGAAAAACTACAAACACAGGATTTTGTTGCAAGCAAGAAGCAACTATCCAGAAGTAAAGCTTATAAAATTGTACCTCAGCACCCAGTTCAGAAAGCCGTCCAATCATCTCCAGAGGTGGTCCAGGTCCAACTAGAGAGGCCGCCTCTTTCTCGTTTGGGGAGAATATGTGACCTGCTGAAATCAAGGCCCTAGTGACAAACAACGTGTCATTTTCCCTTCTCCTGACATATCCTTTCGTTAAAATTCTACAGCCCATACGGACAGCGTGACAGCAGATAGCGTTTCCGAGGAAGCAGAAACGGAAACTACATGGCACATTAGTTGAAGAAAAACTACGACATGTGAGTTAGTGGAAACCGAAACTAAGGAAAGTCAATGAACAATTTTTCCAACAGGGAGATCTCTAGAACTGTGAAGGGCACTGTGAAAGCAGTGGTTCATGACATATGAATCTGATCTCGCAAAGACAAAAAGAGTCCATACTGAAGCTCGGAAAATGGGACGACTTCTTCAGCATGCGTGTAGACTTCGACGCTGACAATTTCTGCACCTGAGTTTCTCAACTCCCGAAGAAAGCCAACGTCAAGTCCACTGGGATGCACTCCAGCATGATACGTCTTTGCTTTCCTGAATTCCACAACAGACATAATGAAAGGAAGCTATATATAGACCGGTGGTTGAGAGATCTCGACAGAATGGAGATTAACACAACTCAACACCTACACGTTAAATTCATGAGATATGGATTGATATCATATGAACACCTGCAAATACATCCCCAATACAGCAAATGAGGTTATACGGTATCGAGCAAGGCAAGGTCTGCATGAAAAGGACTTCTTCAGGAGTTACTGTTATGCTACGGCAAAGGAAATTACTGATAAAGTGGAGGGAGCAAATTCATCGCTGGTCGTAACATCTTCCACACCTCTTCACCCGCGGATACTCTCCATACCTGTTACATGAAGCAGGTAAGTATTCTAAAACAAAGGATAAGAATCTACCGTTACTAAAATAGGACAGACCAAGTTTTACAAAACTTGCTACATCAACGAATCGGTCGGAGTTCAGAAAGGGCACTATCTGCCATGCGTACCTCAGTACGTTTGCCATCCTCCTCCAAAATCTGTACAGACCCATCCGCAGGTTCACTGTGATCAGATACATTTTCAGTTATTTAGCCTAAGAACCGCCTAAACTAGATACCTAGTTTGTTGCTCTGTTCGGCTTCTCCACCTCGAAACAGGAAAACTCCTCCGATATATGCGTAGCTGCCAATTTTTTTCATTGTTAGCTGTAACGTGATTCCGGCTCATGAACAAACACAGGTTACTTGAGAAGTCCAGATGTTGTATTGTAACCATGGATTAAGAAAAAAGGATTCAAGAACCTGGAATGAAGCCTAAGTCATTTACAAGGTGACTTTGGAGACCTTTCCACTTCTAAACATCTTTCATAATTAACCCTTAAATCCTAAATGCACAAAAGATTGTTTTGAACATACTGGAGTATGAAAGCCAAAACTTTGACAAGTTGTAACAAAAAAATGTTTAAATGAGACAAATAAAACTAAACAAATTACAAATCGCATAAGATAACACAACAATATTACGTATGGATTTAATGAACACAATCTCTGATCACAGAGTGGTAAGAAAGGAAAGGAAATTAATTTGAATTTTTCAAATCCTTTGTTTGTCAGATCTAAAGTTATGGTATGTAAAAAACGAGGTCAAAAGACGTAGCATGTACAACTACAGACAGTTATCTCATCTAAAAAAGCACTCTATTTAATAAGATAAATTGCAATGCAAATATTTTCCTAAGATCCAGTGTACTTGAGGCTCCTCTCTAAGTACTCTTATGACTTTAATCAAGTATTGCAATGGACCTCTTACACAAAAACTCAAAATATAAACCAAATATGCATATGGTTCCGTTTGCTTGCTGATGCTAAAAAAAGACTTGAACAACGATTTGACTAAAAGAGGAACCACAAAAGAATTAAATTTTGGTGAGATTTCATTGAACTTCAAATTTATCAATGTTAAAATGTGGAGCCTTGAGATATAGGGATTGAAGGACATAGTGACTGGTAGATGGCAGTGTTTTATCTTATGGTTATCGGAAGCAAATGTCTCCTACTTAATAAGAAGGCCACCTGTTAGCCAGAAAAAATATCATTTCGTGATGGTCAAACCCAATATTGACCTCGGACATGATTTTCTTACTTTTAAACCTAACTAAAAACAAGTGAAGTTCATCAAGCCAGGCATGTGCCTCACTTTTAGAAGTTGATTTTTTAGAAAACATATAGTTTCATTGTTTGTGCAAAGTATATCATACAAGTTCAAATTACACCGTGCGACATGTTCACCGTTAAAATATCTAATTTTAGAGAATTCGTATTGTAAGGTTCCTTGGTGAAGCTTGCAATCCTTCCAAAAATTAGAATGTTTTGAAGATATTTTGTAACCAATATGATATGCTAAATGAATTTAACTTGAAGACTTGTACAGTTTTCATCTTGTCAAAAAAAAAGGGTTGAAAATTCAAGGACTAAAAGAAAACATATAACCTTCGGCATAAGACGTACCAAGGATCTACTTTAGCTTTTCTGAGAAAGGCTAGTACGTTCAAGAGAAGGACCAAACCGTAAGTCCAAAACCTGGAAACGGCCAACGGACTCCAACCAATTTTCTTTCCATGCTGTTATTTCTACATTTTACTTTAGAAAAAACACGTATAAAAAAACAGAATGACATCTCCAGCAAATTGGGTACTAAGGATTTCGCTAACACCCTATTGACGTGGCTGATGCTTGACACTATTAAAAAAACAAATTCCGATGACCTTCTAAGGCACGAAAATTTCTGGGTTGATACCTGGCAGCCACATTACCTACTATTATAACTAGAATATACTTCAGATCTATCATTTTACCACAACCAGTCGTCTTTTGGTGTTTGTTAATTTGTTTGTTTGTGAGTTCTTGATCGTGAAGGTACTTCTGCGTGAAATTGATTGATCTCTTTTTATTTTTTACTGAACAAAAATTCAAACTTCCTTTTGAGTTTCTATGTTATTTTATTGGAGTTTCTTGAAGTTTATATTTACTTTTTGATCACAATACAAGCTTCTACGCACAAGAGCACATTCAAGTACTTCCAGGCTCGTGTCCTGCATGGGGTCCGCGTGTATCGGGATAGCACGAATACATCTGAAGACAGACTACCGTCTCTAACACAGAAGTAGCCACTCACTCCCTCCAAAAATCTAATGAAATCCGTCATTCACGAAAGAAAGTAAGGGCTACGGTATGCACCTGACCTGCCACGCTCTTAGAGTATCATATGGCCACAGCACAAGGCCACCCGTGTCAACGCCTGCGGTTTTAAGCCAATCCTTGCACGAATCTGGGAAGTCTTCGCCAACACCTGATGCTAGCCCCACTCTGCAGAGAGGAAGAGGATCATGAAGACTCAGCACATTCAACCAATGCAAAACCCGCACAGTCGTCTTTTGTTCTCCATGAAAACATGCCTACGTTCACCGTTGGAGTAGGCCTAAATGGTGGAATTCTTCTTCATTGATTGTCGTGAATCATCTAGCTCAGTTACACTGAAAAAAAATTCAAACAAAGGTGCAGAAAGAGGGTGACAATTTTTTTAAGTGCTGACAAGAGGGCAGACAAACCTCTCTCCGTTCGAGAGCCAGAGAAGAGCTCCAAAAGCCGTTTGGGGACCTGCAGCATACACACATTCGGGTGGACTTCTGAGATTATACTATAAGATGAATCTATAAATCACTTCGATGCCTCAAATGTGCCGTATTCTGGAATACATAGCCTATGCCCTGAGGAAACCTAATCAAAATTACATGAATTAATAAAAAACGTGACTCCTTGATTGACAAAGTTCAACTTTCAAGAGAAGAAGCCATAGGTGCAGAAGTAACGCCACAGATTCCATTCCACCCCGTGAACCAAACCCTTCTCTAGAAAAATCATCAAAATCCTTCTCAGAAAACCACAGGAACTGTTGATGTTACGATTACAAGTATTGCAGTTGATGTTTTTAAAATTAACTAAGATTCAATCCTTCGGCAGCGACAGCTTAATTCTACTCCACTGGATTTCATGTTACATTATACAAAAAATTCTGAATAGCGTTTTGAACCATACTAGCTCTATAATTCTAAAATCCCAGCACTCTAACCTTGCATCCGCTCGTTGCTCCTGCGATACGAGAAGAAACCAGAAGCTAAGTTTTGGGCGAAAAGATTAGCAGAGCTGAACCTAATGCACATAACTGAGAACCCGAGGATCAATCTAGAGTTTATCATTATTCTCTCCACCATCAAGAAAAAGGTGAAGTACATAACACTAAATCCACCTCACACCTGCATTTCCACAACTCCAGAAAAAGCTCAAAAAGTCTTGCAAGCCACTGAGAAACGAGAATTAAGAGGATAAAGAAGCAGATCGAAATCAATAGAACAGTGAGAATCTCTTGGAACAGTAAGAATTCCGCAATTGAACATACACAAGTGGACATCGGCGAAGTCAGAAGATACATTAAGAGAATCACGGTACATATATATATCTTGATTCTGAATTGCCTAGATCGCAATGTACAATGCAGAAATTTAACAACGACATACAGTAGAAAGTTATACACGAGAAAGTCAAATCAAATAAAGAATCTTCCAATAGCAATTTACAACTTCACAAAGAGCTCGAAAAGGTCATCCAAGCCACTGAGAACCGAAAACAGGAAAGAAACAAAACTAGAATTAACTCCGCAAGTCATAGGATGTGTAAATCGAAGTATATAAAGTAATTGTTTGAGCTCAATGAGCTAGTAAATCAGCTGACATTTTAGCTTTTGAATCAACAGTGTCTTAACAGCAGCTTTACATTTCTGTTAAGCAGCACCTCAATATCAATATAACAATAAGAATCTCATAGGAACAGCAAAATCTTTCATAAACAACAAGCATCCCG
Organism: Ulota crispa; assembly: GCA_963920765.1. Lineage (NCBI taxonomy): Eukaryota > Viridiplantae > Streptophyta > Bryopsida > Orthotrichales > Orthotrichaceae > Ulota > Ulota crispa. Next base: position 16,328,959 of record OY987250.1, read on the forward strand.
CAATTGATAAATAAATTAACAAACGGGACAGCAATAAAGACGAAAGGCGCATATCACGCTAATTACACTTTTTCTCTGAGACAATTCCTTAAATCGCAATGCACATTGCCGACACTTAACACTTCCGTTGAGAATAAGTGAAAAATATATCACCTTAACCAGAACACCAATTGTACACACAACGTGCTCAAAAAGTCCAGAATCCGCTGAGTAGTGAGAAATGGGAAGAAATAGCAGCCAAAAGAGCAGTGAGCATCTTTTGGAGCTGCGATAATCTCGCAATCGAAGAAACAGAAATGGACAGCCAGCAGCGAAGTCGAACTGAAAGAGGAAAATTCGTTAAAGGAATACGAGAAGACGAAAGACGCATATCACGCTAATTACACTTTTTCTCTGAGAGAATTCCTTAAACCGCAATGCACATTGCCGACACTTAACACTTCCGTTGAGAATAAGTGAAAAATATATCACCTTAACCAGAACACCAAATTGCACACACAACGTGCTCAAAAAGTCCAGAATCCACTGAGTCGTGAGAAATACGAGAAGACGAAAGACGCATATCACGCTAATTACACTTTTTCTCTGAGACAATTCCTTAAATCGCAATGCACATTGGCGACACGTAACACTTCCGTTGAGAATAAGTGAAAAATGTATCACCAAAACCAGAACACCAAATTGCACACACAGTGTACTCAAAAAGTCCAGAATCCACTGAATACTAAGAAATGCGAAGAAGTAGCAGCCAAAAGAGCAGTGAGCATCTTCTGGAGTTGTGATAATGTCGCAATCGAAGAAACAGAAATGGACAACAAGACTGAAAGACGCAAATTATAAGAGGATTAAAAGAAATGGCGTGTGTGTAGCACCTCCGCCGCCGAGGCAGGCCATGGCAGTGCGGCCATCGGGAAAGACGATGTCGTCGATGATGATGGTGAATGTGACCACCTCCAAGGCGTCTGCCTCCATCGCCATAGCCACGCCAGAACAGAGCAGAGCATGAATCAAAGCATCGTTCTTCGATGAGCATTGCGTGAGAGAAGTGCTTTCGGCAAAACGATCCTCCTATCTCACCAGTAACTTACCATCCCATTTTCGACTAGCGTTCATCCACATTCATGTCTTGTAACAATTCATCATGTACCTTCCTACATCCGTGGTGTTTGTCATCCATCGTCTCGGGGAATCGTTCATCCGTTATCCATTTTCTTTCTTTATCTTCTGCTTCGCTGGTTGGATGCAAGAGTGGCATCAAAGGGTTGAGGTTTCGTTTGCCTGGAAGCTGAAACAAATACGTAAGGTAGGAACACCCATAAGCGCGTTAGTGTCCCCATAACCGTCATCTCTAAAATTTTGGAGAATTTGTAGAAGTAAATAGATGTAATTACAAGGATGTACAACATGTGAACATGAAATCTTAGTGTTGGTTATGGGTGCAATGGCAATTAGCTCTTTAAAAATTCACAACTTGTTCTTACAGTATCCAAATAATACATTCAAAGTGCAAGTTTACTCATTATTTTTCTGTTCCTAATAGGATCTTATAATTTGCTAGATGTTTGTCAATAGCCATCATGTTCAAAATCCTTAGACTAACGCTTATGGGTGCTCCTACCTTAGAAGAACCTAAATTGACACTTACTTCAAATGTGGTGATCTTGAAGATCTTTTTGAAATATAATGGCAGATGCTTGTTAGGGAATAGGCACAAATGCAAGCAAAATTGTTTTTGGAATTTTATGAGATCATTTGAATAAATTGGGAATTGTTGAAGGTAATTTCCTAGACTTACCTATTGTAGACACTTGACCCCATTTGAAATGCTCATATTGAAATGAAAATGGGGCAACAAAAAGATTGTGTCATATGTCACATGTGCAGCTTCTTGGCCACCTACACAATTTGTGTTCCCGATATCCCATTGTTGTGACAAGTTTTGTTAAATTGAGTGTCTTGTTTGCAAGGAGCAGCCTGTAACTTTAGGTTTGTTTGTAGATGTCAATAAACAACTTGTGTTACATTTTGGTTCTGTGACCTTCGTGACAAAGAAACTTTAAAGTGATTCAACCCTAAAACGACCTTGGAATTTCTTGAGCTTCTAGGAATTTGCTCTAGTTTGAACAAAAAGCCAACATTTTGATAAGTTGTATTGATTCTTTTTGAATTGTAATTGTATAAAATCAAACTAGACATGTTAGAGATCACATTAGAAAAGAATTCAAAACAATATCTCTTGTGGATTGAAAGATTATAATGTTTGATCATGAGGGTGTTAAAATTGTGAAAGTGATTTGAAGTCTTTCAATCTTCTTTTCACATGTCAAGTTTAAAAAGTTGGTCACCAAAAAAATATGAGGTTAAAAGGCCTAACGGGCATAACCCCCATCAATTTATAGCTTCTCAAAATTTACTCTACATCTTTTTTACATGAATTTTTAATGTGATTTTTCCTTAAAGATTTAGTGTATTTGAGGCTCATTCCCAAGAACCCTCAACACTACATAAAGTCAAGATTACAATGGACGCTTGTGCACAAAATCTTGGATAGAGAAATTTTAAGCAATCATTTGCAAAATCAGATTGTCAAAGCTAAAAATAAACTACCAATTTTTTTTCAAAAATATAAATTACTAAAAGTAGTAACTTGATGAGATTTTACTTAACTTCAAAAATTGGTCAAGGACACATTTTGTCCTCAAGGTCATTTTGGGGTCAACCCAGAAGTGCTGGGAGAGGGGAGCAATAAGATTTTCATTTTTGCAAATTCGTTTCTTCCATCTCTACATGAATTAATTTAGAGCCTTGCACAAAAAACTTTAGGCATTAAAATGAATCATATAATTGAAAAATAAACAAAATTTGCTTTCTAAGCATGTTTGGGTGAACTTCATCCATTTCACACAGCTCCTACATTAAGCTTATGAAGTCATCCATAGTCCACTGCTTGCACATTCAGGGTTTAAAGATGATTCAAAATAAATATTACTGGATGAATAACTGTTATATTTCACTGAATGGTTTTTTCAATATAGATGCTTGAATAAAAACAAAGCAGTTTATGAGTTTAGAAACTCCAAGGTATTAGTAACTTTACCTTCTTATTATTGATCTTAGGCTCAGCAATAATATTCCCCTTTTTAAATTAATTTCAACTAGTAATCTTACTAAGTTCAATTTGAAAACTTAAGATTTTCATGAAACCGAATATTGTATAGAAATCGAAATTTGGTCAATGATCACATTAAATTGTTGGTTAATTATAAAGTGAGGCATTTTTTTTTTACACGTATGCTTGTAAAGAAAATTTAATAAACTTAATTTTTTTAATGTTAGGTATCTTTGGATTTATTTTGTGTCTGATATGAATTTTATAAGCTTCGGAAAAGTTTACACTATTTTTAAATCCTCACCAAAAATATGAAAATTGAATGAATTAGAGATACACTCGAAAGTTGATTGGAAAATTTTATTAGTTAATTAAGTAATTCAAAAATCATCCATATATAGTACTGTACAATTGGGTACAGTAATCTTACAAATTTTTTTGCAGTGAAACTTCAGCCAACTTCAAGAACTTTCAAAGGTCATAACTTCTTTAAAATTTGTCCATTTTTGAAACCAAAAATTGTTTTGGAATACTATTGATGGGTACTACATGATTTGATAAAAAAAAATTGGAAATTTTATAAATGATAAAAAAATTGGGTTACTTCCTACATAGTGTATTTCCACCTCTTGCCAAAATCACTGCTCAAATTTGATAGGGCTACGCCACCACCAACGGCCGAAGAACAAGCAAGAAACGATACACATCATTCAAAGGGTATGGGATGTGTTATCCATGGAGCAATTACAAACTCTTATTGCAAGTATGCCCAATCATTCAAGTGGTGATTTCGACAAGAGGTGGAAGTACTAAATGATAGACATTATATAGGAAGTACCCAAACTTTTTTTATCATTTGCAAATTTCAGATTTTTTTTAAAAAAATAAAATCATGTAGTACTCTTTAGTAGGATTCCAATGCAATTTATGGTTTCAAAAATGGACAGTTTTTGAGGAAGTTATAGCGTCCTAAAATTGCTGAATTGTTGACTGAAGTTTCACTGCGAAAAATTCGTAAGATTACTGTACAATAGTACACATAGAGCATACAGATTGGAAGATATTGAGTTTCAATACGTGGTAATAGACTCTATCCTTTATTATCAGTCATAAGAAAATTTGTTATCTGCAACAAGTTGTTTATGCAAAAGCAATGACGCAATACACTTCAATTTCTAGGTGAATGCAAGAAATATTTAGATATCTTTTCATTTAAATCTCAATCCTTTATTATTTATTTAAATGTTTGTCATATTTTGTTTTGATTTTAGATGAGAATAGGTTTTTTGTTTTTCTTTCTTTTATTTTCTCTGTCATTTTTTGTCATTTTTTATTTTTGAGTTTTTGTTATAAACACCGGTGTTTGGGGAAAATTGGCAAATATATACTTTGAAACGATTGAAATTGCAGAATAATTGATCAAAATTTGAAACTATTGGAAAAAAAATCAAGCAATTCAACAAAAGAATTTTAGTATATGGTCCTATAAATATAGGAAATATTGAATATACGCATATGAAAAACCAATTAAAATGGGAATTTCCAGATTTTAGCGGATGAAGCAAAAAATTCTTCCCAAATCTTGCCGTAGACACAAGAGCATTGCACTCATCATGGGGATCCTAATGAAAGAATGTTAAGAGGTCGGTTCTCTCATTAATAATGAGGTTATCTGTTGGTCAACACTTGAGGCCCACCTAATTATGTCCATACACACCTAAATTCATTTTCCATGATGATATACCTAAATTCATTTTCCATGATGATATACCTAAATTCATTTTCCATGATGATACACCTAAATTCATTTTCCATGATGGCTCTGATGTTGCCAATTAATCCTTAAATGACCAAAAGGCCCTTTGCGACCACTATAATATGGGGTATTTTTCTTGTATTTGGAATGGATCCACACCTCTACTATATTTGAGACCAACAATGAAGTTGGAGAATAGATCAATGTGGTTCTAGTGAGCTACTTGAGATCCCAAATTTAAATTTCTTGTTGATAGCAAATGACAATTATACATTAGCATACATACGGTTCCATATGGTTGTTTAAGGGTTAAATATGCATCTTCCATGCATTCATGACGGCAAACTTATTGAAGTTGCTAAACATGCCAAATTTGCCAAAAAGGCCTCAAAGGCTCAACAACCTCAACCTCATGCCGGAATGAATCTTGGAGTTGTATAAGATAAGGAATGGATGCAAGGGAATTTAACCCTTAACCCCTGAAGAGCCTGAACGCCTTTTGCGGCCGTAATGTGTTATTTTGTTGGTATTCAGGGGATGTTGCGGTATTTTTAGACTTTCATGTACATTGACCACTTGTAGGAAATTCCAAGCCGGATCTGATCGTGCATTTCTTTTGAGAAGAGACCTTGTCAAATTCCACAAGTTGAGGTTTGTATCTGCACTTGCATACGGTATAGGTACAATACTTGATTTCTACATCAACAAGGCCACCTTGCCTCCACAGCAATGCAAGCCATACTAGACAAGTGGCCGTATCGCGGAATTGCATGGCTCATCTCTGGGTGGCCCAGCGCCTATTAGAGTCGCCTAAATCAGGCGAATCCCGGTCCGCTACGGATACGTTCCTGTATCTTAGAGGCCCAAGGGCCCTTTAGAGGTTAAACGACAAGAGGGCGCCATATATACACTGCCATATAATGTGCATTTGCTACCAACAAAAAGTTGTAATTTGGGATCTCAAATAGCTCACTACGACCGCATGGATCTATTCTCCAACTTCTTTGTTGATCTCAAATGTAATAAAGGTGTGGATGCATTCCAAATACAAGAAAAATACATTGTATTGTATTGGTCGCAAAGGGTTGCCTTGTCCTTTAGGGGTTAATCCGTGAAAGGCCCTTGGGCTCTGAAGCTACGGTACCAAATACTGTTGCAATCAATGTTTAGAAGTTTGAATTAGTTAGAAATTAAGTGTTACATCCATACATATTGAAGGGTTGAATGATGGTGGGTGCATAAAAAATTTGGAAAGCCCTCAAAGTAGCTCAAATACGTCTATACATATGGCCATACATACGGCCATACATACGGCTGCAAAGGGCTTTTGTGATGTTTTGGGGTTAAACACAAGGCCCCTTGCCCATAGGTAGCCTTTACATTTTGTTTGTTTGTTTTTGTTGGCTGAGCGACAAACACTGAACAATATAAATAGGTATAAAAAAACTGGATAGAGATATGCATAGAATCATCAACTTTGTGCACGTTTATCCATAAATTATACTAATTTTAGTAGCTTTCATCCAAATTTTGGCAAATGTCTTGATTGCTTAAGGAGGAACCTAACAATTTCACCTACTTTTTCACATGATTTTTTTAGTGTTATGATAACTAGTCCAAATTTGAAGTAAGATTTAGGCAAAAATTTGCCACAAATTTAAAAGCTGCCCATAGTGCAAAGGGCGTAGCTTGAAGTAAATTGCTCTTCATTCTTCAAGCAAGCCTGCAAGGGACATTACATGTAAATTCCTTTGTGGTCATTTCTTAGGGGTAGTCCACACTAAGTCCCACATCCACAAGTACCACTTCAAGGTGAGATCACTATTTAGTTGGGTTATTAATGGTAAAAAAGAGTACTAAATAGAGATATGAATATTTTATGCAAAAATGTTGATGGGGTTTGAGCTAAAAATTGGGTTTGTCAAAATGGTTGACTTAAATCTTGGGTGAAGTCCTACCTTCTTTTAAGTCAAAACTTCCAAATAGTGTTGCCTTGTAAGCAACCAAGACGTGGAATTTGGCACTTAAGGTAGGAACATGTTATTCATTAAATTGGGGAAAAGCTTACATAGTGGGACTTTTGAATTTTTCATTTTTATGAGTTTTTAGGTGATTTAGAGTGAATATTATGATAATTTCTTCAAGACCTTACATCAATGATGAAATACCTTATAGGAATTGTCATAAAACTCACTTCAAATCACCAAATATCCTCACAAATGCAAAATTTTGTATTCCCAAAATACGTTTTAGGAAAGTGTTTTTCCCAATTTAATAAATACTATGTTTAGGAGGCTTGAATTTCATTTGGTCATTTTGAACCGCTCACCTAGAGCCTCCAAAAACAGTGCACAAACTTCTTAAATAGGTTACATTTTCTATGTTTAGAAATTGTACTTGTGCATGCACGGTTTTAAGAACTTAACCTCTAAACTATCAAAGCCATTTTTTGCCAAAATCCACTCAAAACTGCCCCTATTGCTGCGTTCACCAAAAATTTCAACAAAATGATGGTCTTGAAAATCTAACCATAGGATCTTGTAATGCACTTGTAGAAGAAGAAGTGATAAAAATTTTGTGACATTTCACCGTATGGATTGAAAGTTATGGGTATTTGAAGGGAAAAGTTTTTTTTTTTTCCATTGTTCCCAAAAATTTTAGATGGCTTTGACTGACATTTGCTGATTTTTTTTGCACTATAGACCTTGAAGTTGTAATTTTGTCTTATAGGTTATTGAGTTAAACATTTGTACATCAATTTTCAAGGCAATCAAAGACACAAAACACATCCTAAAAAATATTGCAATGCCACTATATGACAAGTTTTGCAAATACACTATGAGTGAGTGAAGTTTCCCACCACATGTTTTTAGATATGGGAAATCCAAATAGTAAGTTTGAAGATGAATATGTACTTCAAATGTCAAAAAAAAAAAGTTGAAAACCTCCAAAACTCTACAATTTAGAAGCTCCCAAAGCCCAATTTGACCTCCTAATTGGAAATGAAGGGGGAATAATGGAGACCACTAGAGCAACATGTGGCAACCCCTCCTTGCTCCCCCATTCAAAGTCAATACTTTCTCCCTTGCCCAAGCTACCCCTTGAATTGCTTTTGGTCAAAAATAGCCCATAACTTGTAAACTGTGTGACATAATCACATGATTTTTGCATCCCACTAACTTTATACATTCCTACACACTCATAAAAAGTTTCAAAAAATCATGTAAAAATTTGAGATCACATAAGCCTACCCAAAGTCCCTAAAGTCCCCCAAGGGAACTTTGGAGCTTTAGGGGCTAGGAGAGTGACATGAGCTATTGCTCAGTAAGCTTATTGGTCATAATTGTGTTGAAATTTGTATTTTAGTGATATATATATATATATATATATATATATATATATATATATATATATATATATATAATACTAAAATGAACAAAAATGTGATTTTCATCATTATTTCAATATGAGAATATGTAATGGGTGCTTGCACACTTTAACACCTAAAGGACCAAGCCCTCTTTTTTGCCAAAATCACTTAAAACTACCACTGAAGTGCTGAGAGTACACTAGAGGTATATCACTTTGGGAGTCACAACCCAAAAATGGAGGTAAACATGATTTTGTCCTTGGAATCGCTCAATTTTTAAAGGGTTTTTAAAGATTTTTTTCATTGTATTTACTATATGCCTTAAATACATAGGATCATAATTAAATTTGTTAAAAGACCAAATTTAAGTTGTTAATTTTGCACTTTGTGGATCATTATTAAAATGTCACAATACTAGAAAGTCATGGAAAAGTACAAAAAGTTTGGACTTGGAGAAATCATATTCTTCCACTTTTACTTAACAAAAGACACTATGGCTCTTCTATCCAAATTGCATTCAATTTTTGAATACATCACAAACTTTTCAAATATATACAAAAATAGTGCTGATCTTTTGCTTGTTTTTTGACAAGGGATGATTTTGTGAAAAAGTATGTTTTCATTAATTGCATTTAAGATTCTAAATGATTGCATCTAATTTTAGAATGGCTAAAAGTCAAATTTCCAAATTATTGTTTTTCACAAAATTTATTCAATATTTTAATGTTTTGATGTGTTTTTATACACTAAATATAGTAACAATTGTGCCAAAAGTGGTACACCTCTAGTGTACTCTCACCGAGCATAAATATGTAGATTTTTATTTATTTTTCACTAGTAGAAAATTGTGTTGAACCCACATTTTCATGTAAAGTAGTTCATGTTGAGTCCTTGTTTTCAACGCATATTTTGCATTGGAAACAAGGAACTCTGCATTGGAAACAAGGAACTTAACACAAACTACCTTATATGAAAACTTGGGTTCTAACGCAGTTTTCTACTAGTGTTTGGAAATCCAATAGTAGGATCTTGCTTTAGACTAGAAGGGGTACTTATGGGAAATAAATCAGGTCATTCTAGATGGAGAGGAGGGAGGTATTTACATTTGAAGTGAAGAGAAAAGTTATTTTTCCTTATTGCCAGTAAATTTCAGAGGTCTTTGACCACTCTTACATGAAAAAAACTGCTCTACCCAAAGTTGTGCTTTTAGTTTTCCGTGTAGGAGATCAAGTTAGCTATGTGTGGAAGAATTTCCAAATCAGTTGGAATTATACAACACATGGGAAAAAAATAGTAAGTAAAAAAAGGTAGAGAATGAGTCAAAACATGAAATTGTTAAGAATTTAATTCTTGAAATGAAAAATACAAATCCCAACATCTATAATGTTAAGATAAACAATCTAATTCCTTTGGTTTAATTTATTTTCCAAAATGTTGAAACTAAGTAGAATGAAGGACTTCAAAGTTTTTATTAGAGTAGAAAATCCATAATTACCTGCAAACAAAAACTCCTCATAACTTTCATGTCATTGATTGATATTGAATGACTCAAAGCTTCCCACATATAAAAAAAAACTAAAGAACCAATTTCAAATTTTTACTTTTTAAAAATGAAAATTTTGAAGAAGTTTTTGGGTTGCCCAAACTGCCTCTCCTTCCCTAGTTTCAATAAATTCTTGCATAATTTCTTTGTCGAATGTCAAAATGAAGATAAAATTAGTTACCCACATAAATCTTTGAATTCCCTACCTTCAATAAAAGTTTCAAAAAATCACACAAAGTAACTTATCCAAAGGTATATGCCCAAAATCCCATTTGTCCCTCAAAGGGATCATGGTCCTTGAGGGGTTAAAGGACTTAGTTGAGCGGTTTTAGTTTTGTAGTGGTTGGTTTTTGGACTCGTGTGCTCCATTTACAAGCTGCTTTTGAATCATGGATGTTATAGCCTATCATAACATTCAGTAACACTAGTAAAGGCTACCCTCCCTCCAAGAGAATGGTGTGGAATATCCCACACCATTCTTTAACTACGGGGACACTTGGCTAAATTTGTTAGAGTCTATGAAAGAGAGGCTCAGTTTAGTGCACATACATCGATGTGAGGGCCCAGCCATCTCAAAAAATAAAATAAAAAGTAAAAAATAAAAAAATAAAAAAATAAATTATCAGGATGAGATTTGTGAATGATACCTAAAGAGAGGGAAAAGCAGCATCTCTCTAGGCTACTGAATGTTATGATGATCAAGAATAGATACCTATACAACTTTTGCGGCTTTGATAAATTGTAGTTAATTCATACCAACTCATAAAATTTCAATTTGAATGGCTATAGAGGTGTTTCAAGCTTGTTTGACTTTCTGCCAAAAAAATTCAGATTGCTAAATTGGCCTAATTTTTGCACAAATCCCACCTTTCCCTCAGATGTTCAGTTCATGAGCCTCTTGCCTTCGTGTGGGGGCACCAAGTTCCAACTCAGTCTTAGCTTTACACCAACTGGATTCTCAGCTTTCAATGGGACATGGGTTGGGGAGCATAGTGTGAACCTCCTTTTAAACATTGTAAATACTTGCCTAACGTGTAGGACCTTTGTCCAATAAATTTGTCACCAAAACGTAAAGGAGTCTTAAGGTTTTGGTTATTAAATAGTAAACGTAGTCACACCTTGAGGCCATTTTCAAACTTCAAAGAATGGGGATGATGCAATCTCTCCTTGATTTTGGAAGTCCCATTTTGTGAAAGTTGTGAAGTTTTTTCCTCCAACTTCAAAGGAGAAAAACAAGTGTGAAGAAGTTTTAGAACGTGAAGTTTTTACAAATGCGTGTCTTTTTTTCATCTTATTCTTCTTGCTTTCACCTTCCTTGAAATTAGAGACCCCAGTTGAGTATGTGAGTGCAAGTAGTTTTCTTACCACATCATCATTTTCTAGGTGAACTCATTCTCCATTCTCCACAACCTACGATAGGGAAATTATACCTTCTTCATGGAGAAGAAGTGCTCCCATTGGTTCCTATTTCCACTCCCCAAGTGAGGCTATGGAGATTGAGTAGTTCTCACAAATAGAAAGAGAGCCATGTTTCTATATACAAATGAGGAAAGGATCCCACGCCAAATACTCTCATTATGTAGTTTTATCTTATTCAAATTGTCTTAACTAAATTTGTTAAGACGTAAAATGAATCCATTTCTCAACTAGTGGATGACACATAGAGATTTGACACATGAGAATATGAAATTACATTTTGTGAACCCCATGAACTTTGCTTTTCTACATTCGCAAGAATAATGTTTGTTATTTTAATTATTTTTTGCTAACTATTTTGTGTAGGAGTTACCAACATTGTCGCAGTAAAAATAGGCATTTGATGTAGTGTGAATGTCAAACAAATAGCACAAAACAACCTGATGAGCTTATTTGGTGTAGAGCTATGAGCCATCATTCAGCACAATTCATCAACATTGCCAAGAATAAAAACTTAACCTTGGAGTGTGTTTGGAGGCACAAAGTGGCTTCCTAATAGGGGGCTTCAAACATCAATTTTTGTAAGTGACTCACGTTACGATTCACCTCTGTGAATTCACTCATGAATTGCGAGATGATTCACTTCTGGATTTCATTCCTAATGTGATTCACGTGAGGAGTGAACTTCATAAACTCATTTTTGTGACTTCTTGCAGCTCATTCACGTGCGTCCTCAAATCCCAAAACTTCTTTTGTAGAAACTTCTGCAAACTCACAGGTGTCTCAGACTTTGCGCGTGCAAGGGAACAAAAACAATTCACTAGTGAGCGGAGATCCTATGAGGTGAGAAGATTGAAGACCAGATTTTATGTTTGAAGCTCCTTATTAATTTGATATGCAAAACTTTGGATGAAGGATTGTGATTGACCAATCATCACGTGCACTTGAATTCAAGAGACAGCTCCCGTGCTTGTGGCTCACACTTTGTAGGGACAAGAGGCTTCAAAATGGCAGGAACAAATGGGACCATTAACCCCTAAATGCCCAAAGCACCCAATTTGGGTGTTTGCAAAACCTTGAAGACAAACAATTTTTTATCATATCATTATTTTTGGTATTTTCTTTTGAACACAAGTTTGTTTTGAAGTCTATTTTTAATATCAAAAATCTGATTTTGAAAATGAGTGTTCATGGTTTTTCTATTCATGATTTTTCTATTCAAGATTTTGTACAAGGGTGTCCACTACAATCTTGAGTTTTTTAGTGTTGGAAGATCTTGAAATTTAGCCTCAAATACACTAGAGCTTGGAGAAAAATCCACATTAGAAAATTCATTTAAAAAAAATATAGGAGTAGATCTTGAAAGCCGTAAATTGGTTTAGGTTAAACATGTAATGACCTTAAACCTTGTGTTTTTTTGATGACCAACTTTTTAGATTTGACATGTGAAATGAGGATTAGAAAACTTCAAGTCACTTTTGCAGTTTTAACACCCTCATGTTCAAACATTATAATCTTTCAAACTATATGTGATATTGTTGTGTTTTCTTTTTCCATGTAATCTGTAACATGTCAAGTTTGAATTTGTATGGGTACAATTTTAAAAAACTTGATGAGATTTATGAAAAGGTTGGTTGATTGTTCACTTTCTTGAAAATGCCAAGAAGTTCAAAAAGGCCTTGGGGCATTTAGGGGTTAAGTAGCTCGACTGACCGTTGGATAGAGCTCATTTTAGAAGGAGATTGGTAGTTGGAGGACTAGATTGCTCTTTGAGTTCTCTATACTAAATAATGAAATAAGGTTTTCCGGACCTCACAAATTTCTTGACATTCCACACTACAATATAAGTATTAACCCTTAAACGTCAAAGGGGGCAATTTTTGTTCGGCACAACTGCACGGGCTTCGTGTACCCACAATAACCCCAGCGCTTAAGGGTTAATGATTGCTAGTTTACAAGAATTCACTACTTTGAATTAATTATTGAGGTACTCGCAACTCTTGATCTTCCATGAGTACAAATGAAAGTTTTTGCAGAAATATTTGTTGACTTGATAGGCTTTTGGAATAACTTTCTTGAGGTGAGTCAATCTATTAAAATCCCTGAAAGTTTTTGACTATGTTTTCACCAAAAACCTTCTAGAACTGTCATTTCTTGTACAAGTACCACTTTCTTTTAATAATATTTTTCGACAATTTCATTTGTTGGATCTGGTAGCACGCTCGTTTGGAAAGATGAGGAAAAAATTTCACAAATTTTCACCATGGGAATTCCCATTCATTTCTTAGCTTTTGGATTGATTGAAATGTTTTTGAGGGGCCCTAAAAATAATTGCGCAACTTCAAAAGGTCACATATCTATGAGAAAATGTTTAAAAAGGTGGTTATTGTCTGCATTCATTCTTCAACGCAATTTTGCTAAGGTAGGAGGCTCATATTCTACTCACGCTCAAAATCGGTCCACCTTCTCAAATGTATTTCATATATACATGCTATTTTTTAGAGGTTTCAAAAATGTACAAATAGTGTACATTTGAGAAGGTGAATTGTTATAGAGCTCTATGGCCTTTTCACTTCAAAATTTTATAACTAATTCTACAAAACTCCAAAAAATATGAAACAACCTGGGTTAGATGTCAATTCTTCTTATCTTTCAAGAAAAATTTACTGAAAAATAGTTCAAGAATTTTCACCTCCCCAAAATTCAATTTCAACCCGTAGATGGTCCATTCATGAGCCTCCTACCCTACATGCATTAAATTTTTTAGATCATTTGGAATTGTGCAACATATCCAAAAAAATAGTAAGCAGAAAAGAATTATAAGTGTTGCAAAATACTAATTTATAAACAATTTATTTATAGGTTTGAAAAACGGTCATTCCAATGATTCGAGCAATGATTACAATGTTGGAATAACATTCTACATCAAATTGTTTTTTTCCCTACAAATATAGAAAATTGAGTTTAAAAAAGGACTTCAAAGTTTATCTTATAAGATAAAAAAACTACCAGCAAACTACTTGCAAACTGAAACTTCCATAACTTTCATCTCATTAATTGAAATGGAATGATTCAAATCTTTCTACATTTGTATTGATCTCAAAAGCCAATTTTAACCCCTAAACGTCTAGAAGGACAATTATTGTCCTTTGCCTCTAAAAAAACATTATGTATGGTAGAAGAAAGCCAATTTCCATCTGATTTTTTCCAAAAGTGATCATAAACACATGCTCCATCATGGAAGGCAAAATATAACTTCATCAAATACACTCGTATTTTTAGAGAATCCAAATTGTGAGAAGATCCATACTACCCTTCCTACAATTTTTGTGAGGTCAGCTTGTACTGTTCACTTTTGCAGTTAACTGGGCACTTGTTACACCAATCATAGTTCTAAAACCCTTTAAAAATACTGTAGAAATCACAATAATGGGTTGGCCACGAGAATGAGCCCGATGTTTAAGGATTAAACGTCTATTTACCTACAAAGTTATTTGTTTTTGGCTATCCAGGTAGCCTACCAAGCAATGAAAACAACAAATTGTACAATAACTTTTTAACCATCCGGTGAAAAATGAAAAAAATGTTGTACCTTAAAGTTACTCCTCGAGCACATGTTGCACAAAAATTTCAAAGAAAAAAAAAAACAAAAAAACCTTCGTAGTGAGTTTTTTAAATTGCTGTGTTGCCAACAGAACATTGTTTAGGGCTATAGGGATTAAAGGTAACTTAATTTCACTATTTAATACAATACAGGGGTATTGACCTAATAATTGGTCTTCGATCAACGTTGAAACGAACGGCTCTATAGTAATTGGTTGGTGTTACTGTGCACGGGTAGTTTGAGTATCACGTACCAAACATGCAAACAATAGGGGGCTTCAAACATCAACTTTTTTCGGTGACTCACGTTGCGATTCACCTTTATGAATTCACTAGTGAATCTTGTTGTGACTCACCTCTGGACTTCACTCCTAACGTGATGCACGTGAGGAGTGAATTTCAAAAACTCACTCTCGTGGCTTCGCGGGGCTCATGCACTTGCGTTCTCAAATCCTGAAATTTTTTTTGCAGAAATTTCCTCAAACTCACGGGTGTCTCAAACTTTGCCCGTGCAAGGGAATGAAAACAATTCCCTAGCGAGCGGAGATTCTGTGAGGTGAGAAGTTCAAAGACAAGATTTGATGTTTGAAGCCCCCTAATGCATTCAAGTTGATACTCACCTTCAGGACATCCCTAATCCAGCCGGAACCCAGGCACCAGAAAAGCTGTCAAACAGTGCCTAAGGGCGCTTACTGACGGAGTGAGGGGCACTTTCCTGAGGCTTGGCAAGATGGCTTTCTGCACTGTCAAAAATTGAATGACAAATATACCCTGGTCGTGCCCAGGGGCCCGCAGCCCCGCACTGCATCGTGGTTTCCGGGTTATACCGGAGTTGCCGGAAATGCAGGGGTCCTCTATTAATGGGTCACCATGCAGAGCTTGGATTACTGTACTGCACAAACGTGTTTGTGGGGCCAGAATGGGAAACCCCGCTCATCTAATTCTAGAAACAAGGATAAACGTACGAATCAGTCCCTGCTTTGTGGTTGGGCATTATTATCTCCTTCCAGAGAATTAACGCAAGCAACTTCCTTCCTCTTTGGAACAGTGAAAACTCAAAAAACAACAAACAAGTTTGCTGTATAAATTATTTGTCGTTTATGGGTTTCCAATTCTGGGAAAAGCATGGAAACTTGCCCAAAATGAGGGTATCATTGTTTCCCAGAATCTAAATGTGAATTCAAAACGGCCAGGGTGAACTGGGGCCAGTGTTTGGGAAATTTTTGGAGCTCCTCCAGCTGATTTCCTCTTATTACAAAATTGAACCGGTTTTTTTTTCAGCGGGCACCAATTGCATTCTCTCAATTAAAAAAACGTCCGATTGATTTTTATAATTTCAAATTTTAACCAGCAAATTTCCTCCAAATTGAAATTTGTACTAGTAATTTTATTAAATTCTCATAATGCATAAATGAAAAAACAATTTCAAAGGGACCACAATACACAACCACTAAAAAAATCATAAACAAAGGTAAAAGGTAAAGATGTTGATAGTGAATGATGTAAATTCACAACCAATGCCCCAAGTCCAAGAAGACTTGTGTGATGATTATGAGCGGCAAATTGGCAACTGTTTACGATTTCATTAGCAAAATTTTGAACCCTCCACAAGGCCCTTAAGAATTGACACTCTTAACATTTATTGAGCCTAGATCATGTACATAAGAAGCATGTGAGAACTTGTGTGAAGAGTCTCTACCTTGTATGACTTTCCTATTGTACATCACAAAGACTATGAATAGAAAATGGCAATCTAGTACTATATCACAATTTTTTAAATTATTCTTCTATGATTGTACACAATCATAACTAAATGTTACCCTCACAAGTACTAGGTTGAAGGTCTTAATGTAGAGAAAAATGATCATGGTAATATATACATGTAATTGTGACACCCAATGAAAATTGGACATGCCAATGTGAGCCATGATTGTACTCAAAGGCATAGTAGGGTGTAAGGAAATCTTTTGTCCCAAAGTACAAATTAAAACAATTAAGGAGACCCCTTGAGAGGGAATTTTTAGGGATCTTGTAGAGGGTTCAAAATTTTGCTAAAGCAAAAATGGCATTTGTTTGGCAATGGTTTATTGTTGCACCATTGTGCACTTTGCATACGGTTTAAAGTATTAGATTGAGAAATAATATCCAGAGGGTTTCAAGGAACTATACTCAAAGGGCTGTGGGATTGATACCTGGGTATAACCCCGGGCTTGCCTAGGTACCAATCAATGAATACTTTAACCTACCGGCTAAAATCCATCATATTTTGATGAAAGCCAGTTAAAAATGCTACAAAATTTGGAAGGCACCCGTTAAAATCCGGCTTTTTAAATTTCTATCTGGTTTTGCATCCTCTAAATTCAAAATCCAATCGGTTATTTTCCCAATTCCACCAGCTAACAATGAACTAGTAGCTGGTTTTTCCAGCACATTGGCTGGGGCTAGATGGCATGCCATTTTGGCTGGGGCTAGAAGGCATGCCGTTTTGGCTGGAGCTGGATGGCATGCCGTTTTGGCTAGGGCTAGATGGCATGCCGTTTTGGTTGGGGCCCGCGCCTGACACCTTGCCCAGCCCTTGCCCAAACCATTTTCTCTCTCCTCTTGAACTCTGAACTCTAACCTTCACTTTTCCAAACTTGCGTTTGAGCTCCTTCACTTGCTATTGTGCTCCTTGAAACTTGGTTAGTAACTAGTTCTTTCATTGATGTGTTCATGAACTAGTTACTAACCAAGTTTCAAGAAGCACAATAGCAAGTGAAGGGGCTCAAATGCAAGTTTGGAAAAGTGAAGGGAAGAATTCAGAGTTCAAGAGGAGAGAAAAAATGTTTTGGGCAGGGGCTAGGCAAGGTATCAGGCGCGGGCCCCAACCAAAACAGCATGCCAACTAGCCCCAGTCGGGTGAACTAAGCCCCTCATTGCCATTTTCCTTGATAGATGAATGTGGAGCTCAGTCAACTGTTTTACAAGATTGTGGGGGGTTAAAAAAATTATGTTTTTTCATATTTCAAAAATTCTGAGAGTTCAAAAATTTACCATCTATAGATTGAATGGGAGTTTTTGAATTCTGATTTGGATTCAAAGACCTTGCTTTAGTGCAATATGGGTCCCATAGGAAAACACAATCAAACAAAAAATAAGGGAGTGACTAGGTGGACACCCTCTAGTTGCTACGCGGACACCCCCCACAATTGAACCTATTAAATTTGAGATTGTTATTATGATGAAATATGAAATATAATCAAAGGAATACTCTAGCGTACATCTGCATTTGCAAGCGCTATGAACATACAACAAATTTGTCTCATTTGTTACATGATCAAGAGTCAAACTAGTAAATAAAGGGAGCAATTGGTTTATCTCCTACCTATGTCACAAATGAGGCAAATTTGTTGTGTGTTTGCAACGCTTGTAGACGCAAATGTATGCTAAAGTACTGCTTTGATTTTATTTCATATTTTAGCAAAATAATAATCTCAAATTTAATAGATTTGGCTATGAGGGTGTCCACGTAGCAATTGGGGGGGTGTCCACTTAGTCGCTCCCAAAAATAAATAGGGGACAAATTATTACTTTTACAGTTTTACCCTTGCCTAAGAATTTCATAATTTTTTCACTTGGCATGAAAAGTTGAAAACATGGATGTGTGATGAACAAAACCTTGCACTTCCATTCATCTAGGAAGGGGCAATGAGGGGCTCACCGGCTCAGTGCCTCATTTCACCCTTGGCATGGTTCTTTTTAGTGGCGAAAATTTGCCACCTCTAACAGAATGCGGCCAGTAGGGGATTGTCCCTCCAAATTTAATCCAATAACGTGTCATTCGTTAATTTGGGAAAACAATGGGTACCATTTTGTACCTCACCTTAATTCAGAATTGCCACCTTACTTCAAATTAAGGAGGTCACCTGAAACCTAGTTAATGAACTTTTATCGAAACTTTTAGACGTTATTGAACTTTTTGTCCAAAAAGAGAGTATTTATGGATGGTATATATGTCATTATATTGGAAAACAATTAACAAATTCCCAATTCCTTTGCATTCAAAACTCATAGATTCAATGTCGCACATAACCTCATATTCAATAAAATGGGAGATTGGGCACCTCCCGAAATAACCATAGGAGACATAAAACTTTTCAATTTCAAGTTAGTTTTGAAAGGTTTTATTGCAATTTAGGTTGAGTCAACCTAAATTGTAGTAAAATCTTCTAATTTTAAGTAAAATTTGAGAGGCTTTATGTCAATTTAGCTCAAATCGAGTTGAATTGACATAAAACCTTTTGTCAACTTTCCTATATATTACCTCTCATTTCAATGGAAAACTCCCATTTTACTGAATATGAGGTTATATGACAAGTGTCAAGTATGAGTGACAAGGTAGTTGCAAGAAACACTTCACTGTTTTGTCTCAAACACCCTTAGTACCGGTAGTACTAGTAGTACTACCGAGCTTTTGGAATAATTTTTTTATAAATAAAATAAAACATGGACAATTTGTAATGCACTTAAAATATCATACTCGTGAAAATTCAGACCTATAGATTTTTTATTCTAAAAGTTATGCACAAAACAAAATCCCCAACAAAAAGCCAATTTCTTTCTTGCTTTTTAGAAAATAGTAAAATAATTCAAAAAAATAAAATAAAAAATGGCCATTTGAGAACCCATTAAATAAATTCACATGGTACAATTGCTTTGCTGAGGAATTTCATTGTATTTTGCCAATGAGGGGAGATAGGATGCTCACTTTGAGACAATGTAGATGTCATGGAATTTATAATTTTGCAAAACCCTTCTAGAGATGCATGTATGCATGCTCCATAAACAACATCCGTGATTTATAGCCCTAGAAAAGCTTTTATGGACCCAAAGTAGTACTAAAAACCCCCCAAAATGGCCAAGGTAGACACCTATTCAGGGGCTGTTTAAAAATAGTGAAATAATTTTAAAAAAACCTCAAAAATTACGGAAGGTCTGTAACTATGACATGTACCTTCCTTTGAAACTTCAGCTCAAAAGAACTTACTGCGCAAAAGTTACAAGCCAAAAAGCACCTAAGGGAGGTGAAGGGGATAAGAAATAGTACAAGTGTTTCTTGCAATCACCTGACAAATCTTGTCTAATAAGGCCATATTCAACAATTGAGATTACTTGAAAATCTACTTTAAATATGACCCAAAATGTAGAATCTAATAAGTGTATATTGAATTGAGATACTTTAATAAAATGAAACATTAACATGTCAAGATTGGAAAAAGAAAGTGTTTTATTTAAAAGTCAACCTTAAACTTGACTCATTAGCAAAATTTTGAACCCTCTAGAGGGCCCCTAAAACACTCTACTGTGCTACATAACGGAGGTGAATAAAAACAATAAAAAAATAAAAAAATAAAAAAATAATACTAAAACCACCGTGGCATATCATATGACACATTGCAGATGTCATAAATGGTAGATTCTGATAGTAAAAAATGGCAGCTTTTTTCTCTATATGCACATCTTTCAAGTGGAGTTAGGGGCCTTCTAGAAGGTTCAAAATTTTGCTAATGCTAGTGGACGGACAAAGAGTCTCTTGTCTGTTTGTGACGTCAAGTTTGTCAAATTGTTGCCATGTCGAGGAAAACAACCACTATGGTCTACTTGTGCTGTCCAATAGCCTAAAGTTGCCCAAAGTAGCAACCCTATAGGAGGTTCATAAATCATCCAGGCTCTAAAATTGCCCACCTTCTCAAATGTACTCCATTTGTACATAACACCATCTTTGTTAATTTGGGAAAAACCATGGTTATTACATTGGGTGACTTTTGGTTACTGGACAGGAGAGTTGGGCGGACAAAAAAGATTGGACGGGCAAACGTGTCTGTCCACTTGTAGTTTTATGACCTTTTTTAGGATTTTTGACCTAAAAATGGAAGAATCAAATTATTTATTTTCATTTTTATCACATGATATGGCTTTAAATCCACATTTTGACTTCATGTTGGCAACAATGAGTATCACTAGCATGTACAAAGTAAGTTTTATTATCATTTTATACCATTTTTTGAAGTCAACTATGAGTTGACCACATCGGATAGACATGCGCTCAATTGAGCACTTTTGACAGCCAAATGGGCAAGCAAACAGGCGGCCCAATGTAACAACCATGGGAAAAACATTATATTTTGGGACTTTCAAATTTTGAGGTGAAGGTTTTAGGTGATCACCTAAAACCTACACGTGTCCTCACCTGAGAGGAGGAATTTGCGAGGGAAACAATCTTACTGGCTTAGACTGAGTATGATACCTTAGAATACAGTTTAAGGTAACTTTTTGGGTTTAATGTGGAGTACAAAGCGAGACATCTATTTTTCCCAAATTAACAAATATGGTGTTACATATTATCATTCATAGGTTTCAACAATGTACAAGTAGTGGAAATTTGAACTTTGAAGAGGTGGGCAGTTTTAGAAGCCTGTGCCACTTCAACTTCAAAATTTCATAACTAATTCCACAATGAAATTGATTTTTGGGCAAGTGAAACTTCTTAAAATATTTTTGGTACATTTTCATTGAAAGAGAA
Source organism: Ulota crispa (assembly GCA_963920765.1). Taxonomy (NCBI): domain Eukaryota; kingdom Viridiplantae; phylum Streptophyta; class Bryopsida; order Orthotrichales; family Orthotrichaceae; genus Ulota; species Ulota crispa. The sequence continues at coordinate 16,350,318 of OY987250.1, forward strand.
GAGGAATTGGCATCTTATTCAAGTTGTTTCATATTCTTTGGAGCTTTGAACATCATATTCATTAATTTGGGAAAAACATGTCATTTTGGGATTTTCAGATTTTGATATGAAGGTTTTAGGTGGTCTCGTAAAACCCACACGTGTCCTCACCTAAGAGGACAAACTTGCAAGGGAAGAAATCTTATTGGTTCAGACTGAATCTGATACCTTCGAATTTGGAATAAAGTAACTTTTTGGGTTTAAGGTGGAGTACAAAGTGGGTCACCTATTTTTCCCAAATTAACCCTTGAGCGCCCGGTCAACATTATACTATCGATGGGCCCACAAACTTTATCTCACTTTTTCTCTCAATCCGTACAGTGAAAATAGTCATGATTGGTCCCCATCAACAAAGAAGGTAGTCCTTTTTCAAATCCTGCAATCACTTTTTCTGAATGTAATTTTCCAAGTTGTGGAGGCCATTAAACCCCCATTTTCTCCTAAACCCTAAAATAACTATGGGCGCTCAGGGGTTAACGAATATGGTGATTTTGTGAAATTACTTACAGCCCTTAGATGGTCGGTTTATGAGCCTCCTACCTTACCTTACTGCGTTATGAAAAAATTGAGCATTTCCATTCTGGGTTCTGGCCCCACAAACACGTGTACTTGAAGGAGTTGAAGGCATTGTACAGACGCTACTCCGGGAATGAGGCATAGTCTGGACTGATGACGTGGACGGTTGTGCGTCGTAGAGAATGAAATTGATCGTGCCCTGTTTGTCGGTGGCCTTGCTACAGGAGGTGAGGTGCATCTATGATCTGTCTATCTATCTACCAAGTCCACCTGCAAGCTGGTATCCGGGGGGGCTGGAGTGCTGGACTTTGGAGACTTTGGAGACTTTGGAGCCTTCGGAGAATGGAGGCTGCACTGCAACTGGAGCTGCAACTGGAGCTTCAGTTGCTATATGTGCATTGCAGAGTCACCGAATTCCAGTGACTAGCTCCCTTGTCCTTGTGATGACAGCAGTAAGTCGTCTATTGGGCAGACATTGACCTACCTTGTACAGGATTTGTAAACAATTGACAACCTGCAACATCATGCAATGTAATGCAGTGGCTAGCTAGCTAGCTTAGTTCTTAGCTCTCCACCCTGCCTACTCAACCCCACTGGGGATCCGACACCCTGGGCGGCGGCGTCATTCCTGCTCTCCATACCCTTTGATCATCTAAGGTTTCAAGTACTAATAATGTCAAACACTGCTGGAAGCCTGGAACCGTTGATCAATGAATCCGAAGAAAATTATATTATTGCTCTGAAGTCCATAACTCTTTAGTAGCTAGTTCAATAATTAACATAAATGAAGCTGGTCCATCGATGCGTAGACACGAACCACCTGGAACCGATGAATTATGATGTGCTTATTAAGGGGTTCTATACTTCTGTATCATTTACAAAGCCTGGTCTCTCTACATATAAGCCTTCGCACTTCACAGCAGCGTCAAGGTATGTGACCGTAGTTCATGGTCAGGCATGCTAGTCTCGTAGTGCAACAGTTAGTGGCTCAGCGCTATGAGTCCTATGACTTATATCCGAACAAAGATTTAGAGTTACAACTCGGTCTTACAAACTTGCTGATTTTCTCTAGTGCAAGCTCAGTCTTGCTGGCTGCTAATCTGAAGCCTGTCACTCTCCTGATGACTGATCGATCTCAGCAAACTAGCACAGTTTGTGTTCCCGCACCATCATCACAGATCAATGATGATTGCTAGATCTAAAGGCTTTGAGTACTGATTGTAGTAAGTAGCTACCCTCGAAACCAGGCTGCATAGAGAAGTGATACAGTACTGAATCCGCTCAAACATCATTGTAATCTCATTATGTTTGAATATCTTTCTCCTGAATGCTTTGGACAAACATGTCATCTTCCAAGTTTGTGAATTCAGCTTTGTTTTTTATTCAGGTTGGAGTTGCAATTACACCATAGTGCAGAACATTCGGTAGTCCTTGAAGACCTACAGGCATATTCAACTTTCCAGTACAATCAAACCGAAGTTTGGATGACCGTCATGTAGTTTCAGATCATTTCAAACTACTGGTAATTTAAACTGTTTGAAGTCTAAGTTACAGCTAGAGTAAGGTAAGTCTAAAATAGTGATTTTTCATTTGTCATGCATTTGGAAGGTTGTGTGATTATAATGACATTCAAGAATTTTGTGCATTTGTATTTCACCATACCATTACACATTTTTATTGCAATAACTCAATAATCCTTTATATGTTAAACCTAGATTAAGTTTCTCCCATTATAGAATACGGATTGAGCATGAATGATTACTTGATCATCAAGTGCAAAAACAAAGCTTCTAAATGCTCAGAATTTCCAACAACAATTTGATATCAATCTTCAGATTCTTCACATATGCTTGACGAGGGTAATTATCACAATAATGTTTACACCTTGACTTGCAAAACCTTTTGAAGGATCGACCTCTTACACATTATTGTGAATCATGACCTCTTTAATATCACACTTGATCAGTCAAGTCACCATATGTGACTATATTGCACGTAAGAAGTTTGACGTTAAAGGGAGTGTTTCTCAATATTCTTTAGTTTCAATATATCACACAATCTTTCAAATGCATGACAAATGAAAAATCACTATTTCAGACTTGCAATACTCTAGCTGTTCAAACAGTTTAAATTGCCATTAGTTTGAAATGATTTGAAACTCCATAACGTCGTTCAAACTTTTTCTGACTGTACTTGATTCTGACGAGATGCAGAAAACATACGTTACAAACTTGCTAATCATGTTGCAAACACCACTTTTCCTTGTGAATGCAAGCAAGTCCCTGTCAACAGAAATCCTGATAATAAAGGATGGCACCCCATTTGAGTTTGTTGTACATATCAGTAAGTTTTAATCCTACATTCCTAGAGTCCTACTGCTTCCCTAAATTTGCATATTTCAGTCAAGGTTTCCAAATCAGAGAAGCTGATTCTCATTACACCACACGAGTCACGATAGTCCAAACAGGGTTTTATCATGAACTTGATAGCATGTGAAGTTTGAGTAGCCTTGAACTAAAATTCCGTTGAAATTCATATTCACGTAGTTTGGCAAGACGAAGGTTGGGATTGCCAGAACTGAGAAGCTTAGATAGTTCGTTTTTTTTTGGATTGCTTCTTGCAGTTGTCTGATTTGTCACTGATAGTGTTTGATTGGCTCTGTGATATACTGGAAAGAAGGGAGATAGTAAGAGAGATTATGTAGGGAATGAGTGCGCTGGCATGGACAGAAGAACCGACCTCGGAGCTCAATGATTTAAACGAAGGACCGGCCACACTCTCCAGACATGAGAGACACCTCCGGATTTGGGGGGGCATTGTCTGCCGGTTTTGGAGTGCAGTGATCTCTCCTTGACTACAATAGCCAGCTTTCCAGGTACCTTTATTTCCCCACTTAGGAAAGCAGTCCATAAATCAATCCCAGATGATTCTATTCTTTATCATCATGACCATGATGATTGTTAGGCCCAAACTGTGAAGGAGGCGCAGAAGTTACCTGGTCGGTGATTCCGAATATCCAGAACCAGAAGTAAGTTAGCTGGTTTTTGATGTTTTTGACGTTTTAACTGCTGGTCGTTGTGCCGATTGGGGAAAGGTCGGTCTTTTCCAACTTCCAAATGTCTGACACGTGCACACGCAAAACAAAACTTGTAACCAGATTAGAGGTTAAACGGAAATAGCCAAGTTTCTTCAATCCAACAATACATACTACATACTGTGCATGACATTTATAACCAACAACTCAACTCCCAATTCAAGTGGCTAGCCTAAGGCTTTGTCAAAAAATATATATATCAAAAATTTGAGACCATCAAGATGAAGATTAGGATTTGTCCCACTTGTTGGTGGAGTTACTTTTTGAGTTAAGGGGTATATGTGTTGTGTTTTAGTATTTCTTATTGGGACAATAATTGTTGGTTATAACTTATAAGTGTTATGCACTAAACTGTACTTGTCTAACATACATTCAGTCCTTCACTTACAGCAAAACTTGAAAGTTACCGCAAAGGAAATGAAAATGCACAGTAACATAAACAAAAACCACCAGTCAAAGACCTAGTACACTATAGGTTTATTTTTGTTTTGACTTTCCTCCTTTCCGGGACGTGGTGTGAACGAGGAAACATATTACCGTTAGTTTTATAAAGGGAAGTGGGTAAACTGGTAAAGACAAAAGGACGTCCAGCAGTTCAAGTCTTTGCGACACCAAAAAGGGGCACCATTCTGGAGCCAGTCGTCGCCAGCACTGGGGTTGCTGTGGGGTTGCTCAGAATTGCAGCTTCTATTCGACATCCAGTAGTCAACCAAGCTCCAGCAGCCTTTGTGACTCGTTGTTCCGTAGCAAGTGCACTTGGGAGCCTGATCGATTCCGAAACCAATTGAAACAATTTCACCAGCATCCAGAGAGTCGGAGGGAGCTCTCCATGAAACCCTAGGTAGAAAGAAGTGAAGGACTTCCCTGCTTAACAAGCACTCGTGGTCTTGCCTGGCTAGAGTTTTCTAGGATTACGTGCATCATACGAATTAGTCAACCATGGCGAGCTTACTTGGTGTTGCTAGATAGCTGGCCTTTAAGGCAAGCTTTCGAACTATCAAACCAGGTATCTCCAAGAGAGCAATAAATTGCATTGTGAAGGTAGAATTCCGTATTGCGAGATTCAATTGTGTTGCTGGAGCTATGTAGTTTGCTAGTTGCAGAGGTCTGGATGTTCTGGAGTCGAGATTAAAGTACGTGTATGAGCAGATCTAGCCCTGTCAATCTTGTCGACGCATTTACCACATATTTCGATTCAAGTTGTGCATTCTGCAAGTTGGATTCATCTTTGCAAAGGTCCGGTGCTATAGATGCAAGTCTGGTCAGTGATGCAGATTGGAGTCTGTAATTGATTACTGTACAATGTGAGTAAATTTTTTTGAGTTGTAGACTTTGTGCACGTGACTCGCGTTGTAAAGTCGTCGTTGACTTTTGTTAGCAAGGATTCTGTGATGGAGCGTTTGGTCAAAGATTCAGACATTGTGTTGATCGAGAGCGTGTTGGAAAGTAGGTACGATCCTCTAATTGACGTTTGATCTGCCTGTGTAAGTTCCCTCAAGGACTTTGGAGCGATGAACTGGTGGCAATCAGAAATCTCTAATGCAGGAAAAGAGGAAAAGACGTAGCTCGTGGACGTTAGCTCCAGCAACTGTTGACTTACTGGCCTCATTGAAATGAAGGCGATTTACTACCGATTTTTGTAGTAGCTGCAGAAGGTATGGCCCTGAACCAGCAATTTACAATGGTAACACGATATTCATTAAATTGGGAAAAAACGGACTTTTTGGGAATTCAGGCCCTTTTTTGTTAGGTGAGCACTTGACTGTTTTCCAATGAAATGAGATATATATCTTCTAAAAATATGATCTGTGTTACTCAAAAAGCTGAAAATCTTCTGCTTTTATTTACCCAAAAAGCCAAAAACAAAAACAAGACCTATTTGTTCCACAAAATAACAATATTGCTGAAATTTTGGACACAAAGTTCATTAATTACATTTAAATTAATCTCCTTAAACATTTAAGTTGACCTCCTTTAAGTTGACTTGAGAGGTTTTAGGTGAAATACAGTTTGGGAATTTTTTTTTCCCAATTTAATGAATATCGTGTTAGGTAGTTCAAGTGCACTGAGTCTGCTGTTACGGCAGTTGGGTCGTGGATGGTACTTAGATTAAAGAAAGATAAGTGCTCAGATAAAGATATTATTTAAGCAGCCTTGGTGCTGTTTCTGCTGCCCTTGCCAGCTAAATATGTCTCTTCCTTCTTCCTCTCAAGTCTCAAGGTACGAAGCTGGTTCATGTTGATGAGGAGTTCAGATTTAACCTGCTCGAAAATACTGAATAGAAGTGGTTTTGAAGTAGCCGTCACCTCAATTATTGGTACTAGCTCCTTTCAAATAATATCCTCGAGTGTGGGATGGTACAATATCAAGCGTCCAGGTGTCCAGTCAAGCATATAATGATAGGAATCTCAAAGCCAAGATTAATTTGTGCCCTCATTTTTCATGCCATGATCGAGACACACGTGAAATTGCAGCCGTAGAGTGAGGAGGGGATGTAACAATTTTTTGCACTGGCCTAAAGTTAACATCTCTGTCTAAAGAATGAAGCCTGTAGGAATTTTAGATTTGCCAAGGTACAGAATACAGATATAAAATACAAAGAAACTACAAACTTATTCCTCATAAGTCGTAAATAATGACATAGTTCAGTTAGAGTGTCAAAAAAGCGATGTTCCAGTAATCAAGTGGCCAGAGCTCCAAAAACTAAAACAGTTTGACTAAATGCCAAGTTTCACTTTTGGGCAGTTGGGCTACTGAAACTATGTCCACATTCACTAAATTCCGCCATTTTAATACATATTAGAGGTGTGAACATAAGCCAAGTGGTCTAGACTTATGCTAGTACTCATGTTGATTTGGACCAGATGTGGTCCACCAGTCCTCGGCTTCAATGTACTTCAACACTATTTACCTAAGTGTTCTTTCGTAGCTTGAGCCCAGCAAATTCCTTAGTAAAGTCAATTTGGTAAATTGACAGAAACTCACCATAGTGACACTTCTCAAGAATCGTGAATCTGTATTCTGTATATACAGTAGTTCTAGTTTTTAGAGCTTTTTGCCAATGGATGCCACAAATTTGGTGCTCTGAATCATGCCAATCTAACGAAATTCACTATAGGCCTATAGGGTGACTACTGTTCTACTAAGTTAGCTCTTTGACGATGGTGTGTGGTGATGTGACATGCACTACCATGACATTTAGTTAATGTTTCAATTCATTAGAGTGCTTATTCATAAGCCGTGTTCACGTCGAAGTTGTTGCATTCAGAGCATAACTAGTTAGCTCATGATAAATGCCACATGCTCTAAAAATCTAGTTTTGTATACTAGCTCAGCTCCCTATCTCTTGTTTACGGGTCTCTAGCTTATAATGTGGAAGGCTCCAGGGAGGACTGTGCATGCAGTCTTGTTGCAATTTTCAGAAGTTAGAAAGGCCAGAAACAGTGACCATTGCTTACTTTCGATTTTTCTTCGATATCTGGGCATAAGATCTTGACTAGTTATGGAATTCATAACGGCAGATACGTGCACGTGGCCCCACTGGGTTTACGATCCTTGCTCTCACAAGACCCAAATTAGACGGCAGCAGATTCTCATCACATGACACTTAGAAGAGTGGTACCAACAACACCTGGCATGGGAACAGATGCTTGTAGCTGGAGAGCAGTTCCATCCACAGCGGTGACTCATAGATTCAGGAGCTGGAAAGCATACGTCGTCGAGTACCGATCATTGACCTCCAGAGGCACGGCACCAGTCTGACCTTTCTCCACTTTTAATCAATGAACAGGGGCACAGTGTTGCCGATGGAGACGTGTGAGCCTTGAGGGGCACCAGGAATGCATTCCACGTGCTACGTGCTCTGTAATTGCGTATTACATTAACTTGATGCTGGATTGTCATGTTAAGCAGGTTAGGGACTTGGGGTTGGGATTATGAGCTGTGCACACTGACAGACTCATAAGTCTGTCTAAGAGGTCTGACAGAGTTGAACAAATTAGGGTTTATAACTTTATATGATATGCTTGAACAGTTTAAAATCTAGATGAGTGTTCTCGACTAATCTAACTTAGGACAGGCAGCAGCTAATCAGATTGGCATGTTGGACTGGATAGATGGCCGGTCTATTTGTCCAACATGACAATCAGATGTTCAAGTGACGCAATCTGTATCATTAAAGCTTCATCAATATCTGTAAATTACACCCCTTTGCTTAATTGTTAGAATGGTTCACATGTTTAGAAATCCAATTGAAGTGCAGAATCAAGCTTCGGACTGAAACCACGCTAATTTCACCGGAATTGGGCTATTTTAACGACCCACAATATTGTCAAGAACGCCATATTAAGTGGTTTGGAAAAAAAAACGTAATTTGGACTTCTGGATTTCATATTTTTGAAAGAGTACTTAGTAAATACTCTTAAGTACTCTTTCAAGGACACCCAACTCCCAAAAGTCCCAATATTGCGTTTATTTTCTCATATAACTTAATATCACGTTCAAGGATTGTAGTACCGCGACCTTGAAGTGATAAGCATGGAGTGATAATTGTTTGGCTTGTGGAAACGTGGGTTACAAGAGTTGAAAACTGAGTTCCATTGAAATTAATTGTGTGTAACGAAATGCCAGGCGCGGTCATCGAGAGCTGATTCAAGCGGAATTGCATCGAAGCTGTGAACACCATATGAGGTAAATTGGGAAAAAACAACACATTCTGGGACTTTCACTATTTTTGCCATTATGTATATAATTATTAGCATATCACCAATAAAACGAGTGTGCATTTGTACATTAGTGACGTCTCAGTGATTGCCTCCAAAAACTTTGATAATTACAGCTTTTGAGCATTGATAATGTCATATTTGTTAAATTGAGAAAAAGGGTACAAAGTGGGACTTTTGAAGGATTACAGTGGTCACCTTAATCCGAGCTCTAGCATTATTTTTTGGTACACGTGGCCTCTCTTGAGAGGAGGAATTTGCGAGGGAAAAAATCTTAGTGGCTGAGATTGAATCTAATACCTTCGAATCTGGTTTAAGGTGGATGTTTTGGATTAAAGTGAGGTACAAAATGGTACCCAATATTTTTCCAATTTAATGAATATGGCATTTGATGTGAAATTAAGGTGGAGTACAACATGCCCAAATGGTCCTTCCATTTTTCCCCAATTTACCTAATATGGTGTTTGTGTGGGTTCCAGCTGCGGGAGCTCCAAACACCATATTGGGTAAATTGGGAAAATGGGTACATTTTGGGACTTGTGCAGGTTGTACATGATCATGTACAACTGAGTTCAGCATTTTTTTTGTACACGTGCCCTCATCTGAGAGGAGGAATTTGCGAGGGAAAAAATCTTTGTGGCTGAAACTAGATCTGATACCTTCAAGTCTGATTTTGGATAACGTTCTCAGATGTAGGTAGGTGAAGTACAAATTGGGACACCCTTTTTCCCAATTTACCTAATATGGTGTTTCCATGTTAGAAGGCCAGCAGGTGCAAGCAGAGGTGGACATAAGGCACATGGCAAGGGAAGCGACGCAGCAGCCGGTGGTGCGGATTCAATCCGGAGTAGAAGAGCAGGAGGATTCCGGCATGGAAAGTCCGACGTCCACGTCGAGATCGACACACGACATGACGGATCCGGATCCGGAATCAGCAGCTGCACGTACTAAGAAGAAGAGGGGCAAAGTGGAAGTGGACAATTCCAGGCACCCGGTGTACCGGGGGGTGCGTAAACGGGCGTGGGGCATGTGGGTCACGGAGATCCGGCGTCCCAAGGAGAAGTCCCGCATCTGGTTGGGCAGCTTTGCCACCGCCGAGATGGCAGCCAAAGCTTATGATTGCGGTACTCCTACTTACCTTCCGTATCCAGGAATCTAACACTCCCTCCAAGTTTGATCTAGTTACAGATTAATTCAAGGGAAAATTTTATGAATACCCCTGAAGTTTGTCATATCTAATCTGTATAGATACCTCCAGTTTTTCAGAAATTGCACAAATACCTTTGGACCGTAATTTTCAGGTGTTTGTTTTGTTGTGCATGTCACTTTCCTTCTAACACCATATTAGGTAAATTGGGAAAAAGGGTACATTTTGGGACTTCTACAGGTTGTACATGATCATGTACAATTAAGCTCAGTGTTTTTTTTTTTGAACACATGCCCTCACTTGAGAAGAGGAATTTGTGAGGGAAAAAATCTTAGTGACTCAGACTGAATCTGATACCTTCAAATCTGGTTTTGGGTGACGTTCTCAAATGTAGGTGAAGTACAAATTGGGACACCCTTTTTTCCCAATTTACCTAATATGGTGTTTTCTTCTTTTGTGTGCATGAATAACAAGTAACATAACATTCAATAGCCTGAAGAGAGGTTGCCTTTCCCTCTCTCCAAGTATCATCCACAAACTTCATCATGACAACAACAAACAAAAAAACAAAAAAAAACAAAAAAAAAAGTTTTTTTTTTTTTTTGACACGACTGGCCCCCACATTGATGTATGTGCACTAAACTGAGCCTCTCTTTCATAAATTCTCTGACAAATTCAGCCAAGTGTCCTCTTAGCTATTGATGGGTGTGGAATATTCCACACTCTTCAGTTGAAAGGAAGACAATGAGGCTGACTGCTACTAAATGTTATGAAAAAAGTAGTAATAGTGTACACACAAAAGGAGAAGGAAGTGACATGCATAACAAAACAATTATCTATATTTTTTTTGGTCCAAAGGTATTTGTGATATATCTGAAAAAACAAAGGTATCTATGAAAATATTGCAAACTTCACGGTTTCCATAAAATTTTCCCTTACTTCAATCATACTAGTGCAAAATTGCAAACCATTAACCGGGTTCCTATTCGTCAAACGTCCCATGTGTACATGACACAGCTATGGGCACATTCAATGTCTTAGTTAAAGATCTCAATTACATTAATATGAGAAGATGAATAGGAAGGCAGTCCAATATGACAATCGTGGTTATCACTGGATCACTTGTCTGATTGCTTGCCCTTCTGCCCAAAGTGTTCAATTGAGCTCATGTCCATTTGATGTAATTAACCCATAGACTTTGATTTCAAAAAATGATAAAAAGTGATAAAAATTTAATAACTTTGTAGAAATACTCATTGTTGTCAATATGAAGTCAAAATGCAGATTTAAAGTCATACCATGTATATAAAAAAATGAAAACTAGTTAGGTTCTTCCCTTTTCATGTCAAAAACCCTAAAAATATTCTAAACAACAAGAGAAGACAACATTAATCTATGTTGTTTCTATTTTGTGCATCCGCATGTGATGTCTGCCAGCCAAATCTTGCCCAAAGTAACAACCATAGTTTTTACAACCAAGTTTTAGATTCTAGTTACCTAGCATATCATAATGTCGATAGAAAATTCATAAAACCATGTTGTTTCGAGCATTTGTGGAGATAAAATTCAAGTTACTCATTAATTTTGTGAATGACCATTTGATTTTTTCTTGTGCTAATTGCAGCAGCTCTCGCATTGAGAGGAAATGGCGCCATTCTCAACTTTCCCCAACTGGCACACTCTCTGCACAAGCCAGCCGACCTTACCGACAAGTCCATTCAAGCGGCAGCCACCATGACTGCAAACGATTTCAGTATGAACCAAATCAGTATTGCTAGCTCAGATCTTCAACAGGCCAATTATCCTTCTCCACTTTCTCCTTCTCCATTTTCCACTTCGAAAGCTGCCACGTCAGACAAGCAAGCTTCTGCATCAAAAACCAGTGCAATCACATCCCAGAGAGAGCCTGAGCCACAAAGGCAAGCGAGCGTGAAGCGAGAGAAGGGTCATCTACAGAGCAAGAATAGAAATAAGAGGAACAAGCAGCTGCAACATCATCAGGAGGGTGAGGAGAAGAGTAATAACAGCAGTAATACCAATATTATTATTACCGCTCCAGCAGCTCCTGACGATTCAGCTCCCAAGGTAACCCAACCCTAAAAGCGACACTTTTACTGCTACCACAAAAAAGTAAGGTTTGGAAATCTAGATGAGGTTCCATTAACAGATCATAGCGTTTGCAAGTTTGTTTTGTAGCTTGTTAATGTTTTTAATGCCATGTTTAACTGAATACAACGCCATATTCATTAAATTGGGAAAACCAGATTCCCAAGTTGTACTTCACCTTAAAATCAGCTTTTTTTTTTGAACCATTTAAACGCTAGATTCAAAGGTATCAGATTTGGTCTGCGCCACTAGGATTTTGTCCCTCTCAAATGAGGGCACATGTGCCCACAAAAAAAATGTTGCTAAGACCTAGAGCTTGGTTTAAGGTGATCATCTTAAACCTAGTTTATTCCCAAAATGGGTGTTTCTTCCCAAATTAACAAATATGGCATTTAATCTGGACATGTCTAGAAGTAAATAAAAACTAGGTCATATGATGTATATAGAAATTGGTAGTAATTTGTTTTAAGTAGGAGATACGTTGGCAGTGGGTTCAATTCATGTTTGAAGAGTTTAATTATAGAGAATGTGTATGACAATAAGATTACTCAATCCACATGGTCATATATAATTTTGATTTGCCCTTAATCCCTAGTTCATAATTAGTTGAATGCAATCAAGTGGAATAATTTTGAAAACATTGAGACATCTCTTGATCTTCATGAAGCTGCTCAGCAACATATAGTTTAGAGTTAGTTAGATACTCCCTTTTTGTTCATTTAAGAAGTTGAAATTGTCCATTTTGTTAAAATGGTGGCATTCATGTGTCAAAAGTTGTGACATATATCTTCACAAAAACTTAGATTCAATCTACAAACTAGGAGGTTTAGGATTGTAGCTTCAATCAATCCAAAATGATGGTATATTGCCAATCTAACAAATGACGTCTAACAAATGACGTTTGCTCTTATAGGGATCTAATGATGTATTATTACATTTAACATCCCATGAAACACAAAATGCTTGAATTCTCCAAAGAATTCTCCTAGTGTTATTGGTTGCTGTTTTAAGCTTGAGATGGCTTCAGAGCTGCTGTCTCTTCTCTCTTTTGTTGGGACACTTGTTAACATAAATTCTTTCAATATATGGATGTGTAGCCGCTGCCGCAGCCGCCCGTCTACGACGATTCTGAGGATATGTTTACAATTGGACCGGATGTAGGGTTGACTAATCTGTGTGATGCCATGTGCATCACCCCTCCCGGAGATCCAGAGCTGGGCATCACTGAAACAGACTGTGAAGAGGGTTCTACTATCTGGGAACCACATCTCTGGAGTTACTAGTGAGTTACTAGATAGTTACCAGTCAATTAGAAACCTTTCCACCCTTTCAATAGTGGGTTTTTAGAGTAATTTCATGGGGGGCTGGCAAAGTCCAGCATTGGACAGGAAAGAGCTAATAGAGTGATTTAGGGTTTAAAGTGTTCATATGAAAGTATGAAACCTCGTTTAGGGTTTAAGGTTATTTAGGGTTTAAGCCTTAAGGTGTTCATATGAAACTTCATTCTTCTTTTGTGAGAGAACATGAGACTTCGTCATCAAAAGTACGAAGATGAGTCTCCAATCCTCCTATAGTGAAGCTGAGTTTTGCAATACTAAAAGTTATCATCCATCTTGTGGAGGTGGACGGCAACTTTTGGTATTGGAAAAAGCGTTGAAGAACGTAAGTTTGCCACATGAAAAAGTTTCTTGTTTAACAACGATAAGAATTTGCAACAATGTACGTGGTTACATTGAAACCTCTCCATACCCCATGGTATGCGTAGGTATTTTAGATTATGCAGTGTTTAGTTGTTGGGAATACATTCCACTTAAATGCAATATTCATTAATTTGGGAAAAACCCAAGTTTGAGACTTTGGATTTCATGCGCCTGAAATAGTACTCAAAAAGTAATCTTATGAGGATATAAAAACTCAAAATTTCTAGAATTGAGCATTTTGCAAACGAGTGAGTTTTGCATTAAAGCTTTTGTTTAGGTGAATGCAAATTTGCAATCGATGACCTGATGTAGTGTTTCCAAGTCATGAATTTTTGGATTTCATTGATGACCCCTAAGAGGTAATAAAAAAAGTGTTTGTAAGGATGGTATCAAAGTGGTATACATAATATTAGTGATGTACATATGCAATATTTGCATACTAAGAATTGCATGATTTGTTACAATGTTGCATTTGCATGAGAAAAATGTTTTCAAACTATTTGGATTGTACCAAAGTAACCATGTGAAATCCCAGAGTTGCATGTGCCTTCAAGTGACCAAACAAGTGTCATAAAGTAACTTTCTAGGGTAAGGCAACCTAAATGCAATACTGTAGGTGGGGAGCTGATTTGGCTGCTCACTACCAAATTGATTATTTTTTTTAGAAAAAAACAATTCAACAATTTTTATAATTAAACAAGATTAGGCACTTTCAAAAAAAACTGTTATTATTTGACATTCAATCAAAAAAATAATAGAATTAAGACTTTTCGTAAGCATCTTCCACCAACCCTTGGTAAGAAATTTGCAGTAAATTGAACCCTTTTGGAATCAACCTTGACCTTCCATTGTTAGTTAAGCTTAATGACTTTTATAATATTTGACATTTCAATTTTTAAATTTTTTGAATTAGGCAAAATTTTGGGGAATTATTTTATGCCGAATTTGCTATCAGCCTACAGTATTCAATGTAAGACATATTTGTTGAAATCATTCGTGTGTACTCTTTTCACAATCGATAACTTATAAAGTTATCTATGAACAATTTATGATTTCTCTATTACTTTGTACTTTAGTTACCTTCACTTGCTTCTTGTGACTTATAACGTGACTGAGTCCCAGATTGCATTTGCACTTCAATGCAAAATTAGGAACATATACAGAAATTAGAAGAGAGGTAATAGAATTGTGATGCAAAGCTAAAATGAAGTACAAAGGACAACAGAATAGAGGAGAGGAAGATGAAGGGAAGAATGGAAAATGAAAGAGCAATGCTGAGAAGTGGTCAGCTAATGGTAATGCTTCAAAAACATTGTGCTGTACTAAGGTGCACAAGAGAAACTGAATAGGGTGCTTGTTATTTTAGGACTAAGAGAATTTGTTACACCAAACGGTGATAGTGTGCATTACATCAGTTGACAAAAGATAATCTCAACCTATGTCTAAGTCCCTTTCGACCATTTTCTAGCTTTTCAACCAACACGATTGCTGAATTCTTAGAGTTTCTGAAATGAGTTTCTGTAGTCCAAACCCCAACTGTTAAACGGCTCCAGTCAAGGTCAACGTTTCTACAAATTTTCTACCGCACATCTGTTCCAAGCAAAAGAAGCTAAAGTATATTCATTATTCACAAGAGACCTACCTCGAGCAAAATATGACATAACAATGGCAGGCTCTGTTCTTGTAGCACTGGCTGTAGTTCTAGTAGAAGCGATAAGCACTCAATGTAGATTCTGCACATGCATAGCCTCCTCCACTGCAATCCAGAGCCAATAAACACACTTCGAAATGTTCAGACAAGAGGTGACCTGAAGTCAATCCCCAGTCCACGTCTGACTTCAACCATCAACCAGTGTTCTAGTGGTCCATTCGTCCTCGTATGTACGACCAGGTCTAAACAGAATCTCTGTTCATAGCTACAGCACATCGCAAATTATAAGAATTGACTATATACTATAGTAAAGCGCGTGCTACATGGACATACTCCAGATGTTTGCCTCGGCATATGCATACAAGATATGCCTACACATTTGTAGTAATACTGGCCGATAGATACTCCAGCTAAACCTAAACCTAGAGTTCTCGGTCAACAAGTTTGGACCTAAAAACCCACTTGGGGAACAAACACTGCAGGAGAACCTCCAGACTCTCTTTCATTGAGATTACAACATTGCAAACAGAGAGAAAGACATCGGTTTCTAGAAGATAAGACTCCGCATAGAAAGCCAAAATAGACTCCACTAGACAGCGTAGGCTTCACAGCAAATCTTGGCGTTGCCCACTTAAAGCTGGCTCATGCAAACTTTTCCTCCCAACAAAGCAACACCCACGTACACATGCGACATGTGCTCCTTCAACGAATGTCTAAAATTCACACATAACATTCACATTTGCGAAGATCTCAAAGAAACCCGTAATCACGGAAAAACTCTCACTGTGCAATCCCAATGATTGCAGCCACGAAGAGCGATTATAATAGAATGCACATGACTACACGATTCAAACCCTAAAGTTCTGTAGCTAACAGCGCTCCACGCCTTATCTGCTTAGTCGAACAAGCTGAAGCCCATGTCCTGCAACAGTAAAACATCAGATCAGGTCAGCATCTCAACATACAGTTACAGATTGTTGCTGCACACGAATCCTTGGGGTAAAATAAATGCACTTTTCAACAAGAAATAAATGCTGCCTTGCCAAAAAAGGCTGATGCAGGACTTGTGACACAGCAATTCTTTTCACATTTCAAGACAATAGGTCATTTAGAACAACTCACGTCATCGGACTCTTCCTTCTCCTCTTCTTTCTTGGCTTCCTCTTTCTTCTCTTCAGGAGCAGCAGCTGCCGCACCACCACCTCCGGAGGCCACAACAACACCACCGCCGCCACCTGAAGGAACGGACGCAAACTTCTCCTTTCCGGCAGCGATCACTTCCAAAATATCCTTGCCTTCCAACTCCTTCAACAATAGGCTTACCCTGTCGGCATCGGCTTCGGCGCCGACTGCATCACCATACAACGCCCCTCAAATCAATCACTCCAAACAACAAAAAAACTAACAAAGAATATCTAAACAGTTGGAGCAGACAAACTCAATCAAATGTACAGTTCCTCAACCCTAAATTATTTCACGCCAACAAATCATCGTCGCATCCATCGCTGCGCGAATTAAATCTTCCAATTTCGTCACAGACAGACATGATGAACGTTTCTAACGTAAAACTTCACTAAGAGAAGCGCCAACTGCACCAGCAAGAGCTCATCCTAGATAGACTCTCCAATAAAAATCAAGCCACGACAAAAAGGAACAGCCACGACAAAAAGGGACAGCCACGAGACAAAATCATACAAATCTAGAACCCTAATTGCTCAACCCTAATATCAAGAGCGTGCAAATCGTCATTATATCGATTGCCAAGCCTTTCAAAACTTCAGAATCCGTAAAAGGATGGCACTAGTGAAGAGATAACGCAGAGAAATTTCACAACAATGGGGCAATAAACCCCCCAAAAAGGTAGCAGCGCGCGGCATTGTACCAGAGCCAAGGATGGAGTCGATGTCCTCGGCGGACGGAGAGGTGTTTCCTCCCAACAGAGCCAACAGGTAAGCGGCGACCACCTTCATTTTGAACTGCCGAGTGTTGTGAAAGCAGGGAGCAGAGGAGAATCGCTGCACCGCGAGGAAGCCGACGGAGAAGGCGAGAGGGCGAAAAAGAACGTGATCGCACGAAGGGAATGCTCATGTACCAAACCCTAATCGGGATAGACAGCCCCGATGGCTTCTGGTGACATCCTACGGCTCTCGTCTATTCCCCGGAATGCACTGTCGCCTGCACCACGACTATACTACCTCCACCCTTTGCTTCGAGTTTTCACCACAGTCCGGTGAGTTTTTTTAGTTTAACCCCTGAAGGGCCCTTGGGCTTTGGAGCTACGGCAGAGTTTAATTTTTGTTTTCGGCGAGGTAGAGCGACCCGCACCCCAGAATGCAGGTAGGTAGGGAAATTTTAGCTAAAATTGGAATAAATGAATGATTTATGTACGTTCATCCAAAAAATTGTTAATATAAGCTACTTTCATCCAAAATCTAGCAAATTGGATCCTGCTCTAGGAAGAATCTAGCGATTTCATCCAACTTTTCACACGAAAATGTTAGTGTATTGATAGCCACCTCAGATTTGAGGTAAGTTTTAAGCAAAAATTTGCCAACTTATTAAACGCTAAGCTATGGTACCAAATACAGTTGCACCCAATATTCAAAAGTTTGAATCAGTTAGAAATTGAAGTGTTACAACCATACATATTGAAGGGTTGTATGATGGGGGTGCATAAAAAAATTTGGAAAGCCCTTAGAGTAGCTCAAATACGTCTGAACATACGGTCATACATCCAACCACAAAGGGTGTTCAGGACGTTCAAGGGTTAACCGGCCAATATCCTACATTCTTTTGAGCCAATCGGTTGTCTAGAGTATATTCCTTGCTAAGCCTATAGAAATAAAGAATATTCCCTTTTTCTTCCTCTTGAATGTTCAATTTTTTTCCTAAAACTTTTGAATTTCATTTGGCAATTCTCAAAATCAACCGGCTAGCTTGTAACTAAATGCCGATACTCCCCATACATTGGTTTTCACTAGTAATATAAATTGTAAATTTCAAGGTATGTATTTCTATCAATTAATTTATAGGAAAAATATCAAGGATACCCCTAAAGTTTGCAATGTTTACACAAATACCCTTGCTTTTCCAAAAATTACACAAATTATACCCTAGGACCAGTGTTTTTTTTTGGGCCTCATGAGGCCACCCTGTCATAAATTGGATCAATGCTCCTCTCTCCCTCTCGAAATTTTGCATTTCTGGGAGGGCATGTGGTGTATGGTAGGTGAAAAAAAAACATTGCCTAGGACCATAACTTTTAGGCATTGATTTGTTGTGCTTATATTTTCTTCATGGGTGATTGCAAGAAACGCTTGTACTATTTTTTGTCCCCTTGGTGTTTGGAGGTGGTTTTTGGGCTATAACTTTTGCATCATAAACTTTTTCTTGTTAAAATTTCAAAATAAAGGTACACGTAATAGTCACAAATATTAATTGATTTTTGTATATTTACAAAATTAATCTTCTATTTTTAAATAGCCCCCAATTAGATGTCTACTTTGGCCATTTTGGGGGTTTTGAGTACTAATTCTGACCCTAAAGCGCAAATGAAAGCCAAAATTCACAAACAAATTCTTTTACAAGTTATGCAATCTTCCAAAATATTTTTCAAAAATAGTAAAATATCCACTTTCTACGTGTGCTCAAAGTGCACTACTTTTGTGCAAGTGCACAAAACACAACTTATTTTTCCCAAAAATGATTTTGATTGAAAAGGAGCACCTTTAAATTAGGAAAAATATGCAATATTTATTTTATTTTTTTGAATTTTTTACTATTTTCTAAAAAGCAAAAAACAAAGTGTCTTTTTTCTTGGTGTTTTTGGTCTCTCTATTTTTGTGCATAACTTTTAGAATTTTTTTTTCTAGATATGAATTTTCATGAGTGTGCTACTTTAAGTGCTTTACAAATCATCCATGTTTTTCTTTATTTAAAAAATAATAATTCCAAAAGCTCATAGTACTACCAATACTAAGGCTGTTTAAGGCTATTTGAGGCAAAATTGGCAGGTGTTTCTTGCAACAACCCTCATGACCAATGTTGAAGAAGAGAATAAAATGAAACATAAAAGAAGCAACCTGCGCAAAAAGGAAGAAGAAAAGTGACATGCACAACAAAACAAATGCTCGATAATTTTGGTCCAAGGAGATTTGTTTAATTTTTGAAAAAGCAGGATATCTAAGTAAATATTGCAAACTTTGGGGGCATCTATGAAGTTTTCCCTTATTTTAATGCATGTCTGATAAAATTCCGCATATACACTTAAAAGTATATAAACAGCATATCACATGTTACAAATTTGAAATAAAGTGTGACTGAATATTGTGAACATACCGGATATGTTTGCTAGTAGTAGAGTGATTTTTTATTTTATTTTTATTTTTTGGCCAATAATTGTAAAAATATTCAAATATGTATATATATATATATGTATATATATATGCATATATATATCAAGTTTGTTGAAGGAAGCTTGTAGCTTGAGGCCTTTTCAATCTCCAAGCTCCTTTTTGTTGAAAATTACATGAACTTTAAAAGTTGTCGGTGCTAGAGGTTTTTCACACTCTCTAATGAAATCATTTGTTGATAATGATGGAATGTAAACCACAAAATCTTCCTTCAACTTTGACATATCCACAACTTTATGCCTCATTCTTTCAATATTTAAAGTTTCACAACACAAATGTCCAAAGACATCTTGGATCACAAATGGACGTTCACTATTTGATGTACTTGATTTTCAAATTTAAAATTTAAAACAACTATCTCCTCAAATAGGCAACTACACACGGAAGTATGAAGTATGAAGAGAACAACAAAGAGAGATCTAAGATTCACAAAAAAAAGACAATTAAAAATTAGAACTATGTAAATAATTGTTTTGCTCAACTCCTTTGTAAGGGAGTTGGAATTTTTTTGCAAACAAAGCAATGAGTCCACATAAAATAAAATGAAGAGCGTTTTTGAAAAAAAGGCATGTTCATGTGTTATAAGTCTCAAACTCTAAATGAGGGAATTGACTCAAAGCAACAAAGGCTTGTGAAAATGAGATCATAAAGTGGCTTGACCTAGGGAGCTTGCAAAGGAGGGGCAAATTGAGAGCAACTCCATTGTTAATGAAAAGTGACATTTTATTGGTACTATAGTTGGAAGATTTGCATTTTAGGCCTTTACCATAGCACCATTTTTGGTTTCTGTATTTGTGGAGAGAAGCTACAATTTTTTGTTCACTTCATTGTGCAGATCTTTTGAGATCACGCTAGAGCTCACTCAATAATTTAAGTTCATTCTTGTTGTCACATATGGGGTAAGAAGAAGTTACATGACCATTGCCACAAATGGGGTAAAAAGGAGACATAGTGCAAGTGTCATAGAAGGATAAGAGACACCACTCTAAATGGCTTGTGCATCTCCAATACACCGGTAGTTTCTCATCATGGGGAAACATTGTGAACTTTCTATTTTGTGTTGATCTGTAATTTTCCCCATTTGTGCAATTAGGCAAAATAGTGCTCAACCAATAACAAGCCTCCTTGCTTGAAAAGGTAAATAGAATCTTCATCATTGCTTACTCAAACTATTAATAGACCAAGGAAAAATAGTGTTTGGAGGAGTTGCCGTGCACTGGGAAATACAAATTTTGTAGTGCAAGAGAATTTTTTTGGGGGGGCCAAGCATTAATTGCTCTCTTTTATCCAAAAGTGCCCCAAACACGGAATTTTGCAAGACTAGTGGAGATGCTCTTATCAAGATTTTTGTTTGAAGTTTGAGTGCCAGATTCAAAATCACCTTGTTTAATTTTGGCCAATGCACTTGCCTCCCTCTAAAAACTCTCCTTAAAGTAGGAGGCTCTAATCTAGCTCGGGCTCTAACATTGTTTTACCTTCTCAAATGTACTATTATTGTACATGTTGATTTTCATAAGCTTCAACAATGTATAGATAATATACATTTGAGGAGGTGAACCATTTTAGATCCCATACCATTTCAACTTCAAAATTTCAC
Source organism: Ulota crispa (assembly GCA_963920765.1). NCBI lineage: Eukaryota > Viridiplantae > Streptophyta > Bryopsida > Orthotrichales > Orthotrichaceae > Ulota > Ulota crispa. The sequence continues at coordinate 16,371,301 of OY987250.1, forward strand.
AACCACTAGAAGAAAAATGGCAATAAACAATTAAGTAATTCAGTTATTGTGCAGTTATTGTGATCATATGTGACTATATAACAACTATGAAACGACTACATAGAGTCACAATAACTGCACAACAACTAAATTACTTAGTTGTTTATTGCCATTTTTCTTCTAGTGAACTAAGGCCGCAAAGCTCCAAAAAATATGAAACAATCTAGGTTAAATGTCAATTCCTCTTGTCTTTATAAAAAAATTATTGAAAATCTTTCAAGAAGTTTCACCTTCCCATAAATCAATTTTGACCCTTAACCCTTGAGCTCCCCACCTCCCCAAATATTGCCTCTCAAAATCTATTCTTCAACTCCCTTGTCTTTCTCCAAAAATAGTACTACTGCTTGAGGGTACGAGTATCATGGAGGTTAGTGGGATGATGGTGTTTCCACCAATCGTATCTTGCCTGGGGGGCAAGGAATTGTGTGATATACAGCAAAATACATGTTTTTTTGGTTTAGGGCCCATGAAGGGGTTACCAGAAGCACCAGCAACAGACGGTTCCATATCATTGAGGGAGAATTTCAAACAATTTCTGGTCGTCTTCCTTGGCCCAATCACAAATACACTCGTACTTCAAGTCCCTTTGCCTACGTGTAAGTTGTAGTTGTACACGTTGTCAGATTGATTCCCAGACTAGGATGACTAGTCCCTTGCTTCAAGTCTAAATTCCACTTAGTTGCAATGGTAAAAAAACACACAAAACTTGACAACATGGAGTAAACTCACTCCCCCACATATTGTGATAATTTTGGCAAAAATCTCTAAATCATTGGGACAAACTAAATGCTTCAAAGTCAAAAATCCCAAATTTTTTGTCCCCTTAATAAATGTCAACGCAGTTTTGACCACTATAATCACCACATTGCAGCGTCCATTGTTGCTACAAAACTCAATGAACTTGCGTCCCAAAACTGTTCACCAGATTCAACAGTGAAGTCTCATGATTCTTGTATAGTGGAACGCCCTCGTGAGGGCGTCCCGCAATGTGAGGGCCCGACCCAGGGCAAGGGCGGGAGCCCGAGCTCAAGCGGCCTGGCCCTCACATTGTGGGACGCTTGCGTGAGAGGGTGTCCCGCTGCGTTAAGCACCTGGGCAGCCCACAAAAAACAAAAATCATGCCAAAATTGCTTTCTCACATGCTAGCAAACGGGAGCGGTGCCAGGCAAGCAGGAGTGGTGCAATTTTGCTTTATATACCGGTTTAGTTTCTATAGAGTTGCGGTTGCAGAGTGCTTAATGTAACAGATCAATGAGGGGTATGTTTCTAGGCAAGGGTCCCCTACGACAAGCTCTTTGGAATCATAACCGGGGCTCAAGGGTTAACCCCAAAACAACCCTAAGGACAGAATGTATCCTTGACCAATTTTTGAAGTTAAATGAAACCTTACCAAAGTAATATTTTTAGTAGTTTATATATTTTTGAAAATTTCATTTTCAAGTTAGTTTTAGATTCAACCATATAATTTTGCAAATTATTGGTTATGATTTTTCTATTCAAGATTTTGTGCACAAGTGTCCATTGCAATCTTGACTTCATGTAGTGTTGAGGGCTCTTGGGAATGAGCCTCAAATACACTATATCTTTGAGAAAAAATCACATTAGAAATTCACTTAAAAAACTTGTAGAGTAGATTTTGAGAAGTCATAAAATGATTGGGGTTATGCATGTTAGGCAACTTAGGCCCTTCAACCTCATATTTTTTTGGTGACCAACTTTTTAAATTTGACATATGAAACAAAGATTGAAAGACTTCAAATCACTTTCAGAGTTTTAACACCCTTATGATCAAACATTATAATCTTTCAATCCATGAGAAATATTGTTGTGTTTTCTTTTCTAATGTGATCTCTAACATGTCTAATTAGATTTTATACAGTTACAATTCTGAAAGAATTGATACAGCTTATCAAAATGTTGGCTTTTTGTTCAAATTAGAGCAAATTCCTAGAAGCTCAAGAAATCCAAGGTCATTTTTGGAATTAAGGCACATGCCCCTTAATAAATTCTTTATTATGGATATATTTTGCCCCCACAAAATCCTGCGGCCAAGTCTTTACATTAAGGTAGGAGCACCCATAAGCGTCAAACTAAGGGTTTTGAACATGATGACTCTTAATAAACATCTAGCCAATTTTATAGGATCTTATTAGGAACAAAAAAATAATAAGTTTGCACTTTTGAACGTATTATTTGGATATTGTGAGAATAAGTTGTGAATCTTTAAAAAGCAAACTGCCATTGCACTCGTAACCAACACTAAGGTTTCATGTTCACATGTTGTACATCCTTGTAATTACATCTATTTACTTCCACAAATTTTCCAAGATTTTAGAGGTGACAATTATGGGGACACTAACGTTTATGAGTGTTCCTACCTTACTGGTTAGGATATTCAAAATTTGAAAATTACGAAATCACCTGATACCCTACCATTCTATTCACACGGCGTCAAACCTACCAGGATATACACCGGATACAAACCGGATATATATCGGATTTCGACATCAACACCGGGTACACATCCTTCCAAAAAGCGCACCCGAAGACTTGGCCGGTCTTCGTTTACGAAAGGCGTGGACAAACCTTTGACGTCCACGTCAGCCCTAATCACGTCGAACCTCGCAACTCTTCTTCCGATCGTCCTCCTTGCTCGCACAACCGCAAACCCCCGCTCCATCGCAATGGACTCGCCCGACCTCGCCATCTCACAAACTCACCATACAATCTCACTCCGTCATTCCCGTTCAAATCTCACAAACATTTTTTCAAAGAAAATGGACAACATTTACAAAATCCAGGGCTCTTTGTAGGATTCTCGTTACAATTTTACTATAATGACCTGCTTCAATCAACTCTACAATTGTAGTAATTCTCTCAAGAGGAGCCGTGTGTGAAGGGAGGCGCATTGTGCGAACAATCGAGGAGTGGAAGAGCTCGAGCAGTGATGTCGCACCTTCAAGATTTAGGCAAAGTGGCGTCAGGGTTAGCAATCGTGGTAAAGGAGTCATTCAGGAGGTCGCCGGGTGTAGGCAACAACACGGTGTTCGATGTGCTGAAAGCAGTGACTGGCACGGTGACTGATTTAACGGGATTAACGCAAGGGCGTGTGAAGGAGCTTCCGAGTTTAGGGCATGGACGGAAGGGAGAGGAGGAGAGTGGAGCTGCGAGAGGTCGTCAGGACGAGACTGTGTCGACTTCAGCTGCAGCTCGTGAATCGTCTTACCTGCTCAATACACTTGATAGTTTAGGTCCTCCTCGTCGCCGTCGTGACAGGACTGATGAGGTTCTTGAAAGAGTTAAGGAGGTCGTTCTGCCGAATGTCGTTGAGAGTCCTTTGTCTGAACCTCTGGAGAGTTTCGCCTCGGTGGATTCACATCGTGGAGATAAAGCTCCTCGTTCGCAGCCTGTGCAAGGGATTGAAGAAGAAGTTAAGCTAGATGGTGATGCAATCAAAGCTGAGCAGCTGTTGCAAGCTTCACGGTTAAGTGGTGCGTTTCTCCCGTTGTAGCCAATTGAATATCTCTCTCTTGACCAATGCCGCCTTTGCAGTAATGTCACGCTTTTTTTTCGCCACTTTGTGCAATTGCTTGAGCTTGAATTAGTTGTATGTTCAATTTTTATGGCTGTAATCTACCTTTTGAAACAGAGCAATTGTGCATTGTTTATGTCGCTAAAGAAGAAGGCACTAGTTGTGTCAGTATAAGCTTTTCAGTCAATATGCATGAAGGTAGACGGTCTTGTTTTTCGCCACTTTGTTGTGCAATTGCCTGAGCTTGAAATAGTTGTATGTTCAATTTTTATGGCTGTAGTCTGTTTTTTGAAACAGAGCAATTGTGCATTGTTTATGTCGCTAAAGAAGAAGGCACTGTTTGTGTCAGTTTCTCCCGTTGTAGCCAGTTGAATATCTCTCTCTTGACCAATGCCGCCTTTGCAGTATTGTCATGACAGTAGACAGCTTTTTTTTCGCCACTTTGTTGTGCAATTGCCTGAGTTTGAAATAGTTGTGTGTTCAATTTTTATGGCTGTAGTTTGTTTTTTGAAACAGAGTAATTGTGCATTGTTTATGTCGCTAAAGAAGAAGACAGTAGTTGTGTCAGCATAAGCTTTTCAGTCAATATGCATGAAGGTAGACGGTTTTTTTTCGCCACTTTGTGCAATTGCTCGAGCTTGAAATAGTTGTATGTATAATTTTTATGGCTGTAGTCTGTTTTTTGAAACAGAGTAATTGTGCATTTATTTCGCTAAAGACGAAGGCACTACTTGTGTCAGTTTCTCTCGTTGTAGCCAGTTGAAAATCTCTCTCTTGACCAATGCCGCCTTTGCAGTAGTCTCATGAAGGTAGACGGCTTTTTTTTCGCCACTTTGTGCAATTGCTTGAGCTTGAAATAGTTGTATGTTCAATTTTTATGGCTTTAGTCTGTTTTTTGAAACAGAGCAATTGTGCATTGTTTATGTCGCTAAAGTAGAAGGCACTATTTGTGTCAGTATAAGCTTTTCAGTCAATATGCAGGAGTGTGCTTTGATTGGGAGATCACTCAACAGAGCACACTGGAGAGGTCATATTGGATGGTGCAAGAGCCAGACTCTCTTGAGACCTAAGTTTTTTTTTATTATTCCATGTATGGTGCTTTTTTATGCGGAGGTTGTAGACCATTATTGTAGGAAATGGTAGACACCCTCATTTCAATTTATCAGTGGCCATATCCATTTAGCCAAGTCATGCTTATACTCAATGGTTGCTCATTGAAGGCGAACCAGGTATGTGGGAAGAGAATAGTAGCTGTTAGTAATAGGAGCGTTTCGACAGGGGATGGGATTAGGTAATTTCAGTATATTCTAATTGATGTTTAGGTTTTCGATCAACTTTTCTTCTACAGGTCTAGGAGCAGAGTCAGTAAATAAAGATTTCAAAGTGGCTCCGAAGAAACGCAAAGCGAGGGAAAGGCGGGTCCCTTCAACTCCATTTGGACGAGTCATGGGGTATGATCTTTTGCTTATAGAGTTACGTGATGTCATTGATTTTAGTTTCATGTAAGAATCTGTGTTTTTGTTAGTATGCATGTTTGCAGGAAGAAAACATGAGCTTGTCATCGGATTCCACATGTTTGCTGCATCATGTTCAAAGAGCTGTTCACTTCCAGTTTTGCAGGGTTAGGAGCTGGACTCGCTTGGGGAACTTTTCAGGAGTCTGCCAAGAGAGTTTGGGGCGGTCAGGGATCACCTGTTCCGGGTCAGGCGGTGTTGTCTCCATTTCTCACCGAGGCCAACGCAGAGCGCTTGGCCTTAGCTCTTTGTCGAATGCGAGGAGCGGCACTCAAAGTGGGTCAGATGCTGAGCATACAGGACGAGTCCATTGTACCGCGCCCCGTAAGGCATTTTTATCACGTGGAAAGCTCTCGGCTATGTTTGCTTACCTTGATTTCTAATATGTGGATAGAACCTCAATCATATCAGTACCTATTTTAATTACCTGCCCTTGTTTCTAATCAGCTAAGGTGGAATATTCTATTTGCGTCTTTTTCAGCATTTAACATATGTAGGAATGTGTTTTCTAGCGTATAGAGCTGTGGAGAGATCACTTTGGGTACAAGTGCCAAATTTGTTTGAGATCAAACATTTGTCATTCTGCATGAAACTTTTTTGTCCACTTTCGAAGTGGGAGGTTGCTGATCACTACAAGTGTTAGTAGACAACCTTCTTTCCATTCAAACCTCTGTTGCCATAGACATTTGACCAAATCATGCTTACACCTCTTGCTAATTAGTCCATCCAAGTATATGAATATGAGTAAATAAGTTTTTGTTTGTAAAGGGGTCAAGTCCTCAACGGTTTTAGTATCCTCGACCTGTTTTTGTGTTTCAATCCCATTGGATAGCTGGATTTTAGATATGCATTCAAATGCAAATTGTTTCTAGATTGATAGTGTTATGGTCTCTTATCGAGATATGCTTCATTCTGTTGGAACATCCTTAACACCGTAACCAATTTCTTGGTTGGATGTGTAACCATAGATCTTGGAAGCGCTGGAGCGCGTTCGGCAAGGAGCAGATATCATGCCCAATCGTCAGCTAATGAAAGTGATAGACGGAGAGCTTGGTCTGGGTTGGCAGGATCGGCTACAGTCCTTCGATGCCGAGCCTATTGCATCGGCTAGCATCGGGCAGGCATGTTTGTTTTCAGATTCCCTGATGTACAAGTACTGTATTGGTGATTCTGCTGATGATGAAACTATGGGGGAACCACGTTTCTTGTTATTCTCCCACGGCTTTGAATCTGTCTGTCATTGGCAATGTTTCTGTCTTAAGTGTTTCGGTGATTGAGCGTCTCTCTGAGCGCTGCAAGAACAAACATTTGACGCTTATATATTACGAACTTGCGTTAAAGTATTGTATTTGATGACTGCCGTGCAATCTCGTAATGCTTGTGTTTGAACATGCGCTGGTCACAACAGGTACATAGAGCAGTTTTGAAGGATGGTACCGTGGCGGCCATGAAGGTTCAGTATCCAGGCGTGGCTAACAGCATCGATAGCGATATTGAGAACGTCAAGCGTCTTTTGGACTATACCAATGTCATCCCCGAAGGCCTGTACTTGGATCAAGCCATGCGGGTGAGATTTGGCCTTTGACTATTATTGTGCATCCTTTCTGTACAGAATAGCTCTTGCTTATATAAGCACTGCTTTTTGCATGTATTTGTGACTTTAGGAAATGCCAGCCTGACATTTTGTATTGGAAACAGGTAGCAAAGGATGAGCTAGCTAGGGAATGCGATTACAAGTTAGAAGCAACGAACCAGAAAAGGTTTCGTGAGCTGTTGAAAGACGATAAGGCGTTTTATGTACCACGTGTGTACGATGAGTTTTGTAATACTCGGGTTCTTACCACCGAACTTGTTCCTGGTAATCCTCATCGGATCTTATGCTTTTTCATTAATTGCTTTGTAGCACGTATACCTTTGATTTTGACAAGATTTTTCGTTGGTTCTACTCCAAGGGGTAGATTAAGTAATGGTTTAATAATGTAAAACGTATGGTATCGAACAAAAATGAGACTCGTGTTAAAAGCAGTAGTAGCATGCTGGGCTCCATCATATCAGAAAACGAGTTTCTACGTCTAGTAGAATTGTGAAGTGTGACTCTAGAAATAGTGGCCCTTCTAAGGTTGCCAAGCTGGGATTTCGCATTTTTCAAATGAGTGAGGATCATTTTGAGGGTTATATGGAACGAGACATACAAAGTCTATACATTTCTATTTGAGGTAGACTACTCGAGCGATTAGGAGCTTGTTTTATTTGTAATTGTGCACATTATTGTCCCTGTTGCGTCGCTAAGCAGTTGAATGACAATTCCTCGCAGGTATTTCCATTGACAAAGTTCGAGAATTGGATCAGGATGTCCGGAATCGAGTGAGCTCGGAGTTACTTAACCTCACACTGCGGGAGCTTTTTTGTTTTCGGTTCATGCAGGCAAGTGTTTCAAAGACTATTTTTAGAGACAAATCACGAAAGAAGAGGAAAAAAGTTATGATTTCTATTTATTGATCCTCAATATTACGTGGCTCTTGCACTCATGTATACAAGTTTTTCTTGGAGTCGCAGACTGATCCAAATTGGGGCAATTTTCTATATGACGAAGAGAAAGGCGTTATTAATCTCATCGACTTTGGGGCTGCTCGAGAGTACCCTAAGCGTTTCGTTGACGATTATTTGAAAATGGTGAGTGTCATTCTTCCGAAGAAGTTTCATGTTACACCTGCTTTCCTTCGGCGCATTGATTTCCATTCCGTCTCGTTTGTTTGCTTACTTGTCACCTTTGGGGTTATAAAAGCAAGTGTAAATCTCTGTTTAACTCCCAGTTTTTTGTCAAAAGTAGCTGCTTCCAGGTTGATGGGAGTTGAAATGAGGGAAAATTTCATGGATACCCCTGAAGTTTGCGATATTTGCATAGATACCCCTGCTTTTTCAGGATTTTCACAAATACCCTTGGACCAGAATGAATTTTCATACGTTTGTTTCGTTGGCATGTCACTTCCTTCTCCCTTTGTGCGCACATTTATTTCTTTCTTGTTATGCGTGCGCACAAAGGAATGAAGGGAAGCGGTATGCACAACAAAACAAACACCTGAAATTTTTGGTCCAAGCGTATTTGTGAAATTTCTGAAAAAGCAGGGGTATCTATGAAAATATGGCAAACTTAAGGGGTATCCATGAAATTTTCCCTTGAAATAAATCATTTCGAAAGCTTCAATAACAAATGGACCAATAGAAAGGGATTATTACATGAACTAAAAACTTGGTGAAATAGTGCAGATTCTTGCATGTGTGCAATTTCTGAAAAAGCAAGGTATCTATGCAAATATTGCAAACTTCAGGGGTAATCCATGAATTATTTCCAAGGAGTTATTACGCGAGAGCTAAAAACTTGGTGAAATGGGTGCAGATTCTTGCATGTGCAAACAAAGACCGGCAGCAGGTCGTTAGGCAATCTATTGCACTAGGGTTTTTGACAGGGAAGGAGCCAAATGTTATGCTCAACGCGCACGTGGAAGCTGCTTTTGTAGTTGGCTTGCCATTTGCGAAGCCCGGGGGTTTTGACTTCCGCACCACAAACTTGACACGGGAAGTGACCAAGCTTGGTGCGACGATGCTCAGATACAGACTGACAGCCCCACCAGATGAGGCATACAGTCTGCATAGAAAACTCTCCGGCTCGTTCCTGGCTTGTGTCAAGTTGGGTGCTGTTGTCCATTGTAGGGAGATGTTCCTGAAAGTGTACGATAACTATGACTTCTCTTCAGAAGACGAAGATGCAAATAGCATCAGAAGAGTTGCGGGCTCGTCTTCCTAGGTTATAGCAATATATATAGTTGTGCTTACCTTGGAGTTACTGTTCCTGTGGAGACACCGTTGTTGTCATTGTGGTAGACAAGGATGCAAGTATTCTTTACCTGTGCATTGTGAGGTAAACCTTCCTCTCTGTTTTGGTTCTGTGATGCTGTTCCTGAAAGTGTACGATAACTATGACTTCTCTTCAGAAGATGAAGATGCAAGTAGCATAAGAAGAGTTGCAGGATCGTCTTCCTAGGTTGTAGCAATATATATAGTTGTGCTTACCTTGGGAGTTCTGTTCCTGTGGAAACAGACACTGTTGTTGTCACTGTGGTAGACAAAGATGCAATTGTTCGGTACCTGTGCATTGTGAGGTAAACATCCCTCTCTGTATTGGTTCTGAGGTGTTTTACTAGTGTTGAATCATAGTTGTACCGCATTTTACAGCTTCTTAGAACAAGGAATAATTAACCTTCTTGTTGGTTGTGCATAGCTACATTACAGGCTGGAATAATACATGCAAGGTGGTGAGTTCCTTGATATTCTTTAGCTTTCCTTTTAAGCCCATATCTTCCTTTGGTTAATGCCTGAGAAAAGAAGATGGGCTTTTGTCTGCATGTACTGTAGTTTTCCTTGTGAGATAAGCTAGAACGTGATTTTTCAGGTGTTGAAGGAAAAATATATGTCCTTGGTTATTCTTTTACAGAGTATGTTAACCTACCAAGGTCCCTTTCTCTAGCCAGGTTAAGAATTTTCTTCTATCTTGTGTTTCTGTTTGAGCCAAGTTTAACCTCCTAGTGCATTTGTGGACCTAAAAGTGTCCATTTCCACTAGCTAAATAAAGAGTAACTCCCGAAGATGATACTCCCTCTGTCCTAATATAAAGCTCCAAATTAGGCATACTTCTTGTCCCACTAAAAGGCTCCCTTTGCTGAGAAAGCGTTTGTCATCTTCAATGATCTCATGGGAACAAGTTAAGCAATTAAAGAGCATTCCTCTCCTAACAAGCTTGGCCTTGCCCATATGAGGTACCGTTGTTGCTACTAATCTTTAAATCATCAATAATGAGGAGTTAGCAACATGTACAAATATGGTACTTTTTATATAGAATTTGAGTGCCCAAACGGCAACATCAAAGCTGGAGATTTTGCACACATTTGGTAGATGGTATATTGATTCTAGAGCGCATGTGTCATTAGTACAAAGACTCAAATAATGAAGAGCTGGCTGTCTTCACAAACTATGCACAAAAATAATACTTGCATGAAATTTGGGTGTCTAAATGGTAACATAAATACTTAAGATTTTGCAAATATTTAGTAGGTGATATTTGATTCTAGAATGCATTCGTCAATAGTATAATGACTAAAAATACAATTAATCCCTCATGGAGAAGTTTTTTGGAGCTTTATAATGGGACAGAGGGAGTATAAAACTTCTTTGAAAGGTACAGAACGACCTCTACGTCGTGTTACGTGGTGTTATGGCCCATTGCTTCAATAAAGTTCAACTTTTTCAAAAAAGATCCGAAGATAGTAAATGGCTTTTTTAATCCTTTGAGCGCGTTCCAAACACAAGCAAAGACTGCTGCTATGTGGCATGAGGACTAGGATTGCCTTGTTCTCAAAGAAATCTCAAAGTATGGTGATATCTACAATAAGGGATGTAAAGTTTTAAACTTTTGTCATTAGAAAATTTAGGAATTAGAAGTACATCAATTCTATGACAATGTAGTGTACAGTACTGCAAGAATTTCTATCCAAATTGGATGTATGATGTACCTTTCTAAAACTCTCAATATCCTTTCCAGTGAGATTATAGAGAGCCTTATATGGAACTAAATTTCAATTTGTAATATTAAATGCAGCATGTTATAGACAATGGTGACTTATTGCTAGCCAAATTCAGTCACTAAATTCAACAAATTTCCTTAGATTATCGGCCTTGTTTGAAGACCAACTTTCCAAAAATGCATTCGTCTGTGATTTCGAAAAATTGGTGATACCTACGATAGCTCCTCTAAACATTGTGATGATTAACCCTTAAAGGACCGTTGTCCGTTTGGGGACAAATGAGATTTTGGGCATGTATCTATGGTTAAACTACTTTACATGATTTTTTAAACTTTTATGGAAGATGGGATATTCAAAGATCTACGTGGGCATCTAATTTTTTCTTCCTTCTGACATTTACTGAAGAAGTTAAAAATGAATTTCCAGAAAAAAGTCTAGATTGAGCAGCCCAATTTTTTTTAATAAATTGCACTAAAATAGAACAAAAATACAAAATAGGTTCTTTAGACTTATATATAAGTGGGGAGCTTTGAATCATTCAGTTTTCATTGATGAGATGAAAGCTATGAGAAGTTTTTGTTTGTGGGTAGGTGAGAAATACCTACCCACAAACAAAAACTTCTCATAACTTTCATCTCATCAATGAAAATTGAATGATTCAAAGCTCCCCACCTATATATAAGTCTAAAGAACCTATTTTGTATTTTTGTTCTATTTTAGTGCAATTTATTAAAAAAAATTGGGCTGCTCAATCTGGACTTTTTTCCATAAATTCATTTTTAACTTCTTCAATAAATGTCAAAATGAAGAAAAAATTAGATGCCCATGTAGACCTTTAAATTTCCCATCTTCCATAAATGTTTCAAAAAATCAAGCAAAGTAGTTTAGCCATAGGTACATGCCCAAAATCTCATTTGTTTCCCAAAAGGGGGCTTGGTCCTTTAGGGGTTAACTCCTAAGCACCCAAGCTGTTTTCACCAAAATTAGGGTTTTTGGAAACCGATAACTTTGATGCATTGTATCTCGGTCGATCGGATGATCCACAAAAAGTGACCATTGAAAATAGTGGAACACAAACTTAGAAAATGGCTTGCAAATTTTGGGAACAATTCACTGCAAGAGATGGGAGATTATAACATTTGATCATACAACATGTGATGACAAAATCTCATTTTTTGGTAGGTAGTTGCTATTTGATGATTTTTATAAAATTCCATTAGTCCTAGATTCATCTCGAATATTGTGAGTAGCAAGATTAGATGTGAACGCACACTTGTAAATTACCAAAGATTGCACTTCTTTTTATGTCAAGTTTTAGGCCTTCAAATTGCTATTGCACAGAAAACAATGACTAGCACAATTGGTGACGGTTACCATAATCAGGGTCTAGAACATGCTTGAACCCTTCCCAACAACTTTCCCGCTATCACAAAGCTTACATAAGGAAACTTGCAAGGGATAATGGCCACTTGCAACTTATAAAACGTTGTTTGCCACCATGCCCCATATGGTGTTTCACCCAATCAAATCTCTTGCATCACTTGTACAACATTTGGCTTTTCTTGCCATTACTCCATTGGCATGGACAACTTGAATACCTTCATAATTGTGGTTTATAGCAAGATCAGAAAATTAGATCCAGTTCCTTAAAATAAGCTCTTGAAATCCCCAGAGACAGTATACTGTCTCTAGGGCACTCAAGGGTTAAAAACCATTCTTGAGGTAACAAAAAGAAATTACTAGGAAGCATAACAAATTCTCAAGCAAGAAGTAACTTTTCAAGAAAATTGAAATAAACCACAATAAAATAGTTTACAACCTCTGAAACACATAAATGTTTTTTAAGACAAACATTGCTCCATTTTCAATTTAAAAAGAAAAAGCTTTGATATTGTTTAAATGCAACCTTCACAATTTGTTACTAACAATGAGGATGCAAGGCAAAACAAACCTTATGTCAAGGAAGGATAAAACTTGGTACAACTGAATTTAGTATTTAATAATATAAGTAAAGTAATCTTGAAAGATGAAAGCCATGAACAATAAAACTTTGACACCACGGAGAAAGATTACAAAATGAGAATATTGGTCTTCAAGAAATGAGATATGGTTCTGAGAAGCGAATTAGGATAAAAAGAAATATAAACAATGAAAGGGAAGTTAGAATTTTGCAAGAGCTGCACGAAAGAAAGCTAAAACTTTATGTAATTTAAAACATGGTTAACCCTTGGATGCCCCAAAGCCCTAAAAGTGTCTTCACCTAATTCCACAAGCCATTATGAGGTATCAAGTCTAAATATATATCTTGCTATAAACTACAATTATCAAGGCATTAAAGTGGTTTTTGCAAGTGCAGTAATGGTAAGGTAAACCAAATGTCATATAAGTACCTCGAGAGTCTTGATTGAGTGAAACACCATACAGAGCAAGGTGGCAAGTAACATCTTACAAGCTACAACCAATGAATATCCCTTAAGCTTCCTTGTGTGTGTTTTGTGGTAGCAAGAATTCATTGGCAAGGGATCAAGCATGTTCTAGACCCTTGTTGTGGCAACCCTTGCCAATTGTGTTGGTCATTGTTTTTAGTGCAAAAGCAATTTGAAGCCCTAAATCTAAACATACAAAGAAGTAGAGTCCTTAATAATTTGCTAGTGTGTGCATTCACAACCAATCTTGCTACTCACAAAAAATGAGATGAATCAAGGGCTTATAGAATTTTCTAAAAATCAATAAACAACAACTACTTGCCAAAAATTAAAATTTTGTCATCACATGTTGTTTGATCAAATGTTATAATCTCCCATCTCCCACAATCAATTGTTCCCAAAATTTACAAGCTGTATTCTAAGTAGGTGTTCTACTATTTGCAATGGTCACTTTCTATAGATCGTCCAATTGACTGAGACACAATGCATCACAATTGTAAGTCTCCAAGAACCAAATTTTTGATGAAAATGGCATGGGCGCTCAGGGGTTAACCAAACAAGGCCCATGAGCTACACCTGGCTCAACTTCAGTTGTACACTAAAAAGGCACTCCACCTGCATTGAGGAACAAAAATATGATAACATTCTGCCATGTGCCCCTCAAAAACACTCGGAATAGCACACGTGGCCCACTAAGAATGCAGTAACCAATCAGATTCAAAGGACTTCCATCTCCACAGAAAATAGTTAAACAGAAAATCATCCACCTAATGCGACCACGCGGACTCTGCCCGTAAAGCCATCCGTCCCTACCGTCTAGAAAGTTCCAATACTTTCAGGACGAAAAAAGCCCCCCCATATTACGAAAGTAGTCGGCCAACTCAATAAAGCCGGCTACCACCGGACGGACTTCCACACTGGACAAATTCGACCACAAACTTGACTGGCGACCACTGGACGCATTACCATCGTCGACATTCTGCCTGGAATTGCGTGGGCCGCTAAACCTTCCCGGCGACTCACGGTCGTTCTCCCGCCACCGCAGGAGGTGATTCCGACTTCCAGTCGGCGACCACTAGACGCATTATCATTATCGACATTCTGCCTGGAATTGAGGAGACCGCTAAACCTTCCCGGCGACTCACGGTCGAACAACCGCCCCCTCAGGAGTTGACTTCAAATCCCAATCGGCGACCAGTGGACGGAGAGCTCTCAACCCGCAGTGTAAACTAGCGATCACTCCTCCTTTATCGACACCTTCTAGGAACGCTGTTGTGTTTTTCAAATGCCTTGAGCGAGAATTTTCCTGCCGTGGTGATGACGCAATCCACTCCACTCTTTCATAAAAATCTAGTTCAGAAATACCGGAATCAAGAGCATTCCATTCCTTTTAGTTCTGTAGAAAAACCGCAAAAAAACTAGGGTTAGGAGAAGAAGAGCAGGTCACTCACGTCGATAGTGTGGCTCATACACATTTTGGAGTAGTTAGTAGCACGAGCGAGTGGAAAGCTCGCGTTTCTCGTGACTACAGCGAGCGCCTTTTTGAAAATTTTGTTCCAATTTGGAAAGCTAACTGATCATTAACAAGCTTCTTCTTCTTCTTCTTCTTCTTCTTCTTTTTGGCCGTTTTGGCAATACGCATTTACTGGTGGAGCTCGTTATATGATTGCTCCTTTACATTTGAATCGGTAACAACCGACTCAGTTTTTGTCTCTCTAGAGAGAGTGAGTCTCGATTTTGGTAGCACCTCTCACTGGACCGTGGTTTAGGATTTGTCAGTTCTTAAACCAGTTCTCCGAGGTGCCTTGCTCTCGGAGGATCGATTACGGGAGGCTAATCAATCATTGAAGTTCTTTCCTTTGTGGCCGGTTTGGTGACCGTTGCTGCTTTTTTTTATTGAGGAATCCTTCAACAGGGAGCTGATTTTAGAGTGCTTCCCTGTGTGTTTGAATTTGCAAGAATTGGCGCACAAATTGTCGTCTCTTGTTGCGTCCGCCGCCTTGAAAGTGTGTGTTCTGATTTCGCAATAGCTCTGAGAAGTCGTTTAGGGTTTCTTAGGTCTGGTGGCAGATTCCCGAGTCGCCTGCTCTTGGAGGATCGGTTCCAAGCTTTAGTTTGTTTCTATTTGGAGACAACCGTTCTTTTAGAGCTTGGGAGAGTTTTGGAGAGTTTTGTTGCACATGAGCGCTGTAGAAGATCAACCTGCGTTGTTACAATTGAGAGATCGAAGTATGAATTACGAGGAGAACCGGTCGGGGCCGAGAGGAGGCCAACGAGGAGAAGCGTCATTGTCTTCAAGCAGGGGAAGGGGAAGGAGACCTAATTCATCGTCCGGAGATGTTCGAGTGTTTGATCGGGGGATTCCTATTCACGAATCAGAGGTAATAGGTTTAGCCTCTTCCTTTCATCGTACTTCCCTTTCCTTGTTGATAAGATCTTGCAGTGTTCAATGCTAACGTTGATTTTGCGGTGCGATTCTTTTGCAGCCTTCAAATGGATCAGAACAACTTCGAAGTGACGCGCACACATATCCACGTAGGGGATTTGACAGCAGAAGAGGCAGGCGAGGGGTGAATGATTCTGGGAGAACAAGAGACCGAAGAAGAGCTGATTCAAATGCGGAGGAACGTAGATCAGAAGATTTAGAAAACGGAGCAGACCGTGAAGTATTTTTATCCTCTAGAGACGGTATTTTAAGCAGAGAAAATCATGAAGTACCTGCTATTGCTGAAGCAAGTCTACCTGACGATAGACGAGGGGGAAACAGAAGAAGTTCTGAGAACAGAGGAGGTCGATTCAGGGGACGTGACAGCGGCAACAACTGGAGGCGCGTTAATGAACATGGCACTGAACCTGATTCAAGGCAACAAGTTTCCGAGGAGAGGGCTGCATTGAAAGTGCAGCACGGCGGGACAGGTCAAGAGAAGGGAAGAGGGATGGATCTCGGACGACTGAAGGAAAAGATTAACATGCCTCAGCTGGTGCAAGAGCTTGAAGTGAAGCTCGTAACCGGCAAAATCGAATGCATGATTTGTTATGAGAATGTAGGCAGGAATGCGGCTGTTTGGTCATGTGCGAGCTGTTACTCTATATTCCACATGCCGTGTGTAAGAAAATGGGCGCGAGCGCCAACCTCGTCGGATATCTCAGTGTCTGCTTCTGGCAATGGAGAGGCAAATTGGAGGTGTCCCGGTTGTCAAGCAGTTCAGATGTCGACTGCTAATGAGCTTCAGTATTATTGCTTCTGCGGGCACATGCGGGATCCTGCACTGGATTATTACATCACTCCCCATAGTTGTGGAGGGCCTTGCAGGAAACCTTTGGATAAGTCAAAGAGTGGTTACTGTAAACACATTTGTACTTTACAGTGTCACCCTGGTCCGTGTCCTCCTTGTACAGCTCTTGCACCCCCGCAGCCTTGCCCTTGTGGTAAAAGTGCTACAACACGAAAGTGCTCGGATCAAGGGAAAGGTGCGCACAGCTGCGGCCAGCAATGTGGCCGGACTTTGTCTTGTGGTCGTCATGTGTGTTCACAGATTTGTCATGAAGGTGCATGTGCGCCTTGTGGTGTCCTTTTCGAGGCGAGATGTTTTTGTGGACGACGCGAAGAAGGTCTGCAGTGTTGGCAAGTTGAACCTCCTGGTAAAATTGATTTCGAAGGCGGGGTGTTCTCCTGTGAGATGGAATGTCCTAAGACACTTCCCTGTGGCAATCACATGTGCGGGAACAAGTGTCACCCAGGTGCGTGCGGAGAATGTGAGCTGTCTCCTTCAGTTGTTCGCACCTGTCCATGTGGGAAGAAGAATCTGAGAGATTTGCCAGAGCTGCAAAGCGAGCGGCGAAGCTGTACCGATCCTATTCCCACATGCCAACAGATGTGCGGAAAATATCAAAATTGTATAAAGCATCCTTGCAAGATTTTGTGCCACACTGGGCCATGCCCTGCGTGTGATGTTCCCGTGGAGCAGAAATGTCAATGTGGGGCTTCCACCCGGACAACTGCTTGCTACTTGACAAGGAGGACTGAATTGAAGGGTGATGCTGCTGCTGCTGCCGAAGGAGGTGATGGCGGCCTGTTTTTGTGTGATAGAAAGTGTGGGAAGATGCGAAGTTGCGGACGTCACAGGTGTAATGACAGGTGAATATCTCTCATTCTTTATAATGATACCCGCAAGCCCAAATATTTTAACGTTAAGTGTTTCATCTTTTCATCCGAATGTACTTGTCTGATAATATTTAAATTCTGCTGTTTCATCGTCCAGGGTGGGAGCTACGTAATTTGATTCCTATTCTAGTATCCGATCTGATGTACTTGAAGTTCATGGCATTGATGAGGTTTAATGATGGTCCGGTGAAGCGACTCATGTTAATGTACCCCGTTTGCCGAAGTAGTAGTTTCTGTTCTCCTCGTGTAATGAAATATTTTTGAGTAGTGTATGTTGACGTTTTTGATGTTTTTTGTGTGCAGATGCTGCCCAGCTGCAAACAACAGGCCTATGACGCAGTTGGATGGTACGGATAGTCGCGATCCGCATCTTTGCATGCTACCTTGCGGTAAAAAGTTACGATGCAAACAACACACCTGCCAGGAGCTCTGCCATCCTGGACATTGTCCACCTTGCATGGAGACTACTTTCACTGAACTGTCTTGTGCGTGCGGGCGGACGTCGATACCGCCCCCGGTTCCTTGTGGGACTCCATTGCCGTCTTGTCAGTATACCTGTTCTGTTCCTCAGGCAAGTAGCTGCTCCTTACGCAGATTCGTATGGAGACCGATTCTCAAACCATCCCTAAAAGTAACTTGAACTTTTGCTTAATATACACAGTTATTGTTTCTCGTGAATTTGAGAGTTATGTAAAGTTATCAGGTCGAGAGCTCTTGTTCGTCTCTGTCACACAAGTTGATTCTTGCTTCTGATAGGCTTTTGCTCTGGTTTTTTGGCTCTAACGTTATGGCTTCTGCTGTTCTGCAGGTTTGTGGCCACGAAGCAACTCATCTGTGCCACTTTGGAGATTGCCCACCCTGCACAGTAGCTGTTGCAAAAGAATGTGTCGGTAACCACGTGGTTCTTCGTGGCGTTCCATGCGGCTCGCGGGACATCAAGTGCAACAAACTATGTGGAAAGACGAGGCAGTGTGGCCTTCATGCATGCGAGAGACCATGCCACCTCCCTCCTTGCGACTCTATGGACGCTGGATCTTCAACTCAGGGTCGTTCATGCGGACAACAATGCGGAGCCCCTCGTCGGCACTGCGCTCACACATGCAATGCGCCCTGCCATCCAACTTCACAATGTCCAGAACTCGCATGCAAAGTCATGGTCACCATCACGTGCTCTTGTGGACGGCTTGCCGCCGAAGTATCATGTGGTGCAGGAGGATCCATCACACGCGGCACAAACGACATGGCCTCCATGGTCTACTCCAGGTTACCTGCTCCGTTACAGCCACTTGACGGAAGAGACAGAGACAAAATCCCCTTGGGACAAAGAAAAATGCAATGTGATGACGAGTGTGCGAAGCTGGAGAAGAAGCGGCTACTTGCAGATGCGTTTGGAGCTACTGTACCAGGTGAAGCAGTGCCCGGGGTGGAAGGAGGCGTTGTAGGGTCGGACTTACTGGCCGAGACTATACGAAGAGACCCTCAGTGGGTAGCTGCAATAGAAGACCGGTTCAAGTACTTAGTGCAAGGGCCGAAAGGTGGAACTGGACCAGGTGGCAGCATTCGATTGCACGTTTTTAGTGCAATGATCAAGGAACGTAGAGAGGTGATCTACCAGATGGCTGAACGGTGGGGGCTTACAGTAGCAGGACATGGCCGTGAGCCTCGGAGATTCGGTATCGTGCACGTTACTACGAAATCCAAAGTACCAGTAAGATCGTTGTTGCCCAAAACGCCTTCAGGACCGGTGCGTGCTCCGCCTTTCAACGCCCAGGTGGATATGGAGCCTGGTCTTGTGGTAGGACTGCTTGATCTTCCTCGTGAAGCAGATGTGAGCACACTCGTGTTGCGCTTTGGCGGTGAATGCGAGCTTGTGTGGCTGAATGACAAAAATGCTTTGGCTATTTTTGCGGATGCTGCTCGTGCTGCTACTGCTTTGAGAAGAGTAGATCATGCGTCGGAGTACCGTGGAGCGACGACTGTTCCAGTAGAGGCGAGCTCTTCCACTCGGAGTGGAGCTTGGGGAATACAGACTTCGGTACCAGCAAAGGCGAATGCTTTTAGAAAAGGTAGGCAAGACTCAAACTGGGTTGAAGATGCTTGGGATGATCAAAGAGGCGCTGTGGAGGAGACTGGGGCTTGGCAGTCGAAAGTTCCCCCTCTTTTGGCTTCTCAGAATCCTTGGGGTGCACTTTCGAATGGTACTCCTGGTTTAGGGGTTGCATCAGATGGAAACGCTTCCCGGAGTAGAACGTTGACGTCTTTGAGTAGCATTGTAAGGACGGGTAATGCAGCTGGTTCTGGTAGTTCTTCTGTGGGGGTTAGAATTGGGAGTCAAGTTGGAGGGTCGAGTCAACAAGGTTCTGCTGCAGGTCCTCCTCCTTTGCCAGCTCTGTTACCTGATGGCGATGATGATGACTGGGAGAAAGCACTATGAGCCGTGTTTGCTAATTACTCAGTATTTGTCTCTACATGCGTCCTTGCAATAGCTAAAGCTTGCGAGGAAGGTTGAGTAGGTTGCTGCTGCTTGAAAACCTTGCTGCAGTGCTTTATAGGGACACAGCCTCGAAATGTGATGGGCAGGAGTGTAGATGATATCATGCTGGATTCTTCCAAATAATTCAGTGTTGCCTCTAGATCGAAATGGATGCGTCCTTGCAGCAGCCAAAGCTTGCCTGGAAGGTTTAAGTAGGTTGCTGCTGCTTGAAAACCTTGCTTCAGTGCTTGACAGGGACACAGCCTTGAAATGTGTTGGGCAAGAGTGTGGATGACATCATGCTGGATTCACCTCAGGTATGAAATTAGGCCTCTCCAACATTTGGAGCACATTTCTGGGTGTCCTTGGTAATAGTTCATTGCTATATCGGCAGTCGACGTTCGGAAGGACACCTAGTGTTAAATAGCTCGGTGTAACCCTCTGACATAGGACGATGAGGTAAACCTAGTGAGAAGAGGGTGGGTTGTAGAGAGACAGAGATTTGTTAATGGAGTTACTCCAGCTCCATGGCCGGACTGTTATCTGAACTTGTTGTCCTCTTCTGAAGCTGTTGCCGGCGGAGTTTTGATCGAACAGGAGATCCGAGGTTGTGCTGATGGAAACTGAAAAGGATTAATTGAATGAGAAAGAAAGTTGGAAAAGTTTTCATGATGCTTTAATTCCTGTCGGTTTCTTTTGTTTTTACGTCGGAGCTTTATCAAGCCATGTGGAATGATAGGAGTAATTCTTCCGTTTCCTTTGGCTACCTGTGGTGGTGATTTCAAGCTTTGATCCGTTTTGAGCAACTTACACCTCAAAATCCATGTTTTTCTGAAGTTCCGGTTTCGCTAAAGTGCTTTGTAACTACTTTTGAATCACTTTCAAGCATCCTAATGTTGATGAGTAGTACGTAAACTGTCAACTAGGCTCTTGAACCCTCGATGCATTTGGTGGATAATTCTATTGTACAATGCCCGGAAGGAAGTGTGAGATCTCCCTTTTCTGCCATTCAAACAACTTGCATAACATAAAACATAATTGGAATTTTTTTTCTTGCATCATTGTATTAAAGCCTTCTACACATTTGATCAAGCATACCAAATTTCAATTCCAAAAAATCAAAACCTCGGTGAATTACTTTTCATAATATTCATGGTTACAAAAAATAATTGATTGAAAAACATTGGTGATAAATTTTTGAGACTTGATTTCTTAAATATGTAGCAAACATTTATACACATGTCTTCCATCCCAAATTAAATATCCTGATAGTAGTAAATGTCAATTATATAGCAACATACCTACTATGTCTTGGGGACACTAGAAGAAAAACGGCAATAAACAACTAAGTAATTTAGTTGTTGTGCAATTATTGTGATTATATGTGACCATATAACAACTATGAAACGACTACATATGGTCATAATAACTGCACAACAACTAAATTACTTGGTTGTTTATTGCCATTTTTCTTCTAGTGGGACGTTTAAGGATTAAGTAGATATTTTCAAAAAAAAAGGGAGTGACTAGGTGGACACCCCCCCCAATTGCTACATGGACACTCCCATTGTCAAATCTATTAAATTTGAGATTATTATTACGTTGAAATATGAAATAAAATCAAAGCAATACTTTAGCGTAAACCTGCATCTACAATCGTTGCAAACACACAACAAATTTGCTTCATTTGTGACACAGTTAGGAGTTAAACCAGTTCCTCCCTTCATTTAATGGTTTGACTCTTGATTGTGTCCGCGTGTCACAAATGAGGCAAAGTTGTTGTGTGTTTGCAACGCTTGTGGATGCAGGTTTACGCTAAAGTATTGCTTTGATTTTATTTCATATTTCAACGTAATAATAATCTCAAATTTAATAGATATGGGTATGGGGGTGTCCATGTAGCAATTGGGGGGTGTCCACCTAGTCGCTCCAAAAAAAAAAAAAAAAACCCAAAATGCTACACAAAGAGAGCCTCTTGTATTATAGCTGCTTGTTGTTTCCACATACAGCAGATGTTTGCGCCAACTGGTTGCTGTCCCTAAAACGTACTTCAAGCACACTCTTACTAAGGGGTGGTTTAGACTACGTCCCACGTCCCATGTGACAAAGTCCCATGGGAGTGCAAAATCCCATCTTTGTGGGCTTGGGCTAAAAGATGGGTCTTCCAAAATGCTCAACTTAATTTTGGGGTGAAGTTCCACTTTTTTTGGCACCAAAACTTAGAAAAGTGCTGCCATGTAGGCTCCATGTAAGCAAGTGGGACGTGGGACTTGGGGCATAGTCTGAAATGCAAAGTCCCATCTTTTGCCTCTCCGCCAATCATCAAATTTCATCAAATTTCAATGGGACTTGGGACTTGGGATGTAGTGTTGTAGTTTGAACTGCCCCTAAGAGCATCTCCACCCCGTAGATGTAACCAAGAACTCAAAAAAACTTTTCGAGAGCGTTCCGTCCCATCTTTCAACGAACACGCACAATGCAGCTCACGTATTACCACCCGGCAACCTCTAGGCAACCACTGAGGCGTAAACAATTGGCAAACCCCTATGCAGAATGAAAGGGAATAGTCTTCTGCGTTAGCTGTTGCGTGAACGTGACTATCCGGAACTCTGGTGTGCACGGAGCAAAGTAGCGTTGCTTGCTCTCGCAAGAGCCACAATTGTGTGTGTGCTTGCGTTCGCAATGGAGATGCTCTAAGTCCTAGACAAGAACGCTATTCCCACTCGTTCCGCTACAGAAGCCTCGCGCACATGAGGCTTATGAACCTCCCCATCAGACATTGTACAGGGCATGGTGGGCCCCCACCCCCAACCTGCTTCTAGAGGGAGCAGGTTTGGGTGGTCTTCCTCGAGGGTGAAAAAACACCCTTCCTCTTAGTAGTCCTGGGATAAAAATTGTGGCTGCCCTTTTTTCCACTCTTTTCCACTCACATAATTTAGCATATATCAAAATACAGTTGGCATCTTTTTACTTTACATCACGTATATTCTATTCTTACTACCAATCCCAATATAGTATATCAAAATTCAACTCCAAAAAATCAAAACCCAAATTTTAGTGAATTGTTTTGTTTAACCTCTAAAGGACCAAATCCCCTTTTTTAGAAACATAGCAATTTTGGGCAAGTACCTGTGATTGGAGCTTTTCATATTTTAGGTTGAAATTTTAACAAAATGTGGAGACAAGGTTTATCTATCATGTGCACTAAATTTCATGACATTTGGAATTACAAGTAAAAAGTTATGGCCTAATATGTTGTGTTTTACATTTGTCGGGTAGCCCGAGCATATTTTTAAAAATCACTTTTTTCAAAAACAAAATTTTTAAATTGGTTTAGGAGATTTATGTGAATGTAGGAAGCTTTAAATCATTCCGTTTTTATCAACAAGATGAAAGTTATGAGGATTTTGAGTTTGCGGGCAATTATGGATTCTCTACTCTAAAATAAACTTTGAAGTCCTTTATTTTACTCAATTTTCAACATTTTGGAAAAATAACAAAACGAAAGGATGGAGATTATTTATTACAACATTACGACCATTGGGATTGGCATTTTTCATTTCCATAATTAAGTTCTTAACAATTTAGTGTTTTGAATCATTCTCTGCTTCTTTTTACTTACTCATTTTTTTTCCTTGTGTTGTACAATTCCAAATGATTTGAAACTTTTTTGACATTTACATTACTTAGGTGGAATAAGGGATCTAGAGAAGCACCACTCACATAGCCCTTTTTCCATAGGAA
The DNA here is from genome assembly GCA_963920765.1 of Ulota crispa. NCBI lineage: Eukaryota > Viridiplantae > Streptophyta > Bryopsida > Orthotrichales > Orthotrichaceae > Ulota > Ulota crispa. The sequence continues at coordinate 16,394,773 of OY987250.1, forward strand.
TTTGACCTTTTGAAGGGTAGCTGCCCAATAGTTCACAAGAAGTTTTTGAATATTCAAACCATTTTATCTTCCAATCCACACTGTGGAAAACTCTGAAATTTTTTCCACATCTTCTAAAACTATTCTTCTACAAGATCCTACGGTCACATATGCATAAAAATGTTTTTGTTTTCAAATTTGGTTGATGCTCTAAAAATGGCAGTTTTGGAGAGTTTTTGGTGAAAACTTTGCTTGGTCCTTTAGGGGTTAATAACCATGATTTTACAAGAAAAGTCATTGAAAAATATTGGTGATAGAATTTTGAAATTGGGTTGCATGGGTGTATAGGAAACATCCATGTGCACATTTTCATGTTAAAATTTATCCCCTTAAGTAACAAAATTTTGATTTACAAAATATTCAATGTAACATGTAATATGCCCAAATTTTGTAAATCAAGTATTTTTATGTTTTAACTAGATGTTCACTAAGTAAACGTAACATCATGCTCAAAAGTTCAAACTTAGTCATAGTGTATGAGTTAGATAGAAAAATTATATAATTACAAAGAAATGTTTATTCTACAAAATTTGTGCACCTTCTTCATCATTAACCTCTAAATGCCCAAGGCCTATTTGAGCCTCTTGGAATTTTCATGAAATTGAACTATCAAACAACCGTTTCATAAATTTCATCGCGTTTTTTTCAACTATAACCATACAAATTTAAACTGAACATGTTAAAGATTACATGGGAAAAGAAAATACAACAATATCACTTCTAGTTTGAAAGATTATAATGTTTGAACATGATGGTGTCAAAACTAAAAAAGTGACTTGAAGTCTTCAAATCCTCATTTCACATGTCAAATCTAAAAAATTGGTCACCAAAAAAATATGAGGTTTAAGGTCATTATATGTCTAACTTTAATCAATTCACGATTTAAAAAATCTACTCCTAGATTTTTTTCAAATGGATTTCTACTGTGGATTTTTCTCCAAGCTCTAGTGTATTTGAGGCTCATTTTCAAGATCTTCCAACACCAAAAAATTGAAGAGTGCACTTAACACCTTTGTACAAAAGCTTGAGTAGAATGATTATCAACTTCCATTTTCAAAATCAAATTTTTGATGTTGAAAATAGACTTCAAAACATACTTATACAGAAAAAAAAAAAAACTGAAAATAGTGATTTGATAAGGTTTTATTCATCTTCAAAGTTCTATAAAGACCCAAACATGGTTGCTTGGGCATTTAGGGGGTTAAATAGAAGTGTCAATATCCCTCTAGGAAACTCCACAATGTCACCTTAATTTACAACTGTGACTCACTTAGACTTTGTTCCAAAGAAGAGAGAAGAAGAGCTTGTGTTGGAAAAGAGTTCCATTTCTGAGAAGTTTAATTTTTGAGAAGTTATTAAGAAGGTACTTTTGAAAATTGGTAAGTTACCATGGAGGTGAAAAACTAGAGTAAACAAATGGTGGGAGCATGCAAGCTTACGATCCGTAAGCCCTGAGCCATGAGGGCTGGAGCGAGCAAACCCGCATCCTTGCGCCCTCATATGCAACGTAGCACGGGCTCCCTAAGCCTCACGTGCTCGGGCCTAGAGACACACCAAAGCTCCGCGACTCCTAGCTTGACTTGAAACTCCTTGTACACAACCATACGGCATACGATCACTATAGCAACTCCTAGTCAAATCAGCACAGGACATATTTATGACCTAAGAAATCATTAGCAATACTGTACATAGCTAGAAGTTGAGATCCTTTAGATAAGACAAGATCTAGAGGTGAGTGGTTTCCAAGTCTGATTATAAAATGTGATTATCGTATGTGAATGTTATATAATTTCACGGCATAAAACCATTGTCAAAGGAGATTAGAACGGGGAACACCGGTGATGAAATCTTGTAACCCTAATGATAATATGGACTGTTTTTTGTGCAGGAGAGGGAGTGATGATGTCGGGCGAGGCAGGCATGGCGACAATCTGGCCAGAGAGGCAGCTCGTGTACGAGTAGTACACGCCATCACTACAAACATCCGTAACGTTTCTGCAAGCGGTGAGGTTCAAGGTAACTTAGGAACATCCCTCTCACTAGGGGTAGTCACAGTTGCATTTTTGCATTCTCAATCTTCATAGAAAATTGTTGTGGCATTTCCTCCATGCAATTCGCGCGAGCGCAATTCCATGAAGATTGAGAAATTTTTTATCAACACCTAGGCATGAAGAAATGGGCATGAAGAAATGGGCTAAGAAAAAAATTTGCATGAGAATTCTTACCATGGTCCGTTTGTTTACCTACTCGTGAATTGCTTTTCACCCTTGCTTTTTGTGCTCCTCCAATCAGTGGCTATGTTGCTTTCCTCTAAGTAAAACATTCTCCATTCTTCATTCTTCATTCTCCATCACCCACAAAAGGAGTGTCACACCTCCTTCCATGGAGAATGGCTCCCATTGGCTCCTACATTCACTGAGCCATTTCTTAATGTTCACAAAAAATTTAGTCTCAAACTAACCTTGACTACCCCTAGTGTCCCCATCCTCAATACCTGCCTGTGTTAATGATGTCAAGGACTGATAATTAAAAAAAAAATGGTTATGGGTGACAAAGTGATGGTTATGGGTGGCAAAGTGATGGTTTTGAGTGCCCCATCTCAGTATTTAAAAACTCAAGTTAGTATTATGAGCGTATGAGAACACTAAAGACCTCACTAAGCGTCTTCTTTAGCATTTCCTATACAAAATTATACATTTTCAATGATTTTGTGTAGGGCAATGCCCGAGGAGGAGGGGATTGCAGGAAAAAAAAAGAATGACGAGGAGGGTGGAGCCTAACAAGGAGACCTTTTTTTCCTGCAATCCTCGACGACAGCGGCATTGCCAGGTGAACAATTGTTGAATATTTGGATGAATCTATGAATTTGTGGATGACAAATATGTAATCCTTTGTTACGTAGGTTTTCTTGGATGAAGAATCCGTAATTTTTGATTATGATGTTTTCATGCAAAACGCTTCCTAATTTTGCAATAGAAATCCGTCCAAGATATGAACAACAAATATCTAGTGGTGGTTTATGAACTTTAAAGAATCTTTGTGTACAAATACTTACAGTTGAAACTTTCAAATTGATACATATTTTTAATTTCCTCTTCCTTACATAATCTTTTTTTCCAAAGTTCATCGATTGGTTTTCCTACTCCAAACTCCTTAGTTTCACGCTTATGGGTGTTCTTAACTGAAGGTGCGGAGACAGGAGCCAGGGTTTGCGGAGATGGGTTGGGGTTCCACCGCCAGTCGTCTCTTCGTGGAGGAAGTGCTGCAAGAGGACGACGACCCTGCGCCTGCCGGGTACCATGGGAACATCCGGATACTGTTGGACGACGTGGACGCCGTGTACCAGGCTGCCATGGTATTGCCGGACGTGAAGATCTTGAAGAAGCTTGAGGACCGGTACTATGGGTTGCGGGATTTTACGTTGGAGGGGCGTTATGGGCTCGCTCTCCACTTTGCCACTCCCCTTGCTGGCTTCTCTGAAGACTAACTAAGAGCATCTTCAATGTACGCACTGGGAATGGGCTGGTCTTGCATTTCTCTCGGTGAGGCCATTTTAACGGAGATTTTAGGTACTTTAAGGGCTCCAACGTTGTCACGGGAACGGAAACGTCGGAACTGACCCCGTTAAAACCACCTCCTAGAGTGGCATATTGTCTTGTTTTCCTGTGACCCAGCTTGTTTTCCCGTGCCCTAGCTCGTTTTCCCGTGCCCTAGCTCGTTTTCCCGTGCCCTAGCTCGTTTTCCCAATGCGCATTGCATTTGCTGACAGAGTGACACGTTGCTTGTGATAGCTTACAATAGCTTGCAATAGCTTGCAATTTCCCAGTAACAACTTGTAAGTACTTACATTCTTCTACTACCATGCTTGAATTGCTACGGGAGTTGCGTCAACATTGGGAGGATCTGGCCAGTGAAAGAAACTACATACTTAAGAGGCGGGAAGCGACACAGGACCGGCTACTTCCAAGTCTTGTTCAGAGTGCATACATTGAAGATGCTCTAAGGGTGGATTTTATTTTTGTGTGTTGGTCAAGTGCAAGACACTTTTGATAAGGTAGCAGCACCCATAAGCGTGAGTTTAAGGGTTTTGAACATGATAATTATTAATAAACATCTAGTAAATTATAGGATCCTATTAGCAACAAAAAAATAATGAGTTTACACTTTCAAATGTATTATTTGGATAATGTGAGAATAAGTTGTGAATTTTTAAAGAGCAAATTGTCATTGCACCCATAACTAACACTAAGGTTTTGTGTTCACTTGTTGTACATCCTTGTCATTACGTCTATTTACTTTTACATATTTTCCAAGATTTTAGAGGTGATGGTTGTGGGGACCCTCACGTGGATGGATGTTCCTACCTTAAACAAAAACGTTGCTTGAACAAACTCTTTTGTATATTTGGTTGTCCTTGTTCTTGTGAAGGTAATGGCGGAAATTGTGGAGTGGTGTCATGCGTAACATCACTTCACCAAAACCTTGAAAAAAGTTCCACCTTCTTTGGCACCAAAATTCTCAAAAAGTGAGAATCTAAGACGTGGGACTTGGGATGTAGTGTGCAGCGCCCCTTAAAAGTTTCAATCTTTCCATGAAACCACCTTCATAAAGTGTGAATTTTGCATTGGTTATGTATGTTTATCAAATCTAAATGAAATTTAATAATGTTTTAAAACTACAATTACATTAATATATAAATTCAAAAAAAAAATCCCCCTACTTTGATGTATCAGTAGTTCAGTACCCTCAAGTTTTTTGTTCAATCTATGGTTTAACACTACTTTTTTGGGTGATTTCTTTGCTTTTGTGATTCATAATGCTCAAATGCAATCTTTAATTTATCCAAGGGTTATTCAAATTCTAAGTTTTTTCCAACAAAAGTGACTAGCACAAGGTGGTCTGATATGTACGTACAAAATGTCTTGGACGTTAATAGGTTCAAGTAGACGTTGCAAAATTTTGATTTTAGATGAAAATCTTAATATTACTCTAAGGATGAATGCATAGCGTAGCAAGTGTCAACATCTAGTAATTTCACAAAATTGCAATGGAAAAAATTAATATGTTGCTTTATTAGAAATATGTGAACACTTAAATATTGACCCTTTTCCTTACTAAAGATGTTTTTGAAATTCATTTGTAATTGTTGTATTACTTTTTTTTCCCTTAGCCTCCTATATATGGGTGCATTAGTCATACAATGATGCTTGGACAAGGTTAATTTTTTGGGCAAAAACAACAATGACCATAATCAAGCGTCGATTGTAAACAAACATTCCATTTAATTGGACCCATAACAAAACATTAGAAAAAATATGAACCCTCCACAAGGCCCTTAAGAATTGACACTCTAACATTTATTGGGCCTAGAGTGGGTACATTAAAGCGTGTGTGAAGTGTCTCTACCTTGTATGATGTACATCACTAAAATTATGAATAGAAAATGGCAATCTAGTACTATGACACAATTTCTTAATTATTCTCCTACTATTGTACACAATCATAACTAATTTTACCCTCACAAGTACTAGGTTAAAGGTTTTAATATAGAGAAAAGGACCATGGTAATATGTACATGTAATTGTGATGCCCAATGAAAATTGGACATGCTAAAGTGAATCATGATTGTACTCAAAGGCATAGTAGGGTGTAAGGAATTTATTTTGTCCCAAAGTACAAATTAAAACAATTAAGAAGACCCCTTGAAAGGGATTCTTAGGGGCCTTGTCGAGGGCTCATATTTTCTCTAATGAAAAATAGAGCGGGATCTTGACACTATCCACAAGCTTCTCTTACAAAGGTTGACCTCTTCCAAGCATCAATGTATCATGGACAACACCCAAATAATTTCACCTTCTCAAACTAATTGAGCCTCTACAAACTCATTGTTTCATCACTTCAAACATCAAAGTATAGAATAACAATATTGAGGTTGGAAGTTGATTATGAGGTTGTGCTCCCTTTGAAAATCATATGAAATACAACGTTAAATATATATCCATTAGATGAGTTTCATCTTGCAATTCATTGTTTTTGTATTATCATGAGCCTGTACACAATTATTGGAGTCTTTCCTACTAATTGTTTGTATCTCAATGAAAAATATTGAATCAAATCGCATAAACACTATTATTTAATTTTGTAAATTCTACTTATCAAGTAATAGATGACACCCTACAAGTGTACATAATAAGTGAAACTATCACTTTTACTTTGAAGTTTGACTTTCCAGATTCAAAAAGTAACCCTTAAAACATGGTCTTGATATAACATGACACTGGTATTAAGAAAATATTGGTTAGAATTGCATGCTTTTAATCATTAAAAAAAACTAGTGAGTATCACAAAATTTCAAGTTACTATCAACTTTAGAAATATTTAGAAATTTTAAGTACCATTATTGATATATATTGGTTAGTGCACTAGAGAATCCAACTAGAAGCAAGTGATTTATGGATCATCACTACTAAAATTCTTCCTCAGTTATAATTTGAAGAAAATCATTATAAAAATTTATGATTGAACTATCTCAAGATTTTTGGGGATCAAACATGTCTATTGTACAAACATTTAAGACATAGCATCGATAAGATACATATATTGGATTTGATAAAAATATAGAAAGGAAATAATTATAACGGTTGTTTTCCAATAATGGTAACATGCTTAACCCTTTAGAGACCACCAAACCATTTTTTGATTCAAGAGAGCGGTTTTTGGCTTATAGAGTAAAATTGTTCAACAATTTGGTAACTTATCTTGCAGAACACTTGTGCTCACAATAATTTTGCATTCAACCAAATAAAAAACAATGAAATCAGGCATGTGAGTTGATAAATTATGATGTTTATACGACATGGCCTCAAAATACGTACCCATATTTGGTCAAAGATGAATCAAAGCAACAACATAATACATCAAACATCTAAGAAAAATGTCAAATTTCAATTGTGCGGTTCTAAAAATCTTCAAATTCCTCAAGAAATACGCTTGTATTGTTTCTCTACACAATAGTAGTATAATTGTAATATTTGAAGATCTATTGAAATGGTGCTATCATCTCATATTGAAAGTTTGGTGTCCTACATTTAAGGCCAATCCTTTATTGTTTTCACCAATTGAATTTTCCATAGCATTTATCAAATTTCTTGTAAAATTGTTTTTGGGTAGCAAACAAAGTGGGATTTTTGACCCTTATTGTCCACTTAGCTACACCTCATGATTGCTATTTTTATCCATTTTGTGTGAAACTAGTCTCATTGGAAAGTTGAGAAACCCCGCTTTTTAGAAATATAAGGCTTCTTCTCAAACAAAGCTTGTATGAAGTAGTAAGATCCAAAACCACACAAGCACAAAAACTAGAGATTTTCCACCTACAACTCACTCAATCATTATAATATTTCACCTTCAACGGTAGATCTAATTGAAATTTTGATACTTTATAGTAAACAAGGTGTAGTTCCCATTTGTACGGTTGGATTATTGAAATCAGGTCCATATTTGATTCAACCACACATTTTAGTTTACTACCCTGGTTTCTAATGGATTTTGTGAAAATGTGTGTGGCCTTTAAAGGGTTAATTAGAATGGCAATAGTTGCAAAAGAAGTAACATGGCTTTTTGAACCAACTACTATAGGTTGAGAGTAGATTTGAGAGTCAACTGCCAAATTTAATTATTTCTTCAGAAATTTTTGATTTGGCATCAAGTTTAGTAATTAGTTGAGAATTGGGCATTTAAAAAATTATTACTACTATATGGCATTCAATTGTTTTTTTATAGTAGAATCAAGCCTTCTTCCAAGTATTTTTGACTTTCCAAAATTAGGCCTTGGTACAAAGTTTGTAATAGATTGAGCCCTATTAGAATTAGCCTTGACCTTCCAAAATTAGCTAGGCTTAATGACTTCTACAATACTAGGCAATTTAGTTTTTAGTTTTATTTAACATTGGGCATTTTTGGAGAATAATTTACAAAATAATTGGGCTAAATTTTAGGAAATTATTTTATGCCAAATCTGCACACAACCTACAATAGTCTTAACTTTTAGTTACATGAAAATTTTGAATCAAAAGTATAAACAAATACAAACATTTGTTTTTTTTGTTTCATATGAGATAATATTTTGTTCAAATTTTTTTTTGAATTATAGGGAATTACTAAAACCACACCCAAATATGCTAATGTCACATCCCAAAGTGTGCTTTGAGCATGAAATGTGAGAATTTAATGCTGATTTTTTAATTTGGATTTAAAGATGTGTTTCACCTTTATCATTCTAAGGCTAAATTCAAAAAAAATTGGAGATGCTCACAAGGGTGTGATGTACAATTAGGGGTGTCTTTAGTAATTCCCAAATTATATTATGCTTAGGGTTAAATAAACTCATAACTAAGGGATTTTGTAATTTTAATTTTGGTAAGTAAAGTTCATACTGTAAAAGTGTCTAGATCCATTTGTTCAAATTGAATGATTCTTTTCATTGAAATTTAATTCTTGCTTACCGTATTTAAATTTTTAGATGAGATAATAATCTACTATTTCTATTGGTTGTAATAAAGCATCGAATTTCAGTATTGAACTAGATTTGTAGTAACAAACTATTATGCACCAGAATGATTTACATGAACGTTTAGATTTTGCAACAACAGTTTGCCTTAGTTTTTTGAATTCTTTTAAGTTTTTGATTTTGGTATAAGGAGTATTTATAATGAATTTTTTATACAAAAAAACATAAACATGTTCTCTAGCTTTATTCAGTTGAAGATACAACGGAATCTTTCTAAAGATTGAGAGTCGCTATGTACGTTTTTTTTATTTTTTTGTTAGCAATAATTAAAGCGTTTACAAATAAGTGCACAAAAGACATGTCGTTTCAAAGAAGTCACATGAAAATCAATATCAACGATTTAACCGATGTAGAAAAGAAAACTTGCAAACTACGTAAACAAAAATAAAACTAAAACTAGTTGTTTTAACTACGTTTAATCAATTTCACATTTAATTCACAATTTATAAAAGTCTATATCTAAAAAATCAATTGACTTATATTGATTCACTAATTAGTATAACTGATACTTAATTGTCTCAAAAATCTTCAAATGCTCTTTAGTAAAATGAAACCATCAAAAAGTTTTAGTTTTCTTAAAAATTGATTGTATTGTCATTTATCCAAAAATTAATTAATTTCGAAAAGATTTATCACAAATTTTTATCTTGAAAACACACATAAGTTTCCTTCATTTTTTTTACTAATTTAACATTTACAATAAAAAAATAAAAAATGCAATACGAAGGATCAAAATTGAGTTTCAATTTTGAATTTCTAGAAATTAAGAATTTAGATTGGATTGACAATGTTTATAAACTACCGCCAACATTGAATCAATCTCGGTACCATGACAATTGCCCTGTGGGGTGGAAAACCACTACAATTGATGATGTTGCACGATTTCTACCACAATTATGTGGTTTAGAACTTGATCAAGCATGGAAAAAGTTTCGAATTGCTGATATTGCTTTAATGGATTGGTATCCTTCAAAGCAATCTCTTCCCAACAATTCTAATGAGTTTGTAAAGATGTTTCCAATGTTCAATTTCCAAGAACAAGGAATGAATAGTTGTCTTGGATATTGTGTAGAGTTACCTTCTAAAGCAACTTCACAAATTTCACAATTAGACAATTTAGAATTAATGATAGGAGATCCAAAATTAGAAATAGAAGATTCTAATACTCTTGATCCAAGAGATCCATGCATGGGGGTGCCTCCACCACCGCCTAAGCCAAGACCAAAACCACCTCCACCCATTTGTTGTGGAATGGAAATGTCTCCACCTCCACCTCCACCCTTGCCACCAAGTTTACCACAACCAAGTTTACCAGAAATACCATTAAAATCAAATGAAAATGAAGATTCTTGCAAGCAATATGAAGATATATTTGATTTATCACTCATGACCAATAGAGATTGGGTAGATTTTGATGTTATGGAAAAATATGGCTACAAAATCCGTCCATGGATTCGCTTACCTACACTAAATTTTCTTCCTACTGGTGTAGATACAATCATTTCAGGTGAAAAGGGTTACCTTGTTGTTGATGGTGGATGGCAACCACGAGAAAAAATTGAAGGAGAATATGATTTGCCAATGCAAGGTTGGTGGGACCAAAACATGTACCCACCTCAAACAATCGTGTGTGTTTGTAATCCATTATTGAGGAGGTTTGAATATGTGCACCCATTTCCAAACCATCAATTAAATAACAAAATGGCTCGTATAGAAGTAAAGCTAGATCTTGAGAGGGAAGATGGTAGTTACATGTACAATATATATTTTGTTGGTTACAACATTCTTCCTGATACAAATAAGCTTGAAGAAGAGACCAATAATCCTTCAGATTCAAAAACAATACCTTGTAGAGATGAAGTCATTGTTGCAATTTATAACTCAAATATAAAAAATTGGATTGGTTCTTATAGTCGCCTTTACGTTCGGCACCTTCCTAATATTCAAAGTAATGATCTTGTATTTCTTAACAATAGATTATTTTGGATTTCTGAATGGGCTGATCATGGAAAAAGAATTAAAGTACAAAATAATGCATTTGAACTTGCTGAGTTAAAGTGGATTCTTGTTATTTCATGTTTTGATTTTGAGAGTAAAGAGATTATAGGATTTTCATTTTGTCAAGAACTATACCATAAAAAAATTGAAAAATGTCTTCTTATGGAATGTAGCCAAAATTTGTATATGGTTTCCCGTGCTACTGATAAAAATTCTAAGGTGCCTCTAGGAAGATTTGAAGTAAGACTTATAGAATACAAAGAAGGATCTCCAAAATTGAATTTTACAAAACTTGCAACTATGCCAAAATGTCAATATAATTACTTGTTTCAAAACTGTTATATGTGTATTGATCACATTGATGAACCAAATTATGAATGTCGTGGGGGACTTTCATTTATATGTTTTTATGTTCCACATTGTGGAACTGGAGTTATTTTTGATGTAGATAAGTGTGTTTGGAGTAATATGGATAAGCATCCAGGGTGGGACTTAGGCAAAAAAGCTAAGATGTATCCACCAGATCTAAGCAAAAATGCACTTGCAAGTTGTATTTGGGAGCCTAATTTCAAAGCATTGTGGAGTAAAGAATATCGAGGACCAAATTGGAACCCTCTTGGAGATAATCCTACTGGACCTGATAAATGGAATGAACCTATATCAACTTAATTCAATTTTAAATTCCACTTATTTGGTCATTTTTATCAATCTATGATACAAAATGAAACATTTCTTATATGTGGAAGGATGATCTAGTTCTTGGTTTCTTATGATAACATAATTTCAAAACAAGTTTTTTATACAACATATTAGCATTTAATTGATTAAATAATTAACTTTTATCTAGCTTATATTGTTCTTCCTACAATCACTACTTTTTAAATATTGAAATAGAACAAATCACAAAATATAAATATACAATTCTATTTTGTAAACTATAGTATAATTATCATGTTTCTTTAAATTAAAATTTGATTAATTATATATAATTATTCCATAATATAATAAATTAATGAGAAACATTTTTGCTAAATATTTAAAAACAATAATTAAAGGATACCTTGGCTTCATCCCAATACTTGGGCATGTATTGTTGGTTGATACAACCAATTACCAATGACAGTCTTTCCAAGATCAAACATAGGAATAGATGGCATATATTCCCAAAATTTTCTTCTTATGTTAAAATACACTATTACAGGAAGAGTATGACACATGATCCAAATACGTTCCATTCCTCCAATACAACAATATTGAGTGGTTATTTCAACATTATTATAATCAAAAAAGCATTTATTGTACATGTTACAATCCATTATTGTAACATTCACCAAGTCCATGTATCCTTTATAAAGCTCTGTTTGATTGAGATCAAAATCAACAAGTTTATAAATGTGCAATGTTCTTGGTCTAGCCAAAGTCCTACTAATCACATATGTTTTAGCCTCACACTCTACTAATTGAGGAGCTTCCATTGTTTCATGCAATGGCCAATAATCTTTTTCCCAAATTCGTTTTTGAAAATTGTATTTCAAAATAGTAGGTGTCCATTTTTCAGGCTCTAGAGGATCTTCACTAACATCCATAATCTTTCCAGCTACATAAATCATAGTACCATCGCTACAACAAACCATTGGTAATGTTCGATATGCACTTTCAAAATGTAGGTCATAAACAAAGTCAGGTTTAAATGGCTTTATGGGCTCTTTGCTTGGTGTATGATTTGGATGAAAATGCCATTTTCTCTCAATTGACTTATATACACCTACAATGAGAGTGCCAGATGTATGGTCATGATTTTCTTGCCATCCAACAAGATGAATGACATATGAGTCTGATAAAGCTGATACCATAATACGAACAAGTACTTTGTTTAAAACTATCTCCATTGGGGGCAAAACTTGAAATTGCCGTGTAATCGGATTAGCTACTACCAATATTGGTTGAGGTGGGTATTTGCTTACCCAATTAGTATTTTTTATAGAAATTGGATCACGTTTTGGTCTATATGGATCTTCATCCACAGATTCCACTAAACGTGGTTGAAATCCACCTTGTAAAACAAGCAATCCTCCACAACCTGCCAACATTTTATTTACACCAAAAGGCAAAAAATCTAAATTTGGCATTTGTCGCCATATATGGTTTGGATGATGGAGGGACCATAAAATACCAGTTTTCATATTTACAACTGTAGGATAATACTCAATATTATGTTTAAGACGACCTTTAACACTTAGAGCTTTGCTTCTATGTGCATATAAAAGCTTTTTTCCAAAAGACCAAACACATCCTACGGCATATAACTTTGCAATTGGCAATTTCCATAGGATACAATTACGAACCATCCTCCTATCACTATCATTTTTGAATGACTTCCAAAATTCTTTCATCCATTTTGGGTCATCAAGAGGTTGTAATTGAGATTTTTCATGAGGTTCAAGAGGAGGGGGCAATGGAGGTGGCAAGGGTGGTGGGAGACATGGAAGAGGCAATGATGGTAATGTCAATGGAGGAGGTGGAGGCTTTGGAGGTGGATTTTTGGCAAGTTCTTTGTTTACCTTTCTGACAGTTTTATATACGTGAACACCATATTCTTCAGGAGGTGGTGGTGGAGGTTCAAGTGGTTCTTCCAAAGTCACAATAAGGCTAGATTTTGAAGTTGAAGACTTTCTAGGTCCATTTTCTAATCCTTCCAAAGCTTTTCCAACATCTTTAGGATCAATAAAACTCACAGATTTTTTTGTGGGTTTTTTGTCTTTAGACATTTTATACAATAATGATTCTTTTTATTGAATTTGGTTGTGATAATATAATAAAATATAAAATAAATGTTTAAATATTTAAATTCTACACAATACTATAATTTCCAAAAGTCATATTGCATCTAGAAACATGTGAAATAAATAATCGATTTCTTTAACAATCTACATATCAAAAAACTGTGGCACACAAATTGGGTTGGAGTCCCTTTTTTTTGCATATATTTAGAAATCATTTTATTCTAAACACATTTCCTACATGAGTAACTTTTTTCATTGATTAATTTATAATAAAACAATTTAAATTACACTTTAAGAATGGTCTTTTCCATGTTCAAATCAATGTGAATTTTTTGTTGAGTTCATTGTACTAGCATTCACAGCCATATTTGATATATGACTGAAAAATAAGCAATATTCAAATATCACCAGATCATTATAAGAAATCCCATTATTGAAAGTAAAATTACATATAAAATCTATCTTCAAAATTATCAAGCATCATATAGTTTAAATGACAATAAACCTTAAATTTAAAGACAATAATACTAGGATGTATTATTTGAACTTGAAACAATACTTATTTGCATTAATAATAATATGAGATGATGAACTCTAAACTTTGAAATACAATTTCAACTATAATTGTTTTGAAGAATTGTACTTGATTCATGGAAATTAATAGAAAACATATCTTTTATAAAATCATAATCTAAGTTTCAAAAAAAAATTCACAATATTTTTGAAGGACAAAGAAACTAATCTTCTATTTTACATTTTGAAGTCATTCACATATGTTATTTGAACTACACAGTACTCTCCCACTGTATTTTGACAAGCCACTTTTTGAGAACATTACCAATTAAGAGTCATATGGAACAAAGCCATCCAAAAGCAATTTAAATGAAACCGAAACTTCAATACATTCGAACTAAGTAGACAAATATTCATTTGCACAAAGAGCTCACTTGTTCAAACCAAGTTCAACTTTACAACAAAAACAAGGTGTCAAAAACATCGTTTCAGGCTTCAGGAATTCATTTTCATACCAATCCTAAAGTTACACAAACGCTTTAAAGAACGTTACGCACCATCAGAAAATAAGTTCATTACAATCATGAATATAAAACAAAACACTAAAAAGTACTATAATAACCTAACCCAATCAGTATAATCTAACTAACAAGATTCAAAAGTTGTGTCTTTTCAGTGTAAAAGGATAACCAACAAACACTAATACAATACCAGAAATAAATTTGAATGGGTTCCAGCCTAAAAATTAATTGGCATCGTCAGCAAAACACTTTACAAATATCTGAAAGACAAAAAGAAATGTCATTTCGGAGTCGAATGTACAAGGAGAGTAGATTACGCATCATATGGTCTACATAATGGACCTGCCAAAAATTGCTGGTAATTTTGTCAAATGTGAAATTTCCAAAGAGATTTGGAATTAAATGACAGAAATATCTACTAACTCAAGAAAAAAGGAAAACTGTAGAAAGTCCACCAAAATGACAATCCTACTTAACAAATCTAATTTAAAGTTGTTCAGGATTTACTGAAAATTCACCGCCAGGTCCGGGCAACCGGTTTCCTCGGCTTGGCTTTCTCGGAGGGTGGGCTCCTCACAAGGCTCCAGTTGTCAGGAACACCCGGGATATCCTCCTCAGAGCAAGAGTATACAAAGAAATCATCACTCAGCCCACTTGGCTTACTCCAACCCATTTCTACACACAAAAGTATCAAAATCTACAAAATAAGAGGGCTTTAAGTTGGAAATGAAACCATATATCCCACGTCAGAAAAAACTTACTTGAAAGAAAACCACGGCTTAAAGCAAACACTTGAAGCAAAAAGGGTAGTTTTTCATTGCTGGAATAATCAAACACCTATACATTCTCATAAAGGTTCCAAATTATGACATGAATTCTTCGTTAAGGTGGTGTGTATTATCAAAACTAACGTGTACTCATCATGCAAGATTTGAAGTTCATAACATCGAGAAGTTAAATACTTTTCTAAAACTCACATAAAATCATGCAGTCAAGGGAGACATCCTTACCTGGGAAGGGCATCTCAGGTTCAGCACCCCGGATGAACTGGTCCTCATAAGGATCCATCTCCAGTACATTTCTCATCTCCATACTCTGTAAACGCAGGCAGGCCGTTCGGATGTTTTTTCATTGCATTACAAAGAATGCTGAGAGGAATATTCCAAATACATCCTTGCCTTTGAAGTTTAAACTACTCGGGATGGATTTCAAACATCGTGTACTACCTAGAAATAAGAAACAAAAAATGGGAAACTCACATCGTCATAGTGCTTTATGAAGGATGGCAATGGCGTGCGGAAGCTCCGTATTGCAGCTACTCGCTCCTCAATCTCTGTAATACAGAGCACGAATTTGAGCACAACCAAGATCCAAACATAACCTACAATTGCATCTACACAATATTAGTGATTTGTATAAGATGGAATCAAGCAAGCAAATCCTGTGTCTAACCATGAGTTGCTTAAATTAAAAAATGTGGCATATCCTTAGGAGTTGGAATAAATGATTTAGGATTTAGAGAAACTGAAGAAATGTGCACCTTTATCAGCTTGTTCCTGGCGCAAGGCTTCCATCTCGTCACCAGTCTTTCCAGAGGACAGTTCAATACCTTCCTCCGCCCACTCTTGCACCAGCTTCTCCAACTCTGGATCCGCAAGAGGTTTACTATACTTTGCCCATGGCTTGGGCTGTTCAGCCTTAGGTGCCTCCAATTTGGGCGCAGCGGCTTTTGCCTTGGCGGTCATCTACAAGACGGGCAGAATCAGGTTAAAACATGCATTGACGTCAAGCACAAGGGAACAGGCTGCAACCCCTGAAATGTACGTCTCTGGTACATTCTTTTATGACTGAACATGTATTGGATGAATGCCTCCTAAGCAGCACTCCACCCAGTAGGTACCAAAAAGTTCTTATGCTCATGTTCACCGTGCCATACAAGACATTAGCGTAGTATTAGCAGACATGAGGCAGCCAATCTGCATATATTCTAAATCCATCCCCAAAACAATATCACCAGAAATCAATGAAGACAATTGCATGTGTAGAACCAAAAAAGGGGGGAAAAAAATACATCAAAAATTAAAGTGGAAATTTCAAATAAGGGCACAAAAATGAAAAATATTACAGATAGGGGCACAGTTTCAAAATAATTACAAATAAGGGCATAGTTTCAAGACTTCTTTACTAAAATTTTCTCATTTAGGCTTGATTTGGAAAGGTTTTCAAGTTTTTTGGAAGTTAGCTAACATTTAATGTGATGTATCTAAATCACTCAAAATGTCCAAACCAAAATTTTACGGAAATTTACAAAAAAATAAATTGAAAACGTGCCCCTATTTGTAATACTTTTCATTTTTGTGCCCCTATTATTCATACACAATGCTTTGAACTTACACACCTGCTTCAGTTCTTTGAGAAGAGCATTTCCTGGCGAGGGATTGACAACACCGTTCTCATTGGTGATGTTCCGAAGGGGCACACGAGTGGACAGAGGTTTCTTCACAGTGGATTGCAGCGTTTTAGACGACGAATTCTCAGCATCAGAAAGGCTCATCAATGAGGGCTTCGAAGTGGCCCCTCCTGCAGGTTTCATGGTATTGGTGATGTTGGACAGCGTCTTCCTCTCGGAGTTACCGATGCTCTTACTCATCATAGGCATGCTGGAGTTGTGTTGTAACTGCATCTTCCCTGCAAGTTGAAGTACTTCAAACTCTGTTAGAAGCCTTGCTTTCTCCGCCAATCTCCCTTTTCTCAAAATTCAAAGCTGAAGAAAGGTCTCAACCGCTCAATACACAAACTACAAACTCTGTTAGGAGAATATTCTTAAGCTCCTTGACTACACAGCAGAATTAAACTCGGGTTTCCTTAATAAAAACACACTCAATGACACTGCCTTAGGAGGTAGACAACTTGGCCTCCATTGACACTCTCATGCAAATGTTGTCGAATCACAATATGGCAATTCTGAGGATATACAAGGGAACGAGCAACTCCAGAGATTGTCTATCAGAAAAGGTTGAAGAGTAACATACACTTGGACATGAAAATTGATAATATTAGTGTCGAGAAGACAATCATAGGATTAATATTTCAATAGTTATCGAGTAATTATGAATTACGAATTATTTTAAGCTGGCCTCTACGAAGTTAGCATCGTATATATTCGTACATTATCCTTCATAATGCCATACTCTTTTTAGTCTGTATGTTATATCACAGGGATTTAAAATATTCCCTGATAATCACAAGATTTCCTTAATATAACGTTAAACAATCAATACGACAATATTCATCCTCCGTATTCATGAAAACTCCTCCTGACGTCTCACAATCACAGAACTCCATATCAAAAACACCTCTCGAGAACAATAATTCTTCCAAGCACGAAAAAGAACGAGCAACACAATCGCATTAACTTCAGTAAAAATGACCTTTTCTTAGAAAACCTATATTCCAAATTATATTCGACTTAAAACTGATGACAAACGTTAACAATCTGAAACAAATCACAATTAAACAAACAAAATCGTCGTAAATTAAACCTACTCAATACAGCAATTTAAAGTTATACATTAAAAAAATTAGAAGAAACGAGACGCTATTCGACTTAAACTGATAACAAACGTTAACATTCCAAAACGAATCACAATTAAACAAACAAAATCGTCGTAAATTAAACCTACTCAATAATGCAAATTAAAATTATACATTAAAAAAATAATAGAAGAAACGAGACGCCATTTGAGATTCTTGGACTTAAGCGAAATGCGCACCTAAGAGATGCGGAACAGCAGCAAAAATATCCTCGTAAAACCTACTTAATACTGCAATTAAAATTATACATTAACAAAATTAGAAGAAAACGAGATGTTATTTGAGATTGTTTTGACCTTAAGCGAAATACGCACCTGAGAGATGTGGAACAGCCGCATTCTCATCCTGAGGCGCCCGCGATCGCACTCGCAACGCCATGGTTTCGTTTGTGTTTTCAGCTCAAGAAACGGAGTATTCACAACCCTAACTGGTACAAATTTGAAAATTCAAATGCGAGCAAGTGAAACAAAGTCGTAGAACGAAGTTGCAAGAGAACAGAGCATTGTTTAAGAAGCGCAATTAAGCGGAGAATGAAGCACGGGAGAGCAGGAGGAGCGTGGTGATGGCATTGGAGAGGTAGTGCTGGTAAGAATTGTGATGGCGAGGAAGGATGGTTGTGAAGGGAGAATGGTGTGTGAATTGTGTGAAGGGAGCAAGAATTGATGCAAGGGTGATATGATATGAAATCGTGGAGGGAAACGGAGTTGTGAAGGTATCAACGGCTCTTTCGACGGCTGTCGACGGCGGGCGTTTGTGCCGCAGGGTGCCGCTGGGTGCCGCTTGGTCGTAGACGAGACTCACAGTATTTAGGGTTGGTTTACAAGTGCGTCACTTATTTCCCAAATGGCAACATGATGAATAATGCTGGATTCACACTTGGACTTAGGGTCTTACGAAGAGCGGTCTTGAAGGGGTTTTAATTTAGGGTGTTCCCACCAGTTCTCGTTTTACCCCCGAAGCCTAGCTAGCAGGCATGTTGGGAGGGTTGTAAGAGCAGCTATTAGCAAAGTCAAGACATAAGAGAGTGCAAATTTCGGAAAAAGTTAGCGCATTATCTTATCATTAAATCTTTGGGAAATGAAGATGGGAGAGATTGTCATGATTGTAGGAACGGTTTTTAGTATTGCCGCAGGCTTGCTCCATTATGGAAGACCGCTGCGACTATTTTTGCCAAACTTCACGGTAAAAGTAACCTTTTTGAGATGAGGGCGTTTCCGGTTGCGCCACCGTAAGAGGCTTTGTCACAAGGGACTATAATACCCAGTGTTAAGGCTTTCAGAGCATGAATTGCTTGCAATTTTGCGTTTCTAAATTCAGCATCATCATTCACCTTGGCATTGACATTTTGAGGCTCTTCAAGTACGTTTCACCTGTGGAATTTTCATGCTTCTTTGTGGACATTAGTTCCGGGCATTCATAGACTTTAATTGCATTGAGGTAGTCCATGTGAGGTACATCTGAACTTTAGAAGTTTCAAGTCAATTTTGAGCTTTGTTGCACATGAAGTTTTACAAAGCAGAGCTCTTGCTCATGTGGTATACTAAACTTCATGTGTGAATTTATTTTATTTTATTCTATGGCTGCTAATTAGCTGTGCTTTTCATGAGGTAGTACATTTCAATGCTCTTTGCACTGTTGTGCTATTGAATGACATCACTCACTTCAAACTTCTCTATAACCCAGACAGTAGGAGTGAAGTGAAAGTGCAATGTTATTATAATGCTATAGTGCTGTTCTGAAGCAAGGCTGGAAGGAAGTTCACAATGGAGAACAATTTGTATGCTGCGTTGTACAATTCACTAGTTTGTCCACCTGCATTGCCTCTAAGTGGTGAGTACCTTATTCTATGGTTACATCACAAATACAGCAATTTTTGCAATTCATGAAGACTGTGAGAGTTTGAAAATATACCTATGAAGTCACATAAAATGAGAAGGAATTGCTATTGATGGCTTTGGTATTCACCACTGCCTTTGAGTGCTAACGTAGGAGTTCTCCAAGGGACTACTCATAGCCTCCCATACAGATCTTCATTTCCCCCATACTCATAACTTGCACAAGAACCACACACACTCCAATGCCTCAATCAGTAACCTCCTTAAACAATGTAGATCTCAGAAGTGAAGTGTACACACGTACCTTTTTAATTTGTTGATCTTGTATGAAGTTGATGTTATGCTTGTCTTATTTTTTTGAATGTCTCTCACAAATGGAAAGTTTCAAGTATCCGTTCCCCATCAGTCTCCGCTTTGAGAAGTAACGTTGTATACTGCTGTGTGTTGCAGGTGCCAAGAGTATGCCAGTGGCGGGTTTTGGGTTTGGCCATCCTCCTTCTACTGCGGGGGAGCATTTGAGCAGCGCTCATACTCCACCAGTATCGCCTGCTTTCACACACATGGCTCCGTCTATCGGAAGTCCAAGAGTTCTCCATTTGTCGCTCTCCAATACCCCAATACCTGCAAGTGTAGCGCGCATGGCCCCATCGAGCAGCACACCCGTTGCACACATGCCGCCCTCTGCGAGCCTTGTATTTGGAAATACAATATTGTCACCAACTAGCAACAATAGCAATAAGAGACCACAAAAGGATCAAAACCCAAACTGGGTTGAAGCTAAGATTTTTGCACTCATCTTTGCGAAGCGTGACTTGTTCATTGACGAGTTGGACTCTGCAGACGGGCTCAACCTCATGACCATTGAGCCTGCAAAATGACTACGCATATCGCAAGAGGTCATGCGGGCAAATGTGTCAACTGTGTTACGCGATGGTGTGGCTTACAAAGCCAAGTGGAATCTTATAATCCCAAATTATAAGAAGGTTTTGATTATCTCAGCCAAACTAGGAGGAACATTCCTAAATATTGGGACCTTTCCTCCACTAAACGCAAGGACAAAGGCCTTCCAAGGCAATTTAGTTGCAACATTCTCACCGCAATTGATGACTAGTATGGCACACGGCCATAGATTTGCCCTCCTCACATTTGGGACCTGCTATCACCACATGACAAAAACATGGGAGCATCCAAACCAGTACAAGAGGGTGGAGATGAGGATTCCATGTATAAGCAGTCAAACGTCCCTGTGAATGCTATTGGGGAAAAGGCTGCCAATGGAGAGATGCCACATCAGAGTCCACCCCAGTCTCCAGGGAGTCCCGACTCCTCTTCACCTACACTCCAGTCAAAGCCCGCCTCCTCTTCATTGACACTACATTCAATGTCACCTGCTCTTGGGGTACGCCGTTTTGTGCCTGCCTCAAGACCACCTCCCAGGCAACCTGCTGGTATTCCATCAAGAATGTCGCTGCAGGTGATTAGTTCCTCGGGCATTTCATCATACTCACATGGCAGACGTGTGGGGACAATTGGTGTGAAACAAAAAGCAGTATCTGGACATACCTTGATTGCGGAAGCAATGAAGGTGACAGGTGAAGCTATGACAACTCAAATGCGACAAATTGCAGAATCCCAAAGGGAGATGGAGAGAACAAAAATAGATGTGCAATTCAAATTTTTTGAAGAAAGCATGTCATTTCAGTGGGAAAAGGACCAGCATGTACAAGCTAACTCAAAAGAAGTCAATGTCCTCACTAAAATGGCAATTGAGAAACATGGGGCCATTATGGGCTGCCTCTCCCAGCTATTGGACGTCCTAGGCAAATGCCTCAGCAGGAGGGACAATCCTGAATAGCAGGCTCAATGGACCAGCTAAGCAATATTTCCAATAGCAAAGGACCGCAACGTCGGCTACACGCCTGCTCCCGTACACCGTACTATGGTTCCTCCCACCAGCACTTCATTGCAATTACATGACGATCTTGAAGGTCGTGGAGAGTCGGCAGCTCCAAGTCAAGTAGATGCAGCGGCAACTCCTCTCGGCAATGCTCCAAGAAACACTAGGACACGTGACGCTGCTACAGTTGAAGGCGGCACTTTGGAAGAGGCACTGGATTTCACCAGGGACTCAGTGTGAGATCCAAACATGGCTGCCATATGATAACCCACCTGCAAGGCAAACAACAATTTTTGATGTAATGTTGGCAGGTAGAGGTCATAGAGTGGCAAGAAAAAAGTGATACAAGCACATGTCCGCAAGGTTCAATTACTAGTACATCCCTATAGTATGGCCGGCATGAACATGCAGATGAGTAGGCGGGCCATACATGGAAATTATGTGCAATATCGGATTCTTTGCAATTCCAAGCTACTATACAGTGCGTTGTTTCATTGAAATTTGTACTTGTAATATGGCTGCTCTTTCATCTACAACTGGTGTCCTTCACCCTGCATAACACTACAGTAATGACACAATGAACCTCACGCACTAAATCCTAAACAATTGAAAGCAATTTTTGAGAGATAGTGAAAGAAACTTAAAAAAAAAAACAAAGGGTTCTGTAGTTCTAAATGTACTTACCTGTCAACTTATGGTAGCTGCGACCTTTGAGTCAAATGCACACCAAGTAGCCGCCTCTTCTCGGTAGCTGCAGCGGTTCCCGCCGTCTTAGGGAATGAAGACCCTGCACCAGTGTCGTATGCTCCGTCCCCGTTGCCTGCAGTGTCATCAACTACTTGGTTATCCAAGCCTTCAATATGCAGGACCCCAAGTAAGTTTTGAACATCCTCCTAGGACTGACTTAACAACATGTTATGCAGGATACCACAACAAAGTATAACATCTGGTAGAAAAACTACATCTAAATCAGACTTGGTTAACAACTCCCTGAAAGTCTGCTTTAGAATACCAAAAGCATTCTCTACCACACACCTACCCTTTCGGAGTCTCTTGTTGAAAAAAATGCCTGCCATAGACAACTGGACATTGCTAAGGTGGGGAACCATCAGCCATGGGAGCAAGGGGTATCATTGGTCACTAAGGAGGTAAGGAGGGAAACCTTCAATTGCTGCCTGGTTGTTGAAGAGGTTGCCATGCATTGCCATATTGTAAAGCAAGGATCTCCGAAGCACCTGTGAATCATTAGTAGATCCAGATATCCCAAGCTACAAGTCCAAGAAATGTTTGTCGGCAGTTCAAAGTATATCCACCTTATTTAAAGTAATAGTAATCCGCAAGGACATGCAAGGGCTTTGCAATGGAAATATGCATACCGTCAATGGCGTCAACTACCGCAGGTAACCCACATAGGTCGGAGAACTTCTGCTATGTTAGTCGTAAACGGTCACTTGTGGGCCAGCTAATATGGTGGTGCAGTGTCACAGTAATAGCATGTACGACATTTTGTAGCACTATAAAGACAATGCTTTTTCCAATGGTGAATATCTCAAAACAAATTACAAACAAAACCCCATGTGTTAACATGAATAATGTGCAAGCTACACAAACAATCACCGGAATAGCAATGCGATATCTCGTGTCTTTCTTACACACTTGTGGGGCCAAGAGGTCAGCAAGGGCAAAGACAGCGCCCTGAGGCATCCGGAACATCTCCAGCTACCTAGAGTCGTTGTACTAACTCATAAGGAATTTAGAGAACTAGATAGTAGATTGGGATTTAACCTAATACTCTAGCTTTTGGTTCACAAAGACAGAGGAGGTACTCAATCAAAAGGCGTGTAGTCCATACTCCATTGAAGCAAGAGGATCTTCCAGATGTTGCCGTATAATTTCCAAAATTTCATCAACTATAACCGTTGCATCCTCTTTGTCAACTTCAGATGAGGGCAAACCGAAATTGACATGCACATGTAGGATTTGCGCTAGTAACCAGATACCCACCATAACTGCAAAGTGAGTGTCGTTGTCCATTACCCCACAATGTCATACCTGCAACCCACAACAGCACAAGCAATAGTCAATTCCTGCAACAACCGTGGTGGTGGATCTACGGTTTTGTGAAACCAAAACTCACATTCAAAATCTGTAACCCTAACAAACAAAACAGCATGTTCCTATTTCCACATTGTTCAATTCAATACCCAGCAAGAACAAGAATTCCAATAAACCGGCGATGTCTGCATGAAGAAACACTTGCAACAGCTCTCGGCATTCAACGTAAGTACTACACAAATTCAGCAAATTCAAGAAGATGTGAAGAGTATTGACAAAGGAGAGCATACCTTCAGCATTGGAAATCTCAGGTTTTGGTGGACACTCCAGATTGTGGCTGCAATGACACCTTGTTTTGTACACCCCGCCAAACAAATCCACTGCCCTCTCATAGTGAAAGGCAAAAGAATGCCGACTCAATTTTGTCAAATTCCCCTAAGTGTAGTGTGATCCTCATGCACGAGAAAACTCAATTCCACCAGCTTGACACAATTATAGGATCAAACTGTGAGAATGACAAGATTTTGGTGCCTCTGATGAAGGCGCAATGCAGCAAGAAAGAGTTGCCACAATAACTTGACCACGAGCATATAGACCCTGCAATTTCAAATTAAACACACACTCGCGTGTTAAGTGAAGGCGCAATGTAGTGCAAAAAAACAGCAGAAATGACTTCACAAAGAAATTAACGTAAACCATACCGCTTAAGAAGGCGCAACAGAGCGCAGCAGCACAAGCCCAGTCAATTCAAAAAGACAAGGAATTTTACAAAAACCTCACTTCATGTGTGAACCCCTGCGTTTCCCATCCAATTTTTTTCCTACCTAGCACTTCTGAAGATCACTCTTATCTTCCATAAGATCTCAAATGAGAACAGCACATCCCTTAACCTTGTATTGCCACCAGCGCCATTTTATGGCGTTTGAACGGATGTTTAAACACTTGGACAACAGATAGAAACGATTTTTCATCCACTTTTTGCTAAAGCATTTTCTCAGCCGTCTTACGCAACATTGGGAATCAATAACGCAGCCTTCAAGTTCTTTGTTGCTAACCAAGATTGATTAGTGCAATAAGAACCGTATGGGGAGCTTGCAACTTGCGGTCAGGCAAGCTGACCAAGTGCACTGTACTGACAAAGGAGAATTTTTTTCCAACTTTAGGAAAGAGTCCAAAACCAGAATAGTTGCCAGAATATGCTGAAATTAAAAAACAAGCAAGCTGCCTAGTCATCATCACGGTAGTGGGAAAAGTAGTCGTTGGATGTTGGCCATTAGGTAATATTCCCAGTGAAGCCACTAGCAAAGGAAGATAGAGAAGTAGACGGAGAAGTCATAACTGCTGTGGATGGCTCTTCCAATAGATTCAATAATGGCATTGCTAGAATTAGCATCACAACAAGGAAGAGAGGTAGCAAAAAGACCCACACCCAAGCCACAAAGAGCAAGAAGCTCAAACATAAGCATACACATACCACAGAAGCCAAATATTGCAATTCGCCAAAGTTTAGTGCTTGCTTCACAAGAAATAGAACTTGTAGAGACAATGCCAAAACCTAGAAGAAAATCACTGTACAATAGTCTCCCTCATCCCCCTCCCTATCCAAAGTGGTGTACTATCAAAGCAGGAGTTATAGCCATAGAGCTTGCAACCAGATACAAAGCAAGAAAATGGCAAATTGAATACATGCTAGGAATGTTACATGAGAAATACTTGATGAGCCTACCAAAACTGAAGAAGGATAAGAGGGAAGCCTTTTATAGATCCCCTTAGCGCTTGTGTTGGCTGTGGTGTACATGGGTTGCAAAAGTCCTAGGTTGGGTTCATAGAAGGCTTGACAATCATGTGCAGGGATTTTCAGAGGGGCCGTATAGTGTCCTGAGACACAAAAATCTTCCTATTCCCTAAAGTAGAACACGTTAGCAACAATTAAATTGAAGAATCAAGCATCGAAGAGGGCATCGGCAGGGACATCGTCATGCGCTCCAGTGGCAAGGACGGCGTGCGCAGCTTCAACCGTAGCAGCTCCGAAGGCAGCACAAGACAAAGCCAAAGGAGTCCCAATGCTGACGGCTTCAAACCCCAACACCAGCAGACCGCCGTTGAAGGAGCTTACAAACAGAGCAATGCAGGGGTTTCCGCTATCAAGTCTAGCAACTGATAAGGTGAGAACCAAGACTCCTAATAACTCCTCCTAGCAAATGTGGACATTGCTACTGCAACAAAATAGGGAGGTCATTAGGGTTCAAAGACAGTTGTTGTTTGAAGACATGTCAGATAGTTTAGAAGACACGGAGCACAGGACACAATTACACATTATAGAGGAGAGGATAGACCCAAAAACAAACCACAAAATATTGCGTTTGAAATACACAAATGGAGAAGAAGATGTTTGCAAAGGGGTTGTATACAGTCCGCACCTTAGGCGCTTGCACAAAAAAGACACATGGGAAGAGGATGACGATACACATGCAACCAACGACAAATCAAATCCCACTAGAAATCAATGTGCTGCCTCCCCAAAATCGGAGTACAATGGGCATTTTCCTTTGGCGGAGGACTTATTCACCAGTGATGACAACAAACTCCTTACACCGCAATCTTCTTCTTCCGAGAATACGGAGGACAAAATACAAAAGGTTATGAAAGGCACCGGCATTGCAAGCAGCCGGAGTAGAAGACCTAACTATGATTCCAACTCAACGATGTCAGAAAGAGAATACCACAGGGCTGGTTGCCCTCGACCGAATTTAAGACTTTCTTTGTCTGGAGGGCAGCAACCTATGTGCAGATGACGCAGCTGAAAAATGGAAAGAGGGCATGCATTGGCAAAGAAGGAAAGCTTAGAAGAAAGGGGCGCAATGCTGCACTTACAGAGGAGGAGAACAGAGGAGGGGCGCGGCACAGAAAACATGAGAACAAAGGAAGAGCGCGGCGCGGAGGCAAGAACAGTGCAGCAAGGGCGCGGTGCCGCTTCCAGGAGAAGAGCGTAGGGTTTTGGGAAAGAATGCGCTTCTAGGTCGGTTGAAGAATTAGGGTTTTCAAGAGCCGCCTACAAAGGCTTGCCACCACTTGCCACAAACAAACTAGAAGCTACCTTCAACTGCTTGCAACCACATGCCATGAATCAGCCAGTAGCCGCCCTCAACGGGCTTCCAGCAGCTACATTCTCAAAGGATAGGGATGACCATAGCAATAGCTCCTCAGACTCATGGTACCGGAGTTCAAATCACAAAAGCAAATCTAAAGCAGTGGGAAAATGCAGGACAATTGCTGCTAGGAGAGCGAGAAAGGGAAAGGGTAAAGTGGAGGACCCTCTGGTATGTTGATTTGCACCTCATACTTACTTGGAAATCTAATATATCACATTACAAAAATGTTGCATTACCTTTTACAAGGCCTACTCTGGGTTGCACACATCCATATGGTCGTTTGCCATCCATCAAGGGATTATTCCAAAAGTTCTAGTTAGAGAAGCTTCAGAAGAGAATTGTTGGAGAGACTAATATGTATGCATCAGAAGTTATTCATAAGGATGGAAGAATAAGAGGTGGATTGGAGTGGATACCATTATGCCTTGCGGAGTTCCAAGCATATATTTCCATATCTCTCTTGATGGGTATGAAGAAGTTGCCTAACCAAAGACTATATTGAACAAGGGATGAGTCTTTTTTCCATTGTGACACAATATTCCAAATTTTGACAAGGGATAGATTTTAACTCATCACAAGGTGTTTGCATGTGGCAAGTGCCGATGAAGATGTCATGGATTGACAGAGTCCTACATATGACAAATTGTACAAGGTATGATGGATGGTGGACGAAGTGTGCGCAAGGTTCAAGAGTATGTGGTCTCCAAATCAACAAGTGACGGTGGATGAGAGTATGGTCATGTACAAAGGGCAATATTGCCCCATTTGACAATACAAGCCAAACAAACCAATTCGTTTTGGCATAAAGGTGTGGGCGGCGGCTGATGCATTTTTGAAGTACGTGTGGAATTTTGATATTTATTGTGGGAAGCAAGGAAATCCACATGATGAAGATGTACTAGGCAATGACAGTAGTGAAGAGGACATTCCTTTATGTAGTGGGAAAGGTGAAGGATTGCAAGGCCGACATGTTGTGAAGCATCTTCTAAAGGATTTGGATGGAAGGAGGCATATAGTGACCACAAACAACTTTTCCACGTCTGTGCCTTTATTTCTAGATTTATTGGAGGATGACATTATGGCTATGGGTACATTGAGGGCAAACCAAAAATATGTTCCAAAGGCACTATATGCAAAAGAAATAACAAGGAAGCAAGACTACGGGTGGATGGATTACCGCATGCATGAAGAAGGTCAAATTTGTTGCACAGTGTGGAAAGATAGAAATGCTGTCATTCTTTTGTCAACACATGCGGAACCAATCTCACCGCCAGGATCTAGGCAATTTGTGTATCAAAAAATACGGGGGAAAAAACAAAAAGTTAGAACATGTCCAATGCATTTGCAATACACAGAGAACATGAGGGGGGTTGACACTTTTGATCAACTTAGGGGGGTTTATTCCAATTTGACAAGAAGCCACAAATGGTGGCATCGCGTCTTCTTCTACTTATTAGACACTACAGTTTGCAACGCTTAGATAATTCATAGTGATGTCAATTTTAGATTGTTTGAAAAGCCTTTGACTCATTTGTCTTTCCAAATGCAGTTGGCGAAGGAGTTGGTAGCTAATTGGGTTGGGCGCACACAAGGGTATTCTACATTTTCACCCCATGTGGCCGCGGCGCATGGCAGTAAGAGTATGGGTACTAAAAGGGCTAATTGTCTTATATGTGGGAGGAGAATCAATCAAGCATGTCCTGGATGCCAGGGACATATTTATAGGGGATCATGGTATTGGAATAATCATTAGTAATAGAGTATACACCAATTCTATGGGGTTTTTTTTTTTCATTTGTTTTTTTCTTTGTCCAATACAGTTCAAACTATTTGGTTGGGGGGGGTCTATCTTCCACAATAAGAGTCCCCTCACGGCAATTAGGAAGGGCTTGGAGGAAGGGGCCACATGGTGGCAACCTGGCAGGGGGCTAGCTTTACTAGCAAAGAAGAAGGGCAGGGCAGTAGTAAGAGATGCTTGGAAATTTCAAGCCGGGTTTTTCTTCTTCTACTGCCCGAAGAGTGCAGGGACGCAGGCTGAGGTGAATGCAAGCTATTTTGTGAGAAGATTCCGATCAATGTAGTCCATTGGCTGCCATGTTAGGCTTCCACTTGTATTTATCTTTCTAAATCCATGTTGCAGAATTCCGTGCAAATGATTGCAATTTTTTTTGCCATTGTAATGCATTTGCCCTTGCTTGAAAAAACCAATACCCTCTCTTGAATTTCCCCCAAAAATGATGAGCTGCAAATCTTGTACATCTTTCAATCTAGGATTTTCATAAGAATTATTTATCAATTCCT
Source organism: Ulota crispa (assembly GCA_963920765.1). Classification (NCBI taxonomy): domain Eukaryota; kingdom Viridiplantae; phylum Streptophyta; class Bryopsida; order Orthotrichales; family Orthotrichaceae; genus Ulota; species Ulota crispa. The sequence continues at coordinate 16,424,030 of OY987250.1, forward strand.
TAAGTTTTAGCTCTAACACGGAAGAAGAACGTTCCGACGAAAAATCTATGAATTGTAGTGCTCTCAAAGCTTCTATCAAATCTGGACCAGATGATCTTTCAATTGTTTCCTTACTAGATGATCCTTCGCTCGTTTGGATCGCAACCTCCTTCTTTGGTGGAATTCAGGCCGATTCTTCCAATGCTGTTTCGACTTCTCATGTTGTTTCGACCTCTTGTGCGGGTTCACTATCCTCCCGATCCAAGGGTGCGTCTTCATAATTATAGTTCTCATACGTCACATGGCCGAGAATACCAACGCCCACGTATGAGAACTATAATTATGAAGACGCACCCTTGGATCGGGAGGATAGTGAACCCGCACGAGAGGTCAAAACAACACAAGAAGTCGAAACAGCATCGAAAGAATCAGCCCAAATTCCACCAAAGAAGGAGGTTGCGATCCAAACGAGCGACGGATCATCTAGTAAGGAAACGATTGAAAGATCATCTGGTCCAGATTTGATAGAAGCTTTGAGAGCACTACGATTCATAGATTTTTCGTCAAAATGAGTTTTTTTACTTTTTGTGATCTCTAGAGGTATGCTTTCCTACCCCAGAGCCATCATGTGTCCCTCTCCCACAAAATGAAGTCAAAAATTTTGATTTCCTGCAACCCCACAGCTTTAGGTCTGGTGAACCGTTCTTCTCCCCGGTCATTAGTTTGGCAGTATAGGGTTAAATCCTTATCAGCACTTTCACCCCAGTGTTATTAGGGTTTTGGGTCTGAGAAAAAGTCTTTCCATCAACAGTGCAAGGTATTACGTGTTAACAACGGTGTTAGTAAGGGTCAAGTGTGAATCCAACTTAAGGTAGGAGGCTTTGAAACAGTATGGGCACTGAAATCGTCCACCTTCTCAAATGTACGTCTTATGTACATGTTGTTTTTTGTAGGCTTCAACAATGTAGAAGTAGAGTACATTTGAGGAGGTGGAAGGGTTTAGAACCTTATGCCCCTTCAACTTTAAAATTTCATAACTAATTCCACAAAGCTCCAAAAAGTATGAAACAACTTGGGTTAGATGCCAATTCCTCTTGTTTTTCAAGGAAGATTTATTGAAAAATATTTCAAAAAGTTTCACCCTCGCAAAATTCAATTTCAACCCTTAGATAGACAGTTTATGAGCACACTACCTAAGTGGCCGTTTTTGTATTATAGAGTGTGCAAAGAGTCAATTCTTTTGTCATGCAAATAATTGTAATTGAGTTTGGTAGAGCAAAACTTGTATATGCGCACAAGGTAGGACAAGTGGCTCTCTACACACTCTAAAGCATTAAAAGTAGAAGGGGCTTATTTTGCCACGAAATAATATGTTCTCACTCCAAATTGGTCGTTGTTTGCAAAAATAGTCCCTGTTTTGAACTTTACAATATAAAAACAACACAAAAATAGTCACTTTAAGAATCATAAATAATACTTCCTCTGTCCCTCTAAAAATGTCCAAAAAGCTTCCTTGCAAAGGATTAACTATGTTTTTAGTCTTTGTGCTAGTGATACATGCATTTTCCCGTTTAGACACCCAAATTCCATGCAAAAAATACCATATTTGTGCATAGTTTGTGAATGCTACCAACTCATTATTTTAGTCTTTGTGCTAGTGACACATGCATTCCAGAATCAATATACCATCTCCGAAATGTATGCAAAATTTCTAATTTTGATGTCACCATTTGGGTACTCAAATTCCATGCAAAAAGTTCCATATTTGTGCATGTTGCTAGCTTCTCATTATTGATAATTTAAAAATTAGTAGCAACAATGGTACCTCATACGGGCAAAGCCACCTTGCTAGGAGAGGACTGCTCTCTAATTGCTTAGCTTGCCCCCATGAGATCATTGTACATAGCAACATGCTTTCTCAATCAGCAAAAGGGAGCTTTTTAGTGATACAAGAAAGGTGTCTAACTTGGACATTTTTAGAAGGACTGAGGGAATACAGTCGACTAACATATGAACCAAGTTATGACTTCTCAAAGTTTAAAACAAAAGAGTTCCAATCACGGTCTTGGAAGAACCTACCGCTAGTTCAAAGCTAGCTGGTGAAAATGAGAAAAAACCATTTACAATTTATAAACATCAGATTTATTGAATTTTTTAATTTATAGTATGAAATAGAGAAAATAACCGCGATAGTTCCTTGATAAACCGGTTCAATACGGAAAGTGAAGGCAATCAACCGAGAAAACTCAAATATTTCCCGGACCCTGGTTTCAATCACAGGAGTACTTGCATCATCTAAGCTAGGTGTCGCATGGATGCAGCTTTGGCTGTATCATCGTTTTTTTCAGTTCTTCACCATATACTGGTACACTTTATTTTCCATGAAAGTGCGCAGACAATAGAAAGGGTGCACTGAAAAAGGTGAATTCATCAAGTTAAGAACTTGAACAGTTGCCAACACCATGGTCACATGGAGAAGGAAATGGCTTGAATACATCTAGAGTACCCAAAACTACAATGCCCCCTCATTCAACCGGGTTTCCAGCTATAAGTAGCAGGGTTGGGAAGGGAAAGCTGCGCTATTATGTATCTCCTTTCGATATTTGCAACTAAGGTCTCTCTAGAAGTATGAAGATGGAGCTGGAGATGGAGCTGGAGATGGAGATGGAGCTGGTTGTCTATGGGAATGAGCTCTGGAAACGCAGATCCAAGTAGCAGTTTCAAACACTGCAAACCCGTTAATTGGGGTAACAACTTCCGGTTAAGAGTTATGTAAGGTAGGCGCACCCATAAGCGTGGAAATAAGGGTTTTGGAGTAGGTAAAACAGTTGACTAACTTTGAAAAAAATACTGTAAGTTAGGAAATGGAAACCAAAAATATTGGCATCAATTTCAAGGTTCCAACTGCAAGCATTTGTTCACAAAGATTTTTCAAAGTCCAAAATCACTGAAATTGTAGGAACCATGTGTAAGAGATGCTAAAAACAAGGCTTGTTGGTTCTTAAATAGTGAGATGGGTACTCAAAACCATCATGGAGTCACCCACAACCATCACTTTGTCACCCATAACTATCACTTAAGTACCCATAACCACCCTGACTCTATCAATGACGCCCATGGGTGCTCCTACCTTATTAGACCTTGTTACCTCTAACAATAACTCACATTCCAAGAATGAAAGTACCGAGTTCATGGGTTCAAAATTTTACTAGTTTGCGAATTCAATGCCAGGCATTGGCATTCCCTTTGATAGTTGATTTGAACTATCTGCAACTATCTGCAATACCAGCATTCACCAATGGAAACATCAGTGTTAATGCTTTGTGAGAATCAGTACCATTTCATAAAACCAAAAACACCAAGACTACTTTCGTTGCCAACAATGCTGCTATTCAACGTCAAAACATCGAGGTTTGATAAGGCCTCTTTACTGTCACAGCCCTAAGCACCCATGATGCACCTGATCACCAATAGCGTTCTATAATAATATGACAATTAATAAGGTTGCATGTACAGTAAAAGGGACATATAGTACTTGGAGTTGCAAGGTTAGGACGGTATTGGAGAAATACTTGTTGAACTCTGCATGTATTATTGTATTTCTGTGAAACTTCTTGTGACATAACAGAGTGTTATAGCGAGAAGAGAAAGGAAGTTTTGAACTGCGTTAAGCTAGGGTTTGGTGATATTACAGAAGGTGATATAATTAAAGAGATCACCAATGGGTGTAGTTACATACCTTCGCCATGTTGTAATAAGAGTACGAAGTCACGCCACCAATGTGGGGAGTGATCAGTACATTGGAAAACTGCAATATTGGATCTAATGGATCAAATGGCTCGGACCACGCAACATCGATGGCGAGGCCACCCAGGTGTCCGGACTTGAGGGCAGCCAACACAGCATCGTAATCAAGCAAACCTCCTCGTGCCACGTTCACAATGTAGGCTCCCTGCAGTCAGTCATGGATTGGTCAATTCTAGTTTAGAAGCACCGACCTTGTGATGAAGATTACTAGCCAGGGGAGGAAAAGCAACTTTGGACGTCTAGCAACATAAACAATCGTCTAAATAATGTCCACGCAAGTACTAAGCTACAGGCAATTAAAGTTGCGAATCGTTTATGAACAAAGCTGAGGTTTTCATAAACAAAAATCATCGGTATTCACTCCGTTACAAAAACCTCGTAAGTTTACTTTCAGGCTCGAAAGATACTAACTTCTCTAATAACTGAACGGAATGAACAGTAAATGATCAAATACAACAGAATAATAGTAACATACCTTCTTCATTGCTGCGAGGAACGCTGAATTTACAATCCCTTTCTGCATTGGGTAGCACGGTGTTGTCTCAAAATATGATACAAAGTTTCATACAAATACCGTGTTGATTCATGGCTACACAATCATGAAGATTACCGCTTCAACCCAAAATCAATTATATGGACCGTTGACCTTCAACAAAGCTACACTCCCACTTCCGTACATCTAGATCAAAAATATCATAACTTGGCACAGAGATTTCTTCAGATGAGGTCGGAGCCCTACCGTTGAAGGATTAAGCGTACAACACATTACAACAATATCAGCACGGCTGGCAAACTCGAGAGTGCGCTCAATGCCACCTTTCTCATGCACCGAATCGTCTTCATTAAGTTCTTTTCTATTCTGGAGAGCTACAACACAAAACAGAAAATATTAGTTTTGTTTGCAGTCGAGACACTACTAAAACAATAGGAGCTGGGGACCCTTCTCGTCAGATTATAAGGTAAGGGGAGTTAGAGGAATATAGACTACAGTTCCAACACTTGAGGTCCATTTCAAAAGCAGTCCCGTAATACAGAACTCCATATCAGCATTGAACATGATCAATAACTAGGACATTTAACAAATGTATTAACAAGGACCTACAACCAGAGAGGCGCTGCCCCTGAATAACTGTAGCACTGGCTCACGTTTTAAGCGGCGGCTACTCAAATATCCTCACGTTCACTGGATATGTAGCTTTTGTCCATAGTAGACCTCCTCTCTTCCGGTCCAGAGCCAATAAACCACTGACCAATCACAACACAGACTCACATAAATCACAAAAACATTCAAAAAAGCACACCACCAATACTGTATTAACCGAATCTGTAATATTCCCAAATCTGTTTGCACCTTCAGGGTTGTTGCTGTCTGAAGGTACAAAACCACTCCAGGATCGTCTGACAGCAAGTAAATGAACACCGAAGCATCTCAAGCGTGGTGCCAACTCTTTCCCGATATCTCCGTATCCAAGAATGAATACCTACAGAACAACACCACATTAGCATGAAGAAGATTAAATTTTAACTCCCGTTAGCAGTTGTTGCCTCAACACAATCAACAAGCTCAATTTATGGGACAAACATGAGGCATTGATTGTACTTACAGTTTTCCCGAACAAAGTGCTGCCGGCAGGTGTGCCTAGTTGTCTTGCAGCAATGGACGACGCCATATCTTTCTGCCACGAACAGAAGATTATATTATACTAGAATACAAGCACACGCTCTGCGTGAATTAGACATGTATGGGTAGTTTAACATTCAACTTTACAAAAAATTGATATCTCACAAATTAATTGGTCTAAAATCTAATCTTGATGTGTTAGACAAATCAATATCTCACAACTGGTCTTGAATCTAATCCACATACACCATCATTTTGGTCCCTTTTTGAGACCAACAATACCAATTGCTTTTATCACAATGCTACTCTTTTATATTTGCTAGGAGGAGCTTGGCATTTTATTGATTTCTAGCACATGGTTGGAGGGCGTTTGGTGTTCTATATTTGGGGCATCCTTTATTATTTCAACTTCCACCAAAAAGATTTACAAAATTTTGGGAATGGACATGGTTGGAGGGCACTTGGTGTTCTATATCTTGGGCATCCTTTGTTGCTTCAACTTACAACCAAAAGTTCTAGAAGGTTAAAGAATAGGGCGCACTTAGGGAAATCCTCCCACTTAGTAGTATAGAAGTATAGATAGATAGATGACCTAGCCTCCACGTAGTTGTGTGGACGAGACCGATGGAGCAGATGCCACAGCTTAGAAGGCTACGGGCTAGAATGATGCATCAGGCAATGAGATCAAAATTAAATGAAGGGCGAAGAATGAACGCAAGTTGAATTGCTCGAGCGCATGTACCTGATGTCGGAGAAGGCCGAGGATCATGTAGATACAGTGCTCCGCACATGAGAGCGCATTTCCAGTCTCCGCACTAGGAATCCGGGCCACCTTGATGCCAGCTCTGGTGGCAGCTTCAATGTCCACACCTTCAAGGCCCACGCCGAACTGCAGAATGAGCTGCAAACGAGTGGCCCGAGCAATCACGGCCGCATCCAGACGCATCATCCGGGGCACGCAGATGTCGTAGTCGGCAATTCGGTCTGGCACTTCCTCCCTGGGGAACGAATCCAACTACACTTCCACACGCGTCACAATAAATAACTCGCACAAACTGAAGTTCTTCCATTTCTTTACATGAAAAATACGATTCCATGTCTTAGACGACGAATCAATACTGACTAAGACGATGTAAGCCACCTAAGCATCTCGGTTTCAGATCATCTTCCAACAGAACGTTAAAATTTTCAAAAAAAATGCACACGGTATGCAGATTGCCTCCGATTCTTTAAAAGCGTTGAAATCCTCTGTCATTTCCATTTTGCATACGGTATGCACACAAGAACATACAAGACTTTGGCCAATTTATTGACAAAAATAACTACGCTCAAGTGTCCCTACCTTACGTTAATTCCATTACTTACAGAAATTGCCTAAGCTCACTCAAAGTTCGAGCCAGCGCACATTGGTGCTCTCCGCAAGCAAGAAGGGGAATTGGCATGAGACCGTAAAGAACAGCACACACGAGCAAATCCGACCGCGTAATATCGAAATCAAAGAGAGCCGACTGGGCAGGGAGGGCATATGTACACAGATTGCCTCCGATTCTTTAAAAGCGTCGTAATCCTCTGTCATTTGCATTTTGCAAGCGGTATGCACACAAGAAAATACAAGACTTTGGCCAATTTATTGACAAAAATAACTACGCTCAAGTGTCCCTACCTTACGTTAATTCCATTACTTAGAGCAATTGCCTAAGCTCTCTCAAAGAACGAGCCAATGCGCATTGGTGCTCTCGGCGTGCAAGAAGCTGAATTGACATGAGACCATAAAGAACAGCACACACGAGCAAATCCGACTGCGTAATTTCGAAATCAAAGAGAGCAGGACAGGACAGGGAGGGCATATGTACACAGATTGCCTCCGATTTTTTAAAAGCGTTGTAATCCTCTGTCATTTCCATTTTGCATACGGTACGCACACAAGAACATACAAGACTTTGGCCAATTTATTGAAAAAAATAACTACGCTCGAGTGTCCCGTTTTCACATCATCTTCCAATAAAACGTTAAATTTTCAAAAAAATTGCACACAGTATGCAAATTGCCTCCGATTCTTTAAAAGCCTTGTAATCCTGTCATTTCTATTTTGCATACGGTATGCACACAAGAACATACAAGACATTGGCCAATTTATTGACAAAAATAACTACGCTCGAGTGTCTCTACTTTACCTTAATTCCATGGCTTGGAGCAATTGCCTAAGCTCACTCAAAGTTCAAGCCAGCGCACATTGGTGCTCTCGGCGTGCAAGAACGGGAATTGGCATGAGACCATAAAGAACAGCACACACGAGCAAATCCGACCGCGTAATATCGAAATCAAAGAGAGCAGGACAGGGCAGGGCAGGGAGGGGCGTACTTGGAGATGAGAGTAGTGCTGGAGATGGTCGCGAGTATGGCTCTCCGCAGGCGCGAACTCGTCGCCGCAAAAGAGAATGCGCAGACGTCGAGGCGATTTGCTGCCGTCGTTGGCCATGGCCGCTCCTTCGCGAGACTCACGAATCGCAGAAGCTGCGATGACGGAGGAAGAGTTGGAGCAGTGGCCAGCAGCAAGACGAGCAACGTAGGACGACGGCGATGGCGATGGCGAGGAGAGTGCGAGGAGACGACGGGGAATGGCCGCCATGGCGGAGTGTGGCGAGCTATGGCCATCGTCGGGGAGTGAGCTCCCGTCATGGAGTCATGGACGACGACAACGGTGCTAGTAAGTTAAAATCACCAGTTAGGGGTACATTTCTTTACAGTAGGAGAGTATCAATCAGGGTCCAAGAATTCACACTAAATACTCCCTCTGTCCCATTAGGGGTAGTCACGGCCAATGACTGGGGAGAGCCGAAAAACAATAGAGAGTCAGCCGAATGAAATGTGCAAAAAACCGATTGAAATTTAAATAAATTGGCTAAAAATCAATTAAGTTTTTGGAAAATGGAGAATTATCGGTGCATCCATTGAAAAAATTGGATGAAAATGAGAAATGTAGGTTTTTAGCCAAAAAAGCTCAAAATCTCCCACATAGTAGTCACAGCTTCTTAGAGAATGAAAAGAGAATGGAGATTGAGAATTGGCTGAGTGAAAGTAGGAGCCAATAGGAGTTCGTTCTTTGCAAATGTGCTCCACTATTGCATTTGTGTGTGATGGAGAATGGAGAATGGAGAATGGTTTACTTAGAGAAAGGAAGCATAGTCAGCGATTGGAGGAGCAAAAAGGGCTAAGGTGAAAAGCAATTCACAAGCGGGGAAAACAAGCAAACCATGGTAAGAAGTTCACACACTAACTTATTCTCCACAAAGTTTCACGCGTGAAGAAGGACGGAAGATCCGGCAGCCACCAGCAATGCAGCACATCTGCGTTCTCATTCTCAACAATCGCAGAAGAAAGTGCCATGACTATCCCTATATTATAAAGCTCCAAAAAACTTCTCCATGAGGGATTAATTGTATTTTAGTCATTATGCTAGTGACAAATCATTACAAGAAATTGTGTCCTAATTGACATGTCCAAATTGACTAAATGTGTCCAAAATGACAAAAAGACCGTCAAATTGGACAATTTCTGTAGATTTAGCCATGTTGATTTGGACATGTTCTTGTCATTTTGGACAGTTTCTATTGTAGTGAATGTATTCTAGAATCAATATACCACTAACCAAATGTATGCAAAATCTTGAGTTTTTATGTTGCCGTTTAGACACCCAAATTCCATGCAAAAAGTATTATTTTTGTGCATAGTTTGTGAATGCTGCTATCCCCTCATTATTTTTTAGTCTTTGTACTAATGACACATGCGTTCTAGAATCAATGTACCATCTACCAAATGTGTGCAAAATCTCCAGCTTTGATGTTGCCGCTTGGGCACCCAACCTCCATGCAAAAAGTACCATATATGTACATGTTGCTAGCTCCTCATTATTGATGATTTAAAGATTAGTAGCAACTATGATACCTCATATGGACAGGGCACTTGTTAGGAGAGGAATGCTCTTTAATTGCTTAACTTACCCCCATAAGATCATTGGACATGACAAATGCTTTCTTAACAATTGAAATTAGCAAATGGGAGCTTTTTTGTGGGATAAGAATATGCCTAACTTGGAGTTTTATATTGGGACAGAGGGAGTAATATTTTCTACAGGGAATGAAGCCCTTTCAAACAATTTTGTATATTGTATTTCTTAAAACAACCTCTTAGACACTGCTTTTATATTGACATGCAACATCGAGGTACTTTTTTCATTCAAACTAGGTGTGCAATGAATTCTAAAATTTCTTATTGTCATTTTGATTATTTTCAATATCCATATTGTGTAAAGATGTCAAAAGGTCAAACTTCTTTTAAACATCTTTACAAACTATTTAAACCAAAATAAGTGACTACAACATGTTCTTTACTTTCTTGAGTTTAATAAAAGATTGTGTTTTAATTCTAAGTACACATGTTGCCATGGACATTTCATCACTCATTTGAGGAAATTTGTAGGTCTAGATATTATCATCTATTAGTTTGTATCATTATCTAAAATAATATTCATTGTTACCAAAGACTCATTTAGAATGAATAAAGGTTTTGCAACAAGGCCTTTAGATAATGAGATTTTTTTTGTAGGTTATAGAAGCAATTAATTTCTTCATTAGAATGTTCCAAAAAAAATTGGTTCTATTTAGATCAACTCTACAAAAGATCATGACCAATGTTTTGTTTATATTTACATATCTTTGTTGTAATTTTAGATATGTTTCATCTTTTAATAAGCTCTAGAATAGAGCTTCAAAATATATTTTGGATTTGTGATTGGCAATTATATTTGTACCTACTATTGTTATATCATGTTTAATAAGAAAAATTAGTAAGTTGCATTATGTCAAATTCATGCAAGTGACAACAAACTGACTAGTTTACAAGATTAAAAACCTTCTTCAAAGATTTATGAAGCCCAATTTTTAGTCATTTCAAAAACAATTATTGATTTTCAATAATAGTACAATATCACAATTGTTTGATTGTCATAGTGAACTAGCAATTTTGCAATTTCTCAAAAGTTGTTATGTCTCCAAGTTTTGCTACTTGCATTGATTCTATCCATTTGCAAATTGTATTTCACATTATATAGAATGAATATGTAGGCATATTTCTAGAGTTATCATCCATAGTATAGAGGCTAGAGTTAGAAAAAGATAGAGGACAATAATTTGAATGAGATGAAACATTCAGATTGTAAACGCTAAACTCTATTCCTTTCTCCCTTTGAACTTTCTTTCTAGCCTCAAGCGTTGCACCAATTGCACGACAAGCATCTATGTTTTTACTTCTTGCAACTTTTAAAAAGACTCATAGTTTTTGTTTACAGATCTAGTTTGTTTTGTGTCCATTGTTTTTGCATAGCAATGGGAGTATTTCTAGATCTTGAGCTAACTTCATCTAGCTATTTCCATTTCCAAATCAAATAAAACCTAAATTGTTGATTAGATTCAAGAGTTGTTTGTGTCAAGAACATATGTTGTTAATTCCTATGAATAAGAAGGTTAGATCAAGAGTATTGAACAATATTGACATCCAAACCCACCGTTTGTTAGTGGTACTTATTGCACAAGTGCACACCAGTTCTTGCTCCATTACAATTGGCTAAAATTTACCACACCAAGTGACAAATGCTGTTAGTATTCACAATAGTTATGAAGACATTGTATAATATATTGAAGTTTTATATTTTTATAAACTAAAAAGTAAAAAAACTTGATAATATCTGCCACTACTTTAAAAATTGTTAAGTACACAAAAATCAACTACCAAAAATTTTAAATCAAATAATCAATCAATTATTTTATGATTGACTAGCAATTTTTCAACTCCAAAAAAATTCACAATCAACATATGTCATTATCTTTACTACAAACCCAAGGCTTAGATTGAGTATCATTAAATTTTTAATTAAATTTTCTAATCCAAAGTTTTTTGTGAAACAATAAAAAATTCTATGGAAACACAAATCTAGATTTTATGTTTTAATATCATAGATATTTAGATATTGCATAGTTATATAGTATCAAGTTAAAAGATCAAGGTTAGAGTAGAAAGACATAAATTGTCAAATTCAAGGATGGCAAATACAACCAAGTATTTGAAAGAAGTCTTATACAAAATGTTATTTTTATGATTATGAACTCAATATAAAATGCTACAACAAGACTTGTTATTGAGCTTTAACCATAGAGGTCTAGGCACATGTCAAATAATGATAGGTGCAAAAGTTGAACTAAAGAAGTTGATGAGAAACATGAAACTTATGTATTGAAAGCTAATGACAAAAGATAGTGTGGAAGCAAATGACAAAGTTTGGATATGAAACCAATAGGAAATGGAGCAACTAGTGAGATTAGCAATCAAAGGATGTAAGAGAGCACAGCAACACCAACGCAATGTATTGGCACAAAACTTTGGCACTGTCTCCTTTTATACAGTGCGGGCATTGTCAGGCAAAATACTATGCACAGTGAGTTTTGACAAATCTATGGCCTACTTGAATAGTTGCTTGTAATATTTTTGATATTTTCTTAGAGCATCTTTGATTTTTTTATGTCCACAAACAAAGAAATTATATTTTGATTTTAGATGCATTCATTAGACATGAAAATAGCACAATTTGCATAATTTGCATATTGACATGTATTTTCACTTGAATCGTCTTCCAGTATTGAAGCATTGCCACCCCGGATGCAGCGATCATGTTGAGCGCTTGTTGAAACGGAAAGAGAAAGGATTTGGAACCGGAATTCATTTTGTTGATCTCAAACTCAAAAGTGGAAAGCTTCAATTGAAAAAACAACCAAATCAATCACAATCAGTCTTCCACAACATCCCAGCAATATGCAAGAGAAGTACATTTTCTAGATCTTTGGACCTAACTTATAATGAAATTGGTTTTTCAGAATGCCAAGAGTATGCATTGAAGAGTTAGTTTCTCAAATGAGCTAATGAAATAGTCAATTGCTTCAACAACAAAAAAAGTACAAATACAAAACTTTTCAAATTAGGAGGTTAACGAGGCTAGTCAAGTTTAACCCCTAAAGTCTTAAGCTAAGTTTTCCACCAAAACCACTCCACAATTGTCATTTCTAGTACAAGTACCAAATTTTAGAAAAAAAAACATTTTTGGACACATGTAACTGTAAGATCTTGTATTAAACTAGTATCAAAATATGAAAAAAGAAATTAGAAATTTTCATCATGTAGATTGTAAGATATTTGAGTTTGAATTGACAAAAAGTCATTTTTTGTCCTTGCAAAAATTTGGGCAGCTGCACTTCACAAGGTCATGTTTGTATGAAAAAATTCCAAAAAGGTTGTATTTTTTTGGATTTGTTCTTCAAAGTAAGTCGGGCACCAAATTTTCAAATCATTTGAAATTGTACAACACATGGGACAAAAATATTGAGTAAAAGGAAGTAGAGAATGATTCAAACCACTAAATTGTTAAGAACTTGATTATGGAAATGAAAAGTTCCAATCTCAATAGTTGTAAAGTTACAATAAAAAATCTGCATCCTTGGATTTTGTTTATTTCCCAAAATATTGAAAACTGAGTAAAATACAGGACTTCAAATTTATTTTAGAGTAGTGAATCCAACACTGCGTGCAAACAAAATCTCCTCATAAATTTCATCTCATTGATTGAAATTGAATGATTCAAAGCTTCTCATGTATGCATAAATCTAAAGAACTACCTTCAAAACAAAATTAAAATGTAATTTAAAAAAAAAATTAAATGTATGCTTGCCGAGCAAAGAAAACAACATATCATGCAATAACTTTTGAACCATGAAGTCAAAAGTTATGAAATTTTTTGTACCTTAACCCCTGAAATTCTTTTGTGTTTAGAGGCCCAAAATTGCTTCAAAATACTAGTCCCCAAATCAAGGTCAAAATCTTCATTGAAACTTACTTTTTAACAAATCCAACCATAGGATCCTTTGGTTGACTTGCACAAGTACATTGTCCCAAAATTTCAAAATGAATATCACCACCAATAGCAAGATTAATGTGCCTAAACTTCAAAATGTAGGTTTTTCTAGTCCTTCTAGAAGGTGAAGTTTTGTTTTTCAAACTTTTTAGAGAAAAACCAGTATGTTGTATTTCTTGTGAAATTTTAGCAATATGTTGGAAAATGGGTTGAAAGCATACATAAAAAAATTTAACCAAAAAAAATTTTGGATTTATTTTTACAGAAATTGTAAAGTGAATGGTATTGATGAATGAAAGATATAACTAATATGCTAATAAGTTTTGGAAGAATTTGAAATTTTTTAATCCCAATGGTGAGAATGCTCTAATAGATAATTATTAACTTTTGTTTTAATTTTCATTTGAAAATTTTCAAAATTGACAGTAAAAGATAACTTTATATGTTTTTTCTACCTACTTTCTACCTTCAATGCCCGCAAAAGAAATCTCCTTTTAACTCTTACCTCATTATTTGGAATTGAGTGATTCAATTATTTTTTGAGTAGGTATCAATTTATAAAATTCTATAAAAAATAAAAAATAAAAATAGAATATATTTTTTGCTACCCGGTTTGACATTGAAATTGAAAAAACCTTCTAACTTTTGCATTACTTATTGAAATGACATGAAATATAACTTCACATGTAGATTATGATGAGTAGCATTCATCCTAAAATTTCATGAAAATTTTCCAAACTATGAAGTCAATAGAGCCTGCCCGAGTTCTCATAAAGCCCAAAGTGGGCTCCTTGGTCCTTTAGGGGTTAAAGCTACTCCTTGGACACATTATGTGTGAAAAATTCAAAAAAAAAAAAAAAAAAAAAAAAAAAAAAAAAAAAAAAATCCATTGGTAGTGAGCTACCCAAAATTGCTACATTGTCAAAAAGGGTGTTCAGGGCTTTAGGAGTTAAATGAAGAGACAGGGATGATGTAGAATAATCCTTCTTTTGATTTCTCTAATCATGTATTATTTCTATTAACTCAAATGTTTTCAATCTCTTTCTTGGCTTGTGATGAAATTTGGTGCATGTAGAGTATCGCATGCTTGCAAAGAAAGGAGAAGGGACCTTTTCAGAGGTGCTAAAAGCACAATGCATAAAGACAAGCAAATTTGTGGCTATAAAGTGTATGAAAGGCAGTTTCAAAAGTATAGAACAGGTCTAATGGTCTTTCTTGAAAATCAAATACTCGCCTTATGCAACTAAATATTAACCTCATTATTTGATCATTTTCAAGAAAACTATTATATTAACTACAAAATGAAATGGATCCTACTCACTTATTTGAGTTGATTTTGGTTATAGTGAATCTTTGTGTATGGTATTTTAATTACAAGACTATTGTAACTTTAAATACTACTCTTCAATTTTTGATACTTAATTGGACAACAACTTTAATATTGTGAAGTTAGAATTTTTGCTTACATTGTCAAATTCATATAGGTGACAAGGATGCAAGAGATTCAAGCATTGCAAAGACTATCTCCTCATCCAAATATTGTCAAACTTCAAGAAGTTATATAGTATTAACATTATACCAAACAACACCATCAACCTTTATTAGCAAAACTACTTATTGCCAATTTCTACACGCTTACGTTATAGACATTTTTTCAGCTTGTTGCAATTTGCCTAAATACTTTCTTAACTCTAGCAATACCTAACCCATTCAATAACAAAGATATGGGGAAAAACCGCAGCGACCCACCGTCAAGGAAGCTATGTTTAGTCTTTGAGCTTATGGAAATGAACATTTACGAGCTCATTCGCGAGCGACGCAACCCTTTAACCGAAGATTGGATAAAAAGCTTGATGTACCAACTTGTGAAAGGTGGGGATTTCTAATTTATGGTTGGATACTACTCCATCAATGTTTAGAATTTGCAAATGACTAATTTTTTAGTAGAATTCATTGCTTGAATCTTGTTTGGCTTGTGCAGCTATGGATCACATGCATTGCAATGGGATCTTTCATCGTGATGTGAAGCCAGAAAACATTCTCATAACTGGAGATTTGCTCAAGGTACCACCTACTTAGGAGCATATATAAGTATGTCTTTTTTAGTTCTTTTTTATAATAGCAATTGATCTTGAAGCTTGAATAATTGTTGAAATTAGATTAGTTAATAAGAAACCATTTGCAAAACAACACTTAGAATGCACTATTATTAGTTATTTTTCTAGCTATTGCCATTGTTCTAGAGCATAATTGTATGACTTTAAGGCAGTTAATCATTTGGGCAAGTGTTTATATACACAAAGTAGAATGAATGACATTTTTGGCTTTGTGATGTGGGAGGGTTTATAGCTTGCAGATTTTGGAAGTTGTCGAGGGGTTTATTCAAAGCACCCATACACAGAGTACATTTCCACTCGCTGGTAAGCATCAATGTTTCCATCTTTTTTTATTTGCATAGTGCTATTTTCTAATCCATTTATAGTCAGTGTGATTTGCCTGATGATTTTAGAAGTACAATAAATTTGACCTAAGAGTTGTTGTGTTTGAATGATATTTTTACAAATTTCAGCAGTTTGGGGGTGATAATGGGATAAAGGTACCGAGCACCTGAGTGCTTGTTAACAGATGGCTATTATACGTACAAGATGGACATGTGGGGTGTGGGTTGTGTACTATTT
Organism: Ulota crispa; assembly: GCA_963920765.1. NCBI lineage: Eukaryota > Viridiplantae > Streptophyta > Bryopsida > Orthotrichales > Orthotrichaceae > Ulota > Ulota crispa. Next base: position 16,440,071 of record OY987250.1, read on the forward strand.
GAAATTGTCAGCCTCTTTCCACTTTTTCCAGGTTCTTCAAAATTTCCATTATACTATCTTTTCAAAGAATCCTTTTGTGCATTACATTGCACTTCCTCCATTGTCAAGTAACCTTGGATCTATGAGTGTTTAAAAACACTAAGTATGGATTGAGTTGTGTGGGTTAGGAAATAATGAGCTGGACCAAATACACAAAATTCACAAAATCTTAGGAACACCACCCCAAGCGCTTTTAGACAAGATGAAGAAGTAAGAAAGCTCTTTGATTTCAATTGCATTGTATCTTGTGCATCTTGATGAATTCTATTATTGGTATTAAAAATATCCTTTTGATACAAATACAATGCTATGAAATGAATCAAGAGCAGGAGATCAAGACATGCTGATTTCAATTTTCCAACACAAACTGGCAGTGGCATAGCACGTTTGATTCCACATGCTTCTGCAGCTTGTATTGAGCTAGTAGACAAGTTGCTTGCATATGATCCTGATGATAGGTATGTTCCAATTGATCAAAACAATAGAAAATTCTAGACCACAACTTCTTTTAGAGCAAATGTCTTGTTAATTAGTACTTGCAACATCAAATTTTGCAAAATTGACAGAAATTCACAACATTGGCACTCTTCAAGATGGATGTCTTGAAACAAAGATTGGTAGTGTTTAGTTGTTAAAGCTTTATGCAAATTAGGGCCATAATCTTGGTGTTTTGAATTGTGCCAACATATTGAAATTGACATTTTATTGTAGGTTGTCAGCTAGACAAGCACTTACCCACTTATACTTCAAAGAGCTACAAGACAAGGAACTACATCAAGAAGTATTTCATGATGCCTCACATAATTATCACTTGAAAAAATCATCTAGGTTTTTAACACCTACTATAACCTTCTCATCATGTTGCAAGAGATATATTGGAGCAATGAGCTAAAAAGGGTCAAACTAGTGCAATAACATGTTTAACTAATTATAGACTATTACTATTGTCATGGAATTTTTACATTCTTTTCTTACTTAAATTATATCTTTCAATATTTTGTAGATCAATACAATAGTTCATTACAACATGGTTGTATTTTATAATCGCTATTGTTACTAAGTGAGAGTCCATACAATGATGCTTTGTCAAAATAGTGTTTTAAATGTTTTGTATAAACAAAAACTATCACCATGCAAGCTTATTGGGGAATTATGGTTTTCATTAGACATAAAAGTTCCATGTGTAAATAGTTTCAAAGCATCCAATGTGTATGTGAAGTTACTCTTCAGAGCTATGATTCTCTATAGTCCTACATTGCAATTATGAAATTGTTGTGGGTAAAGCAAGCCAGCAGCACAGTTAAATGAAGGGAATACAAAGAAGTACCTATTGGATCCTAAGGCGTCGCTGACTAGTACAAAGTACTTAGTCAACCGAAACGGAATTTGTAGCCTAGATTTCATGTCTCAAATCTCTCAACTTCCCACCGGCTGTACTAATACCTCAAGAGTTATGGTGGTATGTTACTTGACTTACATCTCTATTCTTAGGACTAGTGCAAAGCAATGGAATTTTACAGTTTACAAAATCCAACATATTGCTGTGTTTTATTCATTTGTAGAAACTCAAAATTCAAAAATAAAAACCATGTCATAAAGCAAAGAGAAACTAAAATCTTGTTCATATGTGGCTTGCACAAGGAGATCCCTTGATTGAGGCAAGTCCATGTTTAAAAAGTTTAATTTTAGAAGATGTGCATAGGAACATCTCCAAATCACTGTGATCGTGTGTAGTCCACATCTTACCTTCATGATTCAAAATTAGTAAAATATGGCATTTGAGCAAGACAAACCTCTAAACCCAAAAGCAAATGAGCATGCATTCTATAGTCATAAATAAATTAGAAAGCAAGTAAGTTAGTGATGTAATTGCAAGTTTAAGAAAGCTTGGTCACAATTTGTAACAAATGTGAAGTGAGTAATTGCTTGTGAAAAATTATGTGGATATTGAAAACTATTGGTTGACATGAAAAATGCATCATTTTTTGCATATGTGTAATAAAATCCATCATCTACTTGGTGTATTTTAATTGTCCTTCAAAACATCTCATGTTAACATGGCATTTATTCAAATGTGACATTATGTAAAGAAAATGACACAAAATTTTGGATTTGCACTACATTGTAGGATGAAAAGGATGTGACCAAAGACCCTATGGACCTTGTTGGTTCTCTCAAAAAAAAAAGACAGATCTTAAGAGCAATGCAACCAAGACGAGGTGCCATGGATGTAACTCAAGGAAGATCAAAGCAACAAAATCTTAGTACTAAAGTTCTTGGCGTCAAATTACCTTCTATACTACCTCCCATAAAAAATAGCTACAATTACAACAAGCGCTTGCATCTAGCCCCAGCTGCAAATGTTGTATCCAAAAACCCACAATTACAACATCCTAAGGTCTTGTGAAAATTCCTCTAAAACCAAAATTAATCATTGAATGGCAATGTAATGTTACAGCTATGATAGATAGGACAATTGTGTCCAAGTGTTTTTCGGGTACGGTATAACATTTTCATGCAATTTGTTGGACCACATAACAATAATTTGACACATGTTTCAAAACTAGTAACTATCAACATGAATCCATGTTTAAAGGTTAGTTTTAAGATTCATCCAAGCATAGAATACTTTTTAAGGTCAAAGCATGTTTTCAATGAAAAATTTGAATGTTTAAGATTCCTTTTCAATAAACTAATCCTTGTTGATGTTTATGGTAGATTTTGATATGAAATCACTAATTTTTTACATCTAATTTGTATTATAAAAGTAAATGGCCTATAATATTTCTTTTGAAATAAGAAAATCAAGCATTTAGGCATAGGTATCCTTGTTCTTTTTCTTTTCTTTTGAAATCTACTAAAATCAAACAGAACTTTTGTTCACATGCTTTGGCTGCAAATTAAGGGAACAAAGTACAAAACCAAATGAAATTTTATAAAGAATTTTCCTGTATTTACATTAATTTTTTTGGAAGTGCTAGGTTCCTATCATTGTAATCACTATTTTTTTGGTTTTATTTTCTTCATCTAGTGTGTATTGGTTAAAATTAAGGTAGCAACCTCATATTAAATAATCTTTTAAAGTGATGCACAAAGTACAAATTGCAAATGCCTTTTGTAACTCCGTTTTTGGTAGACTTAAATAGAAAAATACCCATCTCCTTAGATTCACTGCAACGCAAATACAATTTGTTGTTAAGAAAAACAAAACCCAATGAAAGTCAACACAACAAGGCCATTTACTATTTTACTTGTCATTTGAAGTATTTTATAATCACTAATAGTTCTCACGTTTTAACAATACCGTATTTCATTAGTCCATCTTAGTGGCACAACTTTTCAAGTTGCCCTATTAGAGCAATTAATTGCCCAGAATCTTCAGGTTTCTCAAAATTAGGAACATTACTACTCTCTTAATCTTTGAATGGCCATTTATTATGAATTTTTTTGGATTCCTTTACAATTTTCTAGAAACTTGTTTTCTTTTAGCAAGTATTTCATATTCTTTTGTACATATTTCTATGATAAACCGAGTAATTGCCCAAAAGAAGTTCCTTCGTTTAAAAATAATAATCAAGAAACTACTCTTGTATAGCCACATGATTAGCTAGTTCGTCAAAATGCTTTCTACGGTAACTTGAAAAGATAGGGTTTTTATTATTTTGTTTTCATTTTTCATCTGCAAATCGAATCATATGAAGAATCTAATGTTTCAAAATCAGTAAAGTTTTGATGAAGGTGCCACGTGTGCAGATAATTAAAGAGGGAGTTAAGGTAGTGAAGCCAAGCAAGGCTACTGGTGCAGTAAGCAGGAGGAATACATTAGACCCCCCCAAAGCAGCGGACGCTTCCCAGCCAAAAATGAGAGTCATTAGCAAGTAAGGCATTGCCATAACCCTCACTTGTCAATATTGAATAATATCCCCTTAACAAAATGTACTGGATGAGGTAAGCTTACTAAAGGTTTTCAAAAACTAGACAATGAGTTTTAAAGTGCAGTCTAAAATAAAAATAAAAATGATGACTTTCAATTAACCCCTAAAGGACCGGACCATTGTCCCTTTCAGGGACAAATGGGATTTTGGGCAGGTATCTATGGCCTCAATTTTTGTTTTGATTTTTTGATTTTTTTAAAATAAAAAAACATATTAGTTTTTGAGGAATATAATTTTATTCCAATTTGTGCCTGGGAGCAAAAGTTATGCCCAAATAAGCCCAAATTTGAGGAGACCGGGCAGCAAATATTTTTTTACAAAAATTGTGTGCCCAAAGAGTAACTTTTCAATGCAACAATTCCCAAACCATTTCAATTTGTAAAAAAAATTATGATTGAAAATGTAACTCTGCTTGCTCATTAGGCAGCACATGCAAGAAATCTTTACATAGCTACTTCCTTGGTAGATCTTGACCTAACTTTATTTCATGAAAGCAATTGTTTTCGCTTATTGCCCCCTTTACTTCACTTTGTTGGAAGTGGCCCTAGGTTGATCAAGCTTGTCAATGTCATAGTTTTTGGTGGATTTCTATATTCTTTTATTTTGAAGCTAGCTAAAAATGGAAAGTTCCACCATTCATTTTGAAAAGATTATTGAGTCTGGAAGCTAAAAAGTATTGAAAAATAGCTTTGTTATAAGTTTCCTTGAAGCTAATTTTGTATTCTAATTTTTTAGCATGTGTTCTCTAATTCAATATGTTATGAAACTTTTTAGGCAAATGACCAACTCCATTATGAACATCAATCTGAAAAAGGTTCAATTAGAAAAGAGAAATTAGTTGGTGCAAAAGCCTCCCCAAATTAAAGCATCCCAAAGTTTGAATGCTCCAAACAAAACTATATCTCACTTCAAATCCTAAAATCTCACAATCTATGAGGCAAAAATCTTTTATCTTTCTACTATATCATAATGAAGTAATCTTATACTAGATCTTACTGTAAATTGCATCAAGATTTTGTTTTCGATTTTTTGGTGAAACACAGTCAAAGAACTATAGGGGTTAAAAACAACACAAAAATCTGATTACATGCTTAAAAGACCAAGAGTTAAAATCTCAGTAGAAAAATGAATGAAAATAAATTGCTAAGAAAACGGGGTTTTTTTAGGTTTATGTCGCTTGGTTTGAATTGTGTTGTTGTTTTTACTTGTTGTCAGTTTGAATGGAGTTTTTAAAAATGAAAAAATTGCTATATGAGGTGAAACCTATTTCATTTTTGAGTTGAGAAAAAATTGTAAAATATTATTTGAGATTTTATACCTTGCTAATACTAATTAATAAACACTAATACAAGATTCTAGCAAAACATAATAAATGAATAAAAATAAATCTTGCAAAAAAATCAGTATCTCAATTTACAATCAATTTTTGAAGAAACTTTAACGCCTTGGTTTCAAAATCTTGCTAACACATATTGGTGGAAAAATTTGTATGTTCATCCATACAAACATAATATATGGGTAGTAGTCAAAGTTCATATTTAAGGCGCATTATTTTTTTATTCTTCTAAATTGCACTTTAAACGTGTTTTTGAATTTTGGAGGTTTAGACTATCTTTAAGGATTTACAATGAACACTTCTAAGTTTATTTAAACACACACTCAAATAATCAACTAAGCGTGGTCCTTGTCACAACACTACGGTATTTAAGTTTTTTTTGTCCATTTTCCCTTGACAAATGAAAAAGGTCATCAAAAATTATTATATTGTTTTTTTGGAATATTCTACAGCCAAGGTACATAAAAGTTGAAGTGCAAATCACAATTGCGTTTGAAACCAATCGTTTGGTTTTTTTTCGTTTAGAAGTTTTTTATCCATGAATTGGTAAAGGTTAGTTTAGCCACCAAGTCAAAGTTAGGTATACTTCATATAGAGAATACGGAGGATACAGCATGACCAATTGAAATTAACCACATATTGCTATAAAGCAAGTACACTCTATGAGTTTGGATAAGTTTTTAGAGGTGACCAATAAAGAGTGTTATTAATGCATGAAAACTGTTTTCCTTAAATTGTTCAGTCTCATATTTCTAGTAACACTCCAAGAGAAACGTGTCCTAAATGATTGTTTTACAACAATTATAAATCTAACAATGATTATAATTAAGTCATTCAATAGTCATTCTAAACATTCACAATTGTTGTAGACCAATTGTTTATGCACATTTTTCTTGTAGTGTAATGAGATTCACAAGTATTTTGTGTTTTGATGATAAAATGTTGTGACCATTTTCAATACATGCAATTGTGCAAAGTACAACCATTTTAACTATGTTTTTTCTTTTTTCTTTTTCTTTTTTCCCATTTTATAAAAAATTGTCACTCTATCTGTAAAATTTTCAAAATATCGAAAATATGTTCATGATTCTAACTTAAATGTGATGGCTAGATTACCTTCTCTACTTCGTCCAACCTTGGGAAGTAGGCGACATCGGAGAAAAACACCATTATATAAGTAAGTAAAATAATCCTCCACATGCCACTCTCTTTCAACCATGAGATAGAAGGCAAAATGGTTAAATACATGGAAGTGATCAAGTTTAACTAAATTTTTAAATTTGGTAAACCCATACTATTTGTTTCCCGAGGTAAATAAACAAGGGCAAAATTTATTTTTTTATTTTTTTTGTAAAAGCACCTCAAGAGGAGGGTAGTTGCAAGAAACATTTCATAGTTTTGTGTCAAACACCTGTAAAACTGGTAGTACTAGGTGGTACTATGAGCTTTTGAAATAATTTATTTTTAATAAAATAAAATATGGACAATTTGTAGAGCACTTAAACGAGCGTACTTGTGAAAATTCAGACTTAGAAATTGTTTATTCTAAAAGTTATGCACAACAGTAGAGGGACAAAGATTACCAACAAAAAGATAATTTCCTTTTTGCTTTTTAGAAAATAGTAAAATATCTCAAAAATTAAAGCTAAAAATAGCCATTTTGGTCCACTGTAAGGGGCATTGATTGATGCAAACAATTTTTCAAGAATATTTGTTTCCAAACCCTAATGCCTATCCAGTGGATGCCCACTTTGAGGGAAAGTGGAGGGCATATAATTTACATTTTTCTAAAACCCCTTGGTAAGTTTGTGTAATGTTCAATGATGAAACAACTCCCCAAATTTGTGGCATCAAATTCCTTTTTTTTGCCTCAATGGAGTATTAAAAACCCACAAAATAGCCAAGGTAGACATAATATTGGAATCCATTTAAAATTAGTGAATGATTTTAAAAATAACCCAAAAAAACATAATAGGTCAATAACTTTAGTGTGATCCTACTTCTAAATTCTCGCATGAAAAGAAGTTAGTAAGCAAAAGATAAACCCCTAAAACCACACGCTGTATAGCAAGGAGACAAAAAGCAGGACAATTGTTTCTTGCAACTACCCACAAGCATTATAGTGCATGAAATCATTAATAACTTTAATTTAAGTCAACTCATTTATGGATACTTACTTGAAAACAATGTTCCAATTGTAAAAAATCATTGAAACAATTATTGTAGTTACATTGAGTTAATGTACCTCAATAATTTGACAATTTTGAAGCTATAAGAAAATTTTATAGCACACTTTTAGTGGTGAAGTTATTTTTGAAATGATGTTCATAAAAAAATGGTGAAACAAACAATATTGACAAATTATTTTATCTACCCAAACACAATGATTATTTAGTAACACTCCAAATAACCACTAGACCCATTAATAATCAGTTCATAGGAATTCAAAATAGAATTTTTTAGAATTGATTTGGTAAATATTGAATAACCTTGAAGCAAATACAACTAAAAGATTATTTTAGTCAAGACTAAAACTATTGATAATCACTATTGAGTGTTTAGTACCTAGGGATTACAAAGGTGATTCACATAACAATTAAATAATGAATTAAAACAAATTTTACATATTTTGTTGTTGTTAACACTCAAACCCATTAAAATCTAGTATGTAGGGATTCATAGTTGATGTAACAAGTATAAAGAACCAATTAAAATAATAATAATAACAATAATACAAAATTTCCCTCTCATAAGCGTTAGCCATAGTGGACTAAAAATTTAAAACCTAGCAAAAAGGTTCAACCAAAGCTTAATCAATTCAAACACATCAAAATAGCTGACCACACCACACAATCCAACAATCCTCCCACCCAAAAAAACTTGAGAGCACCTTTTAATTCTTAGTTGTTTAGGTACAATGCAACATTACCTTGATTTGAGATATCCCACAGCTCTCCCTTTGCAAAAGCGTATTCTCAACTTCCTATAGAAATTTCTAATGTTTCCTCTCCCCATAAAGTTTCAAATTTTGGATTTGCTAAAACTCAATAGCTGACACTTTTTGCCAAGGTTAAAACTTTGATTTGGAGTTTTTTCAATACATACATATCACTCTATTGAAGGAACCACTATAATGCCAATTGTACCAACTCACACCAAACTAAAAATAATGCATATGAATGCATCAACATTTAGTGGAGTTGACATTTCTAAAATTATAGATATTGAGAAGTAGTAGGAAAAGGGCTTTGGTGGTGGAAATCCTAACTAGAACTTGGAGATGTTGCAAATGGCAGAGTGCCCGCCATTCTTCACCCAAAGGAAGCACAAGTGCACAGTGGGCGACGTCGAAAGTCTTCCCCAGAAGCAATAAGCTTCACAAAGCGCCTACAAGACCCCAAGCAATTTTTGCCGCCATTGCCCAAGCTTCCTCCCAATGCCTCTGCTTGCTCTAAGCACTCTTGCTTCCATGCCCCTCTTGGTTACTTTGCCGTCTCTTGAAGAAGATGTTGTATTCACACTCCTCAACACAACTTTCTTGTTGGTACTTTCAATATCTTTTCATCATTTTTTCTTTTGCAGTTTGAATATGAAAATAAAGCTTTTTTCCCAAAATTTGCTTCTTCATTTTAACACACTTTTGTTTTGCTGCAAAAAAAACATGAGTCTCTCTCTTTGTTCAAATTCAAATGTTGAGTTCTCCTCCTCAAATTCCGTCATTCACCCCGTTGAGCTTTGGCTTCCTTTGGTGGGATTTGGAACTCAAGGTGGATTCACAAATGTGGTAAACTTAGCAAAACTTCTAGTATTTAAAAATAAAAAATAGAGAATGTGAAAGTTTCATCCCAATGCTAATCTAGAATGTTTAGTAGTGTTTGTAGGCACTTGAGCTAATTTCGAAAAATTGCATTTGAAATCACTAGTGAGTAGTGTTGAAAGTATTATCAAACCCTAGAAGCATCAAACCTCATGTTTAAAGGTACAAAGGAGTATTTTAGGAATGATCTTTTGATGGTATGAAGATTTCGAAGTGTAACACAACCATTACAAACTAGTGACACAAAATATAATATACACTTGATTTGTTTTTACATTTGTGTTGGATGCTCAATGCAACAAATGCAATGTTGTTTTGGAGTTGTTTGTTGATCATTTTTGGAGTGGAATGTTAGTTCCCTTGGGATTGTTGACATGATTTGCCTTTGAAGAGAGGTTTTGGTGCCTTAATATGAACTTTTGGTGCATTTATTTTGTAAAGCCAAATGAAATTTGCAACCACCAACTTTATTTCATGTTTTTTGGACTATTGTGAAAAAAATAATGATAATTTGAAGTTGAAATGACAAAGGGCTTTGAAAAGCTTTATTTATCATGGAAACATTGAAAATGTTAGTGTTTGTCTTTCTTTGTGTTTTGGGAGTATGCTTAGAGGACATGGACGTGTTTAGAACTATAAACTTTACTTGTTTCTAGAGAATGAGTCACAAGATTATGAAACATAATTCAATTGACTATTTTTCTTGACTTAAACGCCAATGTAATGTATGCAAAATGTTTTAGTGAATAAATTCATCCTTGAGGACAATAGTTTTAATTAAACAATTAGGAGGTTGGTGTGTAAATCTCTAAGCATTCCAAGGTAGTGTTTTGGGTGACATGAACAAAGTGTTTTGAGGTGATGTTTGTGTAAATGAACTTTTCATTAATCAAAAGTAAAACATCAAGGAAAGATTTATTATGATCAATGTCATGCAAATTGGGTAATTAAAATGTTTGTTAAAGACATCAAATTAAATAATACAACTTTTAAAGTAGGCAAATATTGTGAATGTAGTACTTGACCTTCAAAGGTTCTTGAATCTAGTTTTGTGCTTTGGATACAAAGACTTTAGTTTTGATTATCTTTAGTATTTTTGATGTTGATGTTGAATATCATAGTTCTTTGTATTAAACCTTGTTTAATGTAATTCCAAAAAATATTGCAAATGTTGTAAGGCTCTCTGTTTTATTCAAAAAAATGATCTTTCACATTTTAGAGTCTTCAAAAAAATATTTGGAGTATCTTTGGATGTAGTTACATGAATTCATATGTACATGACAATTTATGAATAATTTTAGGATTGTTGAGAAAATAAACATTATTAGAGGTTTTATTTGCAAGCATATATTGCATCTTTCTATAAGAAAGTATTTTTAGGAATGGCTTAGGCAAACTACAAGATACTTGTTATATGTTCATTATTGGATTGACATTTCTCAAAAGAAAAATTGCGTAAGTAACTTACACTAAAGTCATTATATACAATGAGTCAATATTAAATAATGAATATGGCCTACAATATTTTTGTCTATTATCACAAATTATTATAATAAGCAAGTCCACATATCCTACAACTTATTATGCTAAGAAGTTTGAACGTACTTTTGAATTGCTCAAAATAATGTTTCAAAGAATTTTAATCCACAATGATCCCAAGTAATAAGAATTTGTAATATTAGTTAATAAATTCATAGTCCATAGAGTTATGGTGATTCTAATGGAGTAAGTTTAGTATTTCATAACCATTGAAAAAGACCCTTTGCATGTTTGGATGCCCTTACTCTTGTGAATGTAATAACAAAAACTCTTGCTAACAAGAACACGTGACAATATTTTGTTTAACCCCTAAACGTCGCAACAAAGGTTTTTTGTCTGTTGGCTACAAAACAAGACTTTGTAGGACAAAAGGAAAGTTGTCTTCTTTCAAAAGTGATCATAAAACATGGTCCAACATGGAAGGTAAAAAATAACTTCACCAAACACACTCATATTTGTAGGTAACCACAATTGTAAGAAGATTCAAAGACATGGTGTTACGTCCCATGTTGCCCTTCTTGCAATTTTCATGAGGATGCCATGCAGTGTTGACTTTTGCAACTTTAAGAAGCAATCCTATAGGATGAGCACTTGACATGGCAGTGTAACTGCTACAGCACAGAGCAAACCACAACTACCAACCTAGCATTTAAGGGTTAAACAATGCTCAAGCAAGATAAAGGCCTCACGCATAAGCAATCTCATGCTTGCACCATAGGCTACTTGGGCACTCCACATGTATTTTTTCATAAATTTTTTAACTGTATATTCTTTCACTAATTTCTAAACGTAAGAGTTTTCATGCACATGACATGAGGCAGAAATAAAGAAATTAAACTACAAGTGAAAACCTCACCTTTGGAAACAACTGAAAATATTGTTCAAGCACCATGATATTGCACTCCACAAGCTTTTACTTTCAAGAGGCCATTTACTAAATTGACTGAAGAATGGAGTAGTAATGTTACAGTGCGATATTAAAGAGGTACACGTGCACAGAAACATTTGTAAATACATTTCCGCATTCGCTACTAAAAAAAACCTACCATGTTGCATAAAGTATCTGAACAGACATCTGCTTAAAAGGTCATTTGTTCCCAATGCAGTGCAATTAGAGAGAGATAAGAGTAGTAGACTAAAACAATATTGACGAAAACACTACTCCACAATACGCTAACACAACTACTCTCTGTCCCTCTAAGGATGTCCAAATCAGACACACTTCTTGTACCACTAAAAAGCTCCCTTTTGCTTATTTCAAACATTAACCCTTAAACATCCGAGCTACTATAATACATAGTATGTATGTTGCTCTAAAGCTGGTATTTGCTATCAACAAAAAGTCTTAATTTGGGATCTTGACTACCTCACTAGAACAGCATTGATCTATATTCTAACTTCTTTGTTGATCTCAAATGTAATAAAGGTGTGGATGCACTCCATATACAAGAAAAATACCCCATATTGTATAGGTCGCAAAAGGGTTGCTCAGTTGTTCAAGGGTTAAGAAAGCATTTATCATGTTCACTGATTTCATGGGGACAAGTTAAGAGATTAGGAAGCATTCCTCTCCTAGCAAGCTTGGCCTTGCCCATATGAGGTACCATTGTTGCTACTAATTTTTAAAGGGAGGGACCAGGGAGATACCCCCCAATTGCTACGGGGACACCCCTATAGTCCAATCTATTAAACTTGAGATTATTATTATGTTGAAATATGAAATAAAATCAAAACAATATCTTAGCGCACATCTACATCTCCAAGCGTTGCAAACATATAACAAACATGTCTTACTTGTGACATGATTAAGAATTAAACTATAAATGAAGGGAGCGACTAGTTTAACTCTTGACCATGTCACAAATAAGACATATTTGTTATATGTTTGCAACGCTTGTAAACGCAGATGTGCGCTAAGATATTGTTTTGATTGTATTTCATATTTCAATGTAATAATAATCTCAAATTTCATAGGTTGGGCTATAGGGGTGTCTCCGTAGCAAATGGGGGTGTCTCCGTAGCAAATGGGGGTGTCTCCGTAGCAAATGGGGGTGTCTCCCTAGTCATTCCCTTTTTAAATCATCAATTGTGAGGAGTTGGCAAACATGCACAAATATGCTACTTTTTGCATGGAATTGGGTGCCTAAATGGTAACATAAAAACTGGAAATTTTGCACAAATAGGCGGTATATTGATTCTAGAACGCATGTGTCACTAGCACAAAGACTAAAAACATAATTAATCCTTTGTACGGAAACTTTTTGGACGTTTTTAGAGGGACAGAGGGAGTACAAAATAATTCCTCACTAAATCAAAATAAGCAGCTCAGTGTAATACACCGCCAAATATCCTATTCTTGCACCGAAATTTTAATACATAGAGCCGAATTCTCTAAAAAGGCTACCAGAAAACCATACAAAAGGTCAGAAACTCTCTTACCAAGCTACAAGAGCCCCCCCCCCTCCCCTCCCACAAAAAAAGCAGTTTGAGAGCAAACACAAAACGCATCACTAGACGAATCCACCACAAACGTTCTTGAATTGACTATTAGATTAGAGCAATCACAAGTCAAATGGTTGCAGTACATGCAGAAAACACCTACATAAACAGAGTATTGGAATAGGTAGGCTCTATAAATCGTTGATAATTAGGGTCTGGATACTCTAACCTAATCACCAAATAGTTTAAAATGTGAGAAAATTTGTGAAGATGGAACACACTAATAGTTCGAGAGAGAAAGAGATCCTGGTTAATTTACTTCTTCCCTAGAGCAAAACCAAGACCAGTTTCAACTCGTCTGACCTCGAAAATGAGCATGCGCCACATCTTCAGCACGAACATCTCAGCCTCGTCGTCAAGAATCGCCTCAAGAAGCTCCAGCATGTTCGCCGCGGTTACATGTTTCCGAGTGCTGCTCACAATGAAGTCCACCAGTGTGTTCTCTTCCTCTCCCAGAAACTCTGTGATCTTCTTTGAAATCCACGGCCGCATCTTTTCATGAAGGTCATGCTATAACACACACACATACACACACCATAAAGAATTGGAAAAAACGCATATGACTCCAACAACTCTTTTAATGCATAATTACTGAAGGCTTTGAAGCCACTTCACCACCGGTTTTTTGCAGTATTTCTCAACACTGGAACCTCTTCCAGAATAGGAGTCAGTTCAACAAAAAAAACAATAATTCTTCGATTGGCTTCAGCATAAGCAACCAAGAATGATAAAACACCAAGACTAACACCCCCAAGTGCCCAAATGGTCGTTTCTAGGAGCTGAAACAAAACAGAGCTTTCAAGGAAGGATATAACATGTACCAACAGTAAGAGAAACCATTCCGTACATTCTTTAATATTAAGGGAACATTTCATGGATACCCCCGAAGTTTGCAGTATTTTCATACATACCCCTGCTTTTTCACAAATATCACAAATACCCTTGGACCAAAAACTTTAGGCGTTTATTTTGTTGTGCATGCCACTTCTCTTCTTCCTTTGTGCGCATGCATGACAAGAAAAAAGTAGTGTGCACACAAAGGGAGAAGGGAAGTGACATGCACAACAAAACAAACGCCTAAATTTTTTGATCCACAGGTATTTGTGATATATCTGGAAAAGCAGGGGTATCTATGAAAATATTGCAAACTTCAGGGGTACGTAACCATGAAATTTTCCTTAATATTAAAATATGGTTTCAAAGCTATGACTATCCAAAGTGGGCTTTCCAAAACCACACCAGTTAGAGACGTTACCGAGTCATAAATGTTCCAATCCACGGGAAAACTGAAAAGCTCCTCTTTGGTCTTGGGGATGGTATCAATCAGCTGCTTGGCATCCACAATCTTTTTCGTTTCGGGAACCTTGGACTCTGGCTTGGAGGAACGGTCACGGTTGTGGTCACGTTCTCGTTCTCGGTCTCGTTCCCGTTCGCGATCACGCTCCCGTTCTCGCTCCCGCTCCCGTTCTCGGTCTCGTTCACGGTCCTTCTCCTTCTCCCTGTCCCTGTCTCTGTCTTTCTCCTTGCGAGACCGATCTCGATCACTAGTCCTGTCCCTAGACCTCCTAGATCTGTCTTTATCGTTCTCATCTTTACCGGAGGATAAGGATAAGCTCTTGGCAAACTCAGCCGCAGCTGCTAAATTGTGAGCAAGGCCACCACCACCCGAAGGTGGAAGAGCAGGGGCAGGTGGAACAGCTGCAACCACTTGCATTTCCTCTGCCGAGTAGTCAATAGGGACAAGTGTGCGCAGCTTGTTAGCATCAGGAGCTGCTTCCTCGTCTTCCTGAATGAAAACAGAGGGCACGGCAGCACGCCTGCCTGATCCCATGAGTCCAAATCCCAGCTTGCGAGGAGGAGCAGGGCTAGTGCTGGGCTTGACATCATTGACAGTCGCAACTAAGGTGTCTTCTTGCTCAATTGAATGAACACCATTTCCAGCAACCTCTTCTCCTGAGCACAGACAATAAAAATTAGCAAAGTTAGTGAAATTGAAGCACTCTTCACTAGCTACTAAAATTGTCAAAAATATACCATGATTGGAATTGTCATACAGGCACCAGAATTGACTGGTGTGTATAGTATTGAAAGTAGGAAAAAATTCATATATAACCCTGAAGTTTGCCATATTATCACAGATGCCCCTGCTTTTTCAGAAATATCACAAATATCCTTTCTTCCTTTGTGCGCACGCATAACAAGAAAGAAGTACTATGCGCACAAAGAGAGAAGGAAGTGACATGAATAACGAAACAAACGCCTAAATCTTTTGGTCCAAGGGTATTTGTGATATTTCTGAAAAAGCAGGGGTATCTATAAAAATATTTCAAACTTCAGGGGTATCCATGAAATTGTCCCTAAAAATAAGAGGAACCGAGGTGGCGACGAGTTCAAGAAATGAGAGAAAAGAAAAGAAAAAGCAGCATGAAGGTTACTGCTGACACATGGAAGTATGAGGATAAATACTTACCGGGATTCGCCTCATCTTCTGAATCACTGTCAAACATGGATACAATGGGAGGAGCAGGCGGAGCAGGCAAAAGTGCAGGCTCCTCCACCGGTGGAAGCGCTTTTTCGTCCATGTCCATAGCATCCTCATGAATGGCAACAACTGGGTGTTGTACAACAGGGCTTAGTTTCTGACGTTTCACACTCTCGGCCAAAACTACTTCCTCATGTTCCCGAATGCGGTCAGCTGCATCCTCTTCATGCTCTCTATATCGGCGCTTTCGCTTATCGTCATATGCTGTGTTCCGGTACCGACGCTTCTGTCGATCATCATCGTCACTCTCTTCCTCCTGTTCCTTGATCTCCCTGCGTCTCTCTCTTTCCCTCTCTTTCTCCCGTTCCTTGTCGTACAGTCGTTGCCTGTCTTTCTCTCTCTCTCTGCTCTCCCACTCTCTTTCACGCTCTTCATACAAGCGCTCCGCTTCACGCACTCTGTTCTCTCGGTCCCGGTCTCGACGAACACGCTCTCGTTCACGTTCTCGTTCATAGCGTTCCACTTCTCTTTCTTTGTCACGCTCTAGATCCCGTTCTCTGTCGCGTTCCGATCCACGCTCGCTGCGCCTGCCTCGATCCGCAGAGCTTGCTTCTAAATCTGCACTAGATTGCTTCTGTTCGCTGATGGTATCATCATCATGCCTCCCACTGGCATTTTCTGTAACAAAAAAAAAAAAAACAAGGTCATACACGATCACTTTCACGTAGAGACTGATGGCAGTATGATTCAATAAATCAAAATAAAACACTAAATGCTCAGGGTATGTTCGCACTTGGTGTTAGAAGGGATATTAGCAATATGAATCTAGTCTAAAGGTGTGTCCAAATGCATCTAATTTTCCTCCGCTATTACCAGCCTTAACACCACGTGTGAACATAGCTTCAGAGATGATTACAGCCACAGAAAGTAACGACAAAACTAAGGTGGACAGGAGTAGGATAGAGGACGGCTGTGCAGACCGACGTCCTATAAAGTAAGGAAGGCGACAAAAGTCCTAGCCACGTCATAGAGGACCCTACTGTATTAACCAGAGGACAATGAAACCCTATTAGACGAACCCCTACGTTATCCCTATTAACAGTATTTTGAGTAGACCCTAAGAAGAACAGTCAGCACAAGTCCTGCAAAACAGAGTAAACAGGGTTTGTGATTTACGAGGGTCTGCAAAGAGCACCCTGAAACCAGGATCAGGGCTCTTCATCTGCAGTGGTCGTCAAAGCATTGGGCCTGAAGTAAGAAAAACTCTAGTATGTTGGGTTTCATCCTCTGGGTCCTCTAGAATAAGAACTAGCCGAATGAAAGTGTCTCAAGTCCGTGGTGTCAACACAAATAGGATAGATAACAGCAAGGCCTCATAATGACGGACAAGATCCGGTTTACCAAACGCAATCTACAATCAATGCACTTTCTATGCTTCTCACTTGAACCAGCTAACAACTAGAAAAAGTACTGGATCGTGAAAAGTAAGAAATCGCACCACTCTTCCCTCCGTCAACCGCTGAGTCCCCGTCTTTCATGAGTGTTGAACCATCAGCAACAGAATTGCTCTTTGCGCCAGCCTCTAAAGCAGAAGGCAAAGGTGGCGGTGGTGGTAGAGGCCTCAGTTTAGCCCTGCAAACGAGCACTAAACAATCAGCGGTGGAGCATAATGCAGGAAGGGAATAGAGGAAGAGGCAAAAATGAACCAAAATCCCCGACAATCGAGAATGAACCAAAACCTCAAAAGTCAATACAAGATCAGAATGATATCAAATTCATATGTCAAAACCTTGAATCGAAAACAGCAATTGCCATGACCTAAAGTGCCGAAGAATGATTGAGCAAAGAGACTGGATATGATGATACCTTTCTGCCAGCATAGCATTGAGTTTCTGAGTAGCTTGGTCATCAACTTCCTTATCAGCTTCAGTGACAAGTCCAAATTTTTTGGCGTCCTCGTCTGGGGTACTTTCTTCCTTCTTAGGATCCACACCATTTGTTGGTTTTCGAGACTCAGGCACAACTTCCACTCCAGGTGCAGCCTCGTCTTCTCTGCTGGCAGCTTCCTCTTCTAGTGCGATTCTCTCCCGCTCTTTCTTCTTAGCAACATAACGCTCTAAATATTCTCGTGTTGCTTGATTTACATTAAGCTGCCACAATCAGACCCTCAATATACTTTATCTCAACACATATCAGCGTTCAAGGAAATACATGATAGCCAACACGCCAGATCTGCGTTGTCATTTATACGAAAGATGGACCCCAGTGTGGGAAAACAAACCACAGCAAAATTGCCATTCTTAACATCTCCGAGGCAAAGCGATAAACAAAAGCCCACGATGTGATAAACTGAACCAAGGAAAACCACCTTCAGCTCCTTATCGCCATCATACGACTAAACAAGGAAATACATCTTTCCAAACTTTGCTGGACAGCTAGTTCGGTTATGCTTTTTCCGAGAAATAGGACAAAAGGCCATATCGAGAAATTCCATAAAAACAAGAGTTGACTTCATTGCAACATACCCTTCTTCTCACAGTTATTTGATCTCTTAAAGCGTCTACTTGTAAACTCTGAGGCGGTGTGCAAATGACATGCAAGAGGCACCACAACCAGCCTCCCTCAAACAGGTCGGAGCCAATCAATCTGATAAACCAGAAGAATAAGATTCAGAATAATACAAGCAAAGACCACATGTTCGTGCAGCATGGATGACTCCTTGTCAGACAGGCTCTTACCACTAATTCCTGTCCTTCCAGTGAATATTTGTTAAGAAGGCGGAGAGCTCGCAGCACACCCTCGGCTGATTCAAACTCACAGAAACCAAAGCCTTTTGGAGTGCCAGTTGTGGGATCCTGAGCACGTTTCCAACTCTTGATACCTCCGCACAGCTGCAAAAAAAAAACAACAGCGGGGCAACGTTAATCAACGTGACTTGTCCAAATAACTAACCATACTCAAAAGGAATGTGAAGCACCTAAACCAGAGCAGAGACGGCGATATAATATAAACTGAAAGGATAATACAAGGACTACAGGAGATTTCTCGGCACAGTGTCCGTAATCAAAACTTTTTGCTCAGGGAGTACCAAAGTACAGCCAATGCATTTCCATCTCCGCCATTCATCACTAATATCACACACACACACACACATACACACACACACGCAACCCCTTCCGCCCTAAATCATGATCAAAGTTAAGGACAACAAAAAGTAAGGCATTCACCTCAAGAATTGCCCGAAGACACTCGTCCTCTACAGTAGAAGAAATTTTGCCAACGTACACAGTTGTGTGTGGCTTTTCAGGTGCTGGAGCGATTTGAATCATACCACCTTTCAGAGCAAGCTCGCTGATCATCATGCCAGGTGGAGGCTTCAACACTGGTGGCATTGGCCGAATCACAGTTCCAGGAGGTCTCGTCAACACCATTGGAACTGGCGGTGGTCCAATAGGCGGACGCGGTGAAAACACTGGAGGCCGGACCATTTGCCCGTAAGGAGGAGCAGGATACCTTTGCACAACACCTGCAGAACCAGAAACAAGAACTGGGGAGAAGAGTAATCAGCATGGTGCTCATTTAAATTCGCAATCTGAGAATGTGGAAATATTCAAATAAGACTGAAAAAAGCACACAGGTTCGATGATGTACTTACCTGATCCAGGCTTCATTCCAGCAATGTTCATTACCCCAGAGGCCACATTTTTAATCAAACTGAGCCACGAGAGACATCCAATTTTCTCTTGAAAAAAAGCACTGGTCAATCCTATTAAGAATTGACAAGCGACGCTCATAATAAAATATTCCCAATTTTGCGATCGACTCATAAATAATACGACGACGGGTGAAGGATGAAATAAGACATCATGATGATGGGCTACGCAGATGATAAGTGCTGTTGGGACTTGTTTGAATAGGGAATTTAAGCATACCACATAATCAGACGATGAAGGCTCACACACCCGTGGGGCGCCCCTTTCCATGTTCACCATGACAACTCGAATGCACTGCTGCTGGAGGAGAACAACAGTCCGTCACCCTCTAGCACACATGGATGTCTCTTTCTTTCTTTTTTCTGTTCTCACACACTCTCCCTCTCTCACGGAGCCTCCCTTGTTGTTGTTTTTTTCTACCCTTACATCACACACAAACAATCTCTTTGAACAACTGATATGCAACAGACGTCTGTCTACCCACCTCCAGGCGTCATCACGGACGTTGCTGTCGGAGCTGCCGCTTGTGACGTCAAGTATCCACTCGGCGGAGGTGCATATGCTCTCGGCTGTTGTTGCTGCTGCTGTTGCTGCAGCGGCATTCCATATCCAGGCCGTTGCATCATTGGTTGTCCTCCCGGAACTGCTCCTTGCCCGGGCTGACCTCCAAACGGAGTATTCATTGCATTGTTCATGTCGCCTTTCTCCTCAATGCCAATTCACCAATAATGTCGTCCTTCTCACTTGATTAAATACCGTGTGACGCAAGCTTATGGAACATAAACACTTAGCAACAAACTTGCACTCGATCCTCGTCCTCAAAAATCTTCACGCCCTAAGCCAAAACTCACAACCTTCACCAATACTCGACTCCAATGCCAATTCTGCACCAACACTGTCCTCCTTCTCGCTTATGTTTAATAGCCGTGAACTGCGAGAAAAGCAGTAAAGTGCCATAGCAACAACAACCTGATGTTCAATCGCCTTTTTGTCGAAATCTTCAAACCCTAACCTAACTCACTCACTTGACTCCCCTACACCCGACTCCATGCTTTTCCTCGCTCATCGTCTCTGAATAATTCACATCCAAAAATGCGTCACAAGCAAACTCACAAACGTAAAATCGAAAACTGATTTGTGACGGAAATCCGCGTCTCCTCTCGACTCAAAAAGCTTAGAAAATGCAACCGTCGGTCAAAAAATTTGCGGTAAATTGGGAGAGCGAGTATTATGAGAGTCTGGAAGGAGAGGTGAAGAGGAATTTGGATGTGGAGAGCGATTAGGGGAGATAAAGGAGGGGATAGAGATGCGGAGAGCTCCGCGGGATCTCCATCGAGGAGTGCGTGCGAAGGAAACACTGCGAATTAGGGTTTGGAGCTCCCGTCGAGACTCGAGAGTACTCCGGTTTGACACCGACTCTGTCTGGTGGAGTGGATGTTTAATTGCAGGTATGTTTTCATCCATCCACATTCGTTTGTTGCTTTATGTTGGATTTAGGGCATCCGCTATGCAACCGGGAAAAGCCCCGGCAACGGTCCCGATAATTCAATCCGGTCTTTTAATAGACAGTAAATTTTACTATAATTATTTTGTGTTTTTGTGTTTGAAGGATATTGAAAACATTATTGTGAAACATAATAAAAATTGGGTTTGGACATTCAATAATTTAGATACATTTTATTAAATGTTAGTTAGCTTTCAAAAAAATTTAGAGGTCTTTTCAAATTAAGTCTAAAAAAGGAAAATTTAGCCAAAGTTATGGTGTAATGACACCCCTATACTGTCACCTTGGCTGAATTTTCCTTTTTTAGGCTTGATTTGGAGAGACTTGTAAATTTTTTAGAAGTTAGCTAACATTTGATGGGGTGTATCTAATTTAGTGAATGTCCAAATGCAAATTTTATTGTGTTTTCACAATAATATTTTCAATGCCCTTCAAAACATAAAAAATTTATGGTAAAATTTATTATCTATTAAAAGACCGGATTGAATTACTAGGACCATTGTTGGAACTTTTCCCGAGTGCATAGCGGATGCCCTTAGGTTGTCCTAGGCTTGACATTTTACACTATACTAGCAGTTGACTCTAATTATGCATTCACCATTAGAATTTCATTGGGGTTTTCATATGTTAGTAAAATAAAAAATAAAAAACCTGTAAATTTTTAAATTGTATCTTTGTGATAAAATCACGTAAATTGGAGATGCAATATCACAAAGAGTAGAGATGTGATATTATAGAGGTCATTGTGATTTTAGTATATGATTAGCATTTGACACTTGCTATGTTAAGCATTCACCATCTAAAATTTTATAGGATTTTAACATGTTAAGTAGAGTGCAAAGCAAAAAAATTCAATAAGTATTCAAATTGTATCTATGTGATAATATTGTAGAGATTGGACATGCATGTGATATTACGGAGGGCAATATGTGATATTGAAGTGGTCAATATGTGATATTACATAACCTTGTGATTTTAGTAGTATGAGTAGCGCTTGGCGCTTGCTATGCTATGCAATCACCATTAGAACCAATGCAAAATCCAAAATCACTTTAATATAACGAGTGGTTCAAATCATTTGGTAAAAGCAATAGAAAAGTGAAAACACAAAAGTCCAAAGCTCCCCAAAATCACAAAAATTTGAAAAGCAATGAAGTGAGAAGTGAAAAGAAGCAATAAAAATATGACCTCTTGAATATCACTATATGCACCCTCTCTAATATCACCTCAACTTCAATAGCTATCTCCTTGTTTTTTGTAATATCATAGGAATTGGAGATGTGATGTTATAGAGATCACTATGATTCTAATTGTATGATAAATACTTACTAGAACTACAATAATCTTCATCAATAATTACTACAATAAACAATTTTTAAAAAGCTTCACAACAACTAAAAAGTTGTGGAAAAATAAACAAGTGGCATCCAAGTTATAAATTATGTAAAATTCTAATATCTAGAGAGTTGTATGTCCCTCTAAGTGGCCAAGCAATGAATTGTGAGGTAACATTTTAGGATAAAGCAACCTAAATGCAATATTTAGAGTAGTTAGGTATGATATTTAAGGATTAAAGACAATGAGTTAAAATTTGAGAGCAAATGAATGAAACTATGACTCATGCATACAATGAGTCAAATACTTTTTTTTATTTGCATGATATTAGAATTTTGTGTTATGTAACTAACATTTGAATGAAGTAAAATTCTAAAAAAGAAACTACATACCCAAGAATTGAAAGATTACAAGTGCATTTCAGTACAATGCTATCTTTTCTTTTTTTAAGTAAATGGACCTCAAAATTCAGGTGTGATATAAGAATATGATGAAAATTTAAAAACTACTATTTCAAGAATTCAACATTGTAGAATCAAAGAAAGCATATATTAGAAAACAATTAGGTTTTGATCCATCATACTACTACATTCACAAGGATCTCTCTAATATAACATCTTGACCTTTGTAAAGTTACAACTTCAATCAATTTGGATTTCACAAAAATAAAAAGGAGAATGTATAGCGTAGCAAACACTAACTTCTAGTAATCAATCTAAAAAATCAATCTAAAAAAAGAAAAAATTGTATCTTTTTAAAAGCTTTATTGACAATATGGGTAAAAGTAAGGGTACATCTAATTGTATTGTTATATTTTGTTATTCATGGTCTAAATTTATTGTGTTATCATCTTCTATCTACCTACTAGTATGACCTATGTGTCCTCTGGACACATTTTGGAAAATAATCCATTAAATGCTCAAATTTGTCCTCAAAGGCCTTTTGATAGTAAATGTATGAATAAGTAAATGAATCTCACCACAATATATTTTGAATGTTTGATAAAAGTCATAGGCACCCGTTGGTCTAATGGGATGCAAAATGATTTCAAGCCCAACTATGCAAAACACTTCCCCGCAAGAAAACAATTCTTACTTTTTATCAACGCACTCCAATTTCAAACTTTACTCATGCAGTAAAATATTTGTCTTTGTTTAACAAACACTCCCTTGCATTAAAGCATTTTTTGTTTTGTACCCACAAAGATTTTTACCCACACAGTAAAAGGAACATCATTGTTCTTTCGCGCATAAAATTATTATTTATTTTGTACCTACACAAATTTTTTGCCCACATAATAATCATTCACGCAATTTTTATATATTTTTTGTTTTATACCCAAGCAATTTTTTTATGGGTAAAAGTAAGGGTACATCTAGTTGTATTGTTATATTTTGTTATTCATGGTCTGAATTTAGTGTGTTATCATCTTCTATCTACCTAAAGGCCCAAGCCCTTTTTTATGTAAAAATCATTGAAAACTGCCATTTTTGGAGGAATGATTAGAAAAGTAGGAAAACAAGTTTGTTTTGGAAATCCAACCGTATGATCTTGTTCTAGACTATGGGAGGTACTTGCCAAAAAAAAATCAGCTTGTTTTAGATTTAGAGGAGTGAGATATAGACATTTGAAGTGCAAAAATAAGTTTTTTTCCTTGCTGCCCAAAAATTTCATAAGCCTTTGACCTCTCCTATATCAAAAAAGTTGCTCTACGCAAAGTTGAGGTTTATATTTCCAATGTAGGAGACCAAGTTAGGTAAGTGTGGGAGAATGTTCAAATGAATTGGAGGTGTGGATTATACATTGTCGAGTACTTTGTAAAATATTGCAACGCCACAAGGCCATGAAATTTGCATATACATGGGGCAAAATTGGAGAATTTATGTAAAATTGAGAAATCTAAAATATTGTAATCCAAATGGTGAAAACCAAGGAATCTAAGTCTACTACAACTTGGAAAAAAAAAGTAAAAAAAAACCTAAAGCACAAAATTTTACAAGGGGCAAAAGAAATGGAGGT
This sequence comes from Ulota crispa, assembly GCA_963920765.1. Lineage (NCBI taxonomy): Eukaryota > Viridiplantae > Streptophyta > Bryopsida > Orthotrichales > Orthotrichaceae > Ulota > Ulota crispa. The sequence goes on from OY987250.1 coordinate 16,464,289, forward strand.
TTGGGAATTCAATACCTACCCGCAAACTAAAACTTCTCACTCATCAATCAAAATCAAATGATTCAAAGCTTTCCACATATATAGAATAATCTAAAGAACCAACTTCAGATTTTTTTCAAAAACAACAAACAAAATTTAAAGGAGTTTTTTGGGCTGCCTGGACAGGCACTCCTCCCCCAATTTTCATAAAATCATGCATAATTTTTTCATCAATGTCAAAATGAAGAAAAAATTAGATGTGCACATACATCTATGAATTCCCCATCAACCTCAAAAATTCCAATTTTTTTATAAAAACTGGTTTAGTCATAGGTACATGCCTAAGGTCCATTTGTCCCCCAAGGGGACACTTGGGCCTTTAGGGATTAACCCCTAAAGGATTGTTTGTCCGTTTGGGGACAAATGGATTTCGGGCATGTACCTATGGTTAAACTATTTTGTGCGATTTTTTGAAACTTTTATTGTAGGTGGGGAATTCAGAGATCTATGTGGGCATCTAATTTTTTCTTCATTTTGACATTTGATGAAGAAATTATGCATGATTTTATGAAAATTTGGGGAGGAGTGCCTGTCCAGGTAGCCCAAAAATTTCTTTAAAAATTACATTTTTTGAATTTTATTTTTTGAAATTGGTTCTTTAGATTTTTTTTATATATGAGAAGCTTTCAAGCATTCAATTTCAATCAATGAGATGAAAGTTATGAGGAGTTTTTGTTTGTAGGTAGTTAGGGATTTTCTACTCTAAATAAACTTTGAAGTCCTTTTATTTTACTCAATTTTCATTATTTTGGAATAAAAACAAAACCAAAGGATGTAGATTTTTTATCACAACATTGTAATTGTTGGGATTTTCATTTTTCATTTCAGTAATTAAATTCTTAACAATTTAGTATTTTGACTCATTCTCTACTTTGTTTTACTTACTTGATTTTTCCCATGTGTTGTATAGTTCCAATTGTTTTGAAAATTCTCTCACATATAACTAACTTGATCTCCTACATGGGAAAAATAAACCTCAACTTTGCGTAGAATAATTTTTTTGTTATAAGAGTGGTCAAAGACTTCTGAAATTTCTGGGCAATAGGGAAAAAAAGCTTTTTTTTACACTTTAGATGTAAATATCTCACTCCTCTCCATCTAAATTAACTTGATTATTTCCCACAAGTTCCTCCAATAGTCTAAAGCAAGATCCTACAGCTGGATTTAAAAAAGAGCAAATTTTCCTACTTTTCTACTCATTCCCCCAGAAGTGGTAGTTATTAGTGACTTTAACAGAAAAAATGGCTCAGTCCTTTAGGGGTTAAAACAAGGATAGTGTGTGTATGCGCATGTATGTCGGTTTGATGGATTCATTTTTAGTTTGGTGTTCATTTAAAAATAGAGTAGAGTACAAGTTCAATGCCCACTTCAAATTAGAGTAGATTCCAGAAACAAAAGTGCAATTCCACAAAGTCTATCTTTAGTCCCACTTAAAAATAGAGTAGAGTACACGTTTAACTAAAGTTACAAATGGAATAAAGTAAAATTTGGAGGCACGGAGATAGGAGCACAAAAATGGAGCACGGGGATAGGGGGTGGAGGGCATTAAAATGCCCATATTGGATGAAAAGTAAAATAGGGTATAGTACAAGTTTAACTAAATTTATAAATGGAATAAAGTAAAATTTGGAGGGCATGGGGATAGGGGGCACAAAGATAGGAGGCACGAGGACATGGGGCACAAGGATCGGAGTTATAGGGATAAGAGGGCTTGAGGATATGGTGCACGGGGACATGGGGCACAAGGATATGGGTCATAGGGATAAGGGGGCACAAGGATATGGGTCATAGGGATAAGGGGGCACGAGGATAGGGATCATAGGGATAGGGGGGCATGGGAATAGGGGGGCATGGGGATAGGGGGGCATGGGGATAGGGAGGCATGGGGATAGGGGGGCATGGAGATAGGGGGGCATGGGGATAGGGAGGCATGGGGATAGGGGGGCATGGAGATAGGGGGGCATTGGGATAGAGGGTGATGTGGCATAGAGTTGATGCATCACCCTATCAACCCGTAGGTACAATGGGTGCGTAAACTAGTACAAAAATAAAAGTGCAAAAGTTACATAAATGATTTTTTTTCAATAAACCTTAACTTGCGCTAATTGAAATCATCATTGTTCGTCTAGTTTTACTAAACAGGGCAACAAACTAGACAACTTGAAAATTTGTTTGCTTTGGAGAATTTTCTAGAACGTGGCAACATATTTTTGGACATGGTTTGGACTGCACTTCATGCTTCAACGTTGGTCATGAAGGAAATGGTGAACTCAACAAATTAAACACTTGAAAACTATGGTCCTAGGATATTTGTGCAATTTCTGAAAATCTAAGGGTACCTATACAAATATGGCAAACTTTAGGGGTATCCATCAAATTTTCCCAACATTTTTTGGTGAAATATCTTAAACTTTAAGAGACTAAATTCAAGACATGAAATTAAGTGAGCTATCTAAATCATGCAATGTCTATACCAAAATTTTATTGCGTTTTCAAAATGAAAATTTTCATGCCCTTCAAATTATATAATTTTTATGTGATGACCTATCTACTATTAATAGATTAGGTTTGGTGTACTGGCCCTTCTTGTTGAGTGGACTAAGGATGACCTAAATCTTGGCACTTCTTGTAGCTCCCCGTACATTGCTCTCAACCAGTAGCTTGGTTGAGGTTTGATGGCATGCTATATGGTGGGACTGGAGAGGCAAAATCTCATTGTTTTTACACACAAGGGTAAGAGTAATAATTTGCCCTTTGTTTTTGTATTGTTCAATGGTATCCACCTTTGGGATTTTAGATTGAACCAAGGTCTCTAAATCTGATTCTAAATTCAAAATTGTCAAATTCAATCACTAGATGGTAAATATCAAAACACTCACATTTTTTGGTTGGTGAAAGAATTGAAAATTCCTACCTTGGCCCTACATAAAGGCATGCCATCTAAGGTAGATGCACCCATTCCCATTTGGTCCCCAATTCCACACCCTACTTTTGAGGGTTGCACCACACACTGTTGAACCCATAGTGGAGCTGTGAACTCTACTTGCACAAGCAAATCCTACCACATGTGAATCACTAAGCTACTTTGGGGCAATTGGGATTGGAACCATCTAGTGCTGGTATAGGAACACATCCAAGCAGTTTCAAAGTTAGTCTAGAGTTGCTAATAGGGACCTTATGAGCTACAACTTTACCTTTTGATATAAAACAATCTACAATACTTTTTCCCACAAAAATTACGTTCCACAATAACTTGTTGTAAGGCTAACCCTACAAAAAAAATCCTGAAGTTTCCAAGATCTTGAGGTACCCCAAACCCTTAAATGGTTGAGTATGGGTACGCTTATCTTAACCCCTCACTGCCCAAGGGGCCCAAATTGGGCTTTTTTGAATTTTATTCAAGAATGCTCAACCTTTCTACAAGATTTTTTTAGTGATTATTATTATTATTTTTAAACTCTTATTGAAGTCTAGTTTCAACATCAAGAGTCTGATTTTGAAAATGAATTAAAGCAATTTGTCTATTCAAGATTTTGTGCAAGGGTGTCTATTGCAAATCTTCACTTTTTAGTGTTGAAGGCTCTTGGAAATGAGCTTTGAATACACTAGAACTTGGAGAAAAATTCACATTAAAAATTCAATTTAAAAAATTGTAAAATAGATTTTGAGAAGCCGTAAATTGATTGGGGTTAAGCATGTTATACTTTACATACTCATATTTTTTTGGTACCCTCAATTTTAGGTTTGAGATGCAAAAAGAGGTTTGAAAGGCTTCAAATCACTTTTGCAGTTTTAACACCCTCATGATTAAACATTATAATCTTTCAATCCATAAATGATATTGTTGTGATTTCTTTTCCTATGTGATATATAACATGTCTATTTTGAATTTGTACGGCTATGCTTGAGAGAAATTTAATACTATTGATTAAAATGCCTGCATTTTGTTCACTTTCAAGCTCCGTACTACCATGGGCGGTGAGGGGTTAACCTCAGCCCCAGCAGCCCGCTCTCCCACCATGGCGCTGCCGACATGGGGGTGTGGAAGACTAATTCCTGCCCACCCCTTGCCCTGCCGGCCACATTGGGGGCCGAGCAAGCGGGCTGCCTGAAGATGGTTTTAGGTCAACACATGAAAAAGCCAAACGGCAAGCCGTGGAAGTAACATAAAAAAGCCCTACGGCCGTGCAACACCCCTATCACCGTCATCGTCATCCTCCTGGTTCTCTCGTCTTCATGGCCACGACAAAACCTCTCGCCAGGCTTCTCACACTTCCGCTCACTCTCGCCGGCACTCTCCGGCACTTCTTGCTCTCAACCAGACACTCGACCAGCCTCCCTCCTCTCATTCCACTGCTCAATAAGCTCGATCCTACACAAAATTTGAAAGAACTTCCATTTCACAGCACGCACTTCAGTCACTTGCCGCTGATTTTATTCGGAACAGTACGAATTCACTGTTTCGGCATTTCACTGTTTCTTTTCCGTCAGGCCCGGGATCTTGCAATGCATGGTGGCTTATCTTCTGTAGCGTGGTCATAAATATTCCTACAGCGCTTTACGCTCCTCACTCCTCACTCCTGCTGCCTCTTTGTCGAGGTTACTCTTGGTACAGCGCTCATGGCGTGTTTGAGGGCTTGATGTTGTTCAAAGCAATTGCCTGATTTTGAAAAGTATTTGTCTGATCTTTGCAAAATATTTGTCTGATCTTTGCAAAGTGTTTGTCTGATTTTTGCAAAGTATCTGTCTGATTTTGCAAAGCAATTGTCTGATTTTGCAAAGTATTTGTCTGGTTTTGCAAAGTATTTGTCTGACCAATGTGTGCCTTGGTTTAAGTAGAGGAAGCCTTTCTCATGAGCATCGTGAAAGAAGAATAAGCTTAGTTGTTTTTTGTCGTTGATCTCTCCTGTTTTTTGTCATATTCTCTGGCGTTTGATCTGTTAGCATTGTCGTGTGTTTTCTTCTTCTTCCTCCAATTTCCTCGTATTGTTCTTCGTTGCCTTGCTTGCCTCGCTCTTGTATGGAGCTTATGGTGTTGGCTAGGGTTTGGTGACGAAGCGTGCTGTGGATATTTGATTTTCAAGCAGGAAGAGCGGGTGTGCAATTCTTCACTGGAGAGTGTTATCGAGATGTTTATACGGCGTTGCCAAATTTGCACGCATTACATATAAAACACTCTGTGGTGGTGTTTAAGCTGATTTGCGAAGGAGAAGCGTGTTCCTTGAGCATCGTGGAACTACTTATACAGCCTTCTCTTTCTTTATTCCTCGCTTTGGATTTGGTTAGCCTTATCGTTCTTTCTCCTCTTCCTTTCTTGAGAAGGTTGCTGCTCAATGTGTTGCATTCTCTGAAATGTATATAGCTGGTATGTTCTCTGTCGTTTCGTTCTTCATTGCTTTGCTTGCCCCGCTCTTGTATGGAGCTTGTGGTGTTGGCTAGGGTTTGGTGAAAAAACGTGCTGTGGATATTTGATTTTGAAGCAGGAAGAGCGGGTGCGCAATTCTTCAATTACTGTCGGTCTGGAGAGTGTTATCGAGATGTTTATACGGCGTTGCCGAATTTGCACACATTATATATAAAACACTCTTTGTTGGTGTTTAAGTTAAGCTGAGTTGCGAAGGAGAAGCGTTCCTTAGCATCGTGGAACTACTCATTCGGTCTTCTCTTTCTATATTCCTTGCTTTTGAATTGGTTAGCCGTACCTTTTTTTCTCCTCTTCCTCTCTTGAGACGATTGCTGCTCAATGTGTTGCATTCTCTGAAATGTATATAGCTGGTATGTTCTCTGTATAGAACATACACGGGGTGTCTTCTGAGCAACACTCCACCCGTTCCATTTTCCTTTTTTCGTCCTTCCCTTGCTCTCCGCCTTTGGAATTGAGTATGCAAAGCCGCTTTAATGGCCGGGCCACTGGCTCTTCTTCGCCTTTCCGATCTTCGAGCCCCTCCATGGCCGACGCTCTCTCTGTTAATTGCACCCTTTCCTCCCCTTCCCCTTCGCCCCTTCCGGTCCCTGATGCGAATGCGCATGCCCCAGCGATAGATGCCAAGGCCGAGCGCGCTCTTCAGCGCAAGCAAGCTTTGGAGCTCAAAAAGCAGAGATCTGAAGAGTACGAGATAAGGTGGCGGGAGAAGTGTGTTCAGGACTTGAGCGAGAACTCTTGGGATTCAGGATGGAAGCAGGCTATTGTGCAGGAAGAGAATCACGGTGGCTGGGACTACATACCCTCTCCTCCTGCTGCTGCTGAGTATCCAATTTGGAAGAAGCAGTTGCAGTCGGAGCAGCCAGACAGAGACTTCAAAGGATGGGATCAGGACATGCCCTCGTCGTCCGACGTTGCTCCTCTTGGTGGCTGGTTGTACCCCGATGCTTCAGATCCGTTCGGCGATTATCAAACCGAAGTGGAAATCTTGGGCAATAAGGTACAATCCTCTTCATTTTTGAGGTCTAACGCCATATAAGGTAGCAACACCCATAACCATCATTGTACCCATAACCATCACCTCTAAAATCTTGGAAAATCTGTGGAAGTGAATAGATGTAATTACAAGGATATTCAACATGTGAACATGAAACCTCAGTGTTGGTATTAGGTGCAATTGCAGTTGGCTCTTTAAAAATTCATAACTCATTCTCACAGTATCCAAATAATACATTCGAAAGTGCAAACTCATCATTTTTCTCTTGCTAATAGGATCCTGTAGTTTGCTAGATATTTTTTAATAATCATCATGTACAAAACCCTTAATTTTACGGTTATGGGTGCAGCTACCTTATGATCGTAGTTTGCTTAGGAGGTTCTTTTTTCATTCCTTGGTAGAGGTGTCATTTAATCATTTTGACATGTAAGAGAATGTTTCCTTTGAGGAGGTGTGTAGAGCTGTAGAAAGATTTTTGGATACAATAGCCATTTCTATTACATATAATTTTCATCACTGTATGAATATTTTATGGAACTTCTAAGTCGGATGTTGCAGACCACGATAACAGGAGGTATCCCCATCTCTATGCATGTAGCCGTAGACGTTTAGCCAAGTTATGCTTGCACCACTGGTTAGTGAGTCCAATGTAGCGTATGAATATATGCGCTGCTGTTGGTTACATAGGAGACTGGGTCAAGTCTAATGGTGTTAGTATCCTATACCTTATATTGATATCGATAGCTTTCTTTGTCTTTTAATTTCATGGAAGATCATCCTCTCGTTTTATAGGGATCCATGCTTGGCAGGTCCTGGTCCTACCTGAATCATTGTACTGATAGTTAATGACGATGGACATTGGCAATGAGAAGGTGATGGTCACAGTAGCATCAAGGGGGGCAACGGTGGAGAGATGGATAGAAGTACGGAAGGAGGTGGTAATGTATGGATTGGATATAGAATGGCGACCGACGTTTCAAAAAGGGGACTATCATTATGCCGCCCTCTTGCAGCTTTCTCATGAGGGATATTGCCTCCTCATCCAGCTCCAATTCGTTGATACGCTGCCTGCGTCTCTCAAAAAACTTCTTGCAGATCCAAGTATAATGAAGGGAGGAGTGGGTATACTGGTAAATGTCGCCCCTTGCTTTGGTTCGTTGGCGGTTTGTTTAGAATTTGGGATTGTAGTAGACTCGGACGAAATACTTGCGTGTTTTTTTGCCATGTTGTCGAAGCCTTTTGGTGAGGCTTTTTATCTACTCATGTGTCACATGTCACTGATGCAGGCAGACACGAACAAGCTGAAAAATGACTATGACTTGATATGTGCCGGCCAAGTGGAGCTGACAACACTAGCCGTATCCAAATCGAAAATTACTTCTTTGAAGAAATCCGGCATTGCAACACTGACCGAGAAGATTCTGGGCTTTCCGTACAAGAAGAATAAACGAGCGACCATGAGTAATTGGGAGATTCGTGACTTGACGCATGCTCAAATCCAGTATGCCGCTGCAGATGCATGGTTATCATATTCAATTCTTATGGCGCTTCTCAACTACAAAGAGATACCTGCAGTGTCTTCCCCAACTTCGAAGTCAGAGGCGACTGCTTCAGTCAACACGGTACACTTTTCGTCCAATCTATAACCATAAGAGGTTTTTCATACTTAACTTTTTGCTTGCTCTGTTCCAGAACTACGTAATGTCAAGTAGGAATGTAGCTATAATTACTACAACAGAGAGGTTTTGAAGTCTTGCGTAAAGTCAAATGATTTGGATTCATGCCAGGTAATTGTAATGTTGTTTAAATTTCTGTTTACGTGAATGCAGGCTGCAGGCGATGGTGTTGAGCAACCTAGTTGCAGTTGATGGTTGAGTTGGCTCGAGCAGACCAGCGCTGTCCAACTATGACATTTTGATTATGGATTACTTCTATACCGTTTTTTGCCAAATGTTGAAGAGGGATGCTTCAAGGAGAAATGAGTACAAAGCTGTCCAGGGTACGTTCTCACCTGCGATTGGCTTCTAATGGTTTTCGACTTGTCCATTGTATATTTATTTCTAGGTGAGCTATAGGTACTAAGCATAGGTTAGTACGTAATCTTATGGACAATTTTTTCTGGTGTATCAGCCCACATGGTCTTAGACAACTTGTTTTTGTTCATTGTATACTCTGTTTCCTTTTTTGGCTGACTTGGAATGTTTTTAACGCAGTATGATTGATAGCGTCAATGTACCAATCGAGACCATCGATTGTATTGACCAGGTTTGATATTTAGTCTTGACATAACTCTCAAACGATTTGAACATTGATGATGTCGAGAGCTTGTACGATGTTAATAAAGTCAATGTTCTCCATGTCGGATTGCTTACACTCTACTTGTACTTACGTGCATGCGATAAAATGATCGTAGGGAAGTCTAATGTGATACAGGAATTAGTATTTCTAACGAAGGTTTAATTACAGACACTCTTTTCAAGTCTCTTGTTAGGTCTAGAGATGATGTATGCATTAAAGGCACAAACATTGTAACCTCTTGTGAAGATACTGAAAAGAGCAAAGTACGTTGTCAAAGGAAAAGATGTATTGTGATATTACAAGATTTGCGACATTTAACACACGCCTCCTTAACATGAGATGGAGTGTCAGGAATTATTTCTCGTTAGACATACTGATTCTAGGATAGATTTTCTTAATGTTATTTTTTACACATAAAACAGAAGTATAAACAGTCGAACATGGAGAGCTTTGATTTTACCAAGCTGAGACAAGCACTCGACAGCATCGTTTTTCAATTCAATTGGACGTTGTGTCATAATTTTATATTGAACCAGTCAGTATGATGGATGGTCTCGATCAGCAAAATGTAGTTATCAGTTTGTTTTCTTCGTAGAGAGATGTTGGTCTGTTGTTTGGAAAGCCTAGTCACTTTTAAGGGCACGCCTTTCACCTTACTAGCTTCAGTGCCTCTATTCCTCAGCCATGGACATTGCGATGTATAAGTAGTTTTAGAATGAAATAATGCGAGGCAGCGATCCATGGGCACTTGGGGACAAGAGCTGAAACTCATGAAGATGAAGTAGCAACAGTTCTTCTTGTTGACCTTTGCCTATCTATGGTTATTGCAGGTTGCAAGGGATTATCCCAATGGACCATATGAGGCTGTAAGGATGTGGAGCGACGGAGTTTGGCATCAAAGTTTGCGACTAAGTCAGCTGCAGATGTATGGATTCTGATTGCTCTCAAGAATTTTTGAGCACTAGAATTGGACGTCAGGGAGTTGGAATAGAAGCCTTTTGACATTTCTAAAGACGCACACAATTTTTTTTCTCTAGGCGCCACAAAGTTTCTACATAGGTCAAGGCGCTTGTCCTTGGCATCTTCAAATTCACAACATCGGCTCTAGTTTCGTTTCCTTTGACTAGTTGTGAAAGCAATTTTTGTAGATATTGATATCCATAGTTTTTTTCTATTTGGATGGGACCCAAATAGTGACCCTAGAAAATTGTGGGGGAAGATGTTAATTGTAAAGACCTGTAAAGTTATGCAGTCAATAGTGACACTTACGTCTTTGGAATGGGTTGGAACCATGTTGTCTTCAGTCGGCAACCTCGTAACAAACCATTCCAAAGTTGTATGGATCACTAAACTCTTACTTTTCTCTTGGACGTGTATGATCAATTACCTGACCCCTGTCCTTTCAAGTTGGAGACTTTGATCGTCAAGTGCTGGAGCGCTGAAGCTGTGATAGGCTCCTCATTTGGTAACTCTATGAAGCGGTGAGGTACCTAAAATGTTTGCTTGTGAAGGGTAAGTTACTCTCCAAGTTCGAATGAGATAATTTAGCATTTTTATTGCTTTACTGTGAGGTTGCTTCTCTAACTTTGTGTTTTTACTCAATGAATATTAATTTTCAGTGAAAGCATATCACATGTAGCGGTTAAGCGTACTCCATCGTGGAAGTCCTTGCAGCGAACGAAGTTTTGGGCATGGAGATTGGCGCCGATGGTGTGGATCTGGTACAGTACAGTTGAAGATGATTTTGTATATGGCATTTGTCAATAGGCTGTGAGTCATATGCTTATTAAATCAAGGGTAAATCTTATGGATACCCCTGAAGTTTGCCATATTTTCATAGATACCCCTGCTTTGTTAGAAATTTCACAAATACCCTTGGACCAAAAAGTTTAGGCGTTTGTATTGTTGTGCATGTCACTTCCTTCTCCCTTTGTGCGCACACTACTTTTTTGTTATGCATATGTACAAAGGAAAAAAAGAAGTGGCATGCACAACAAACCTTTTGGTCCAAGGGTATTTGTGAAATTTCTGAAAAAGCAGGGTATCTGTGAAAATATGGCAAACTTCAGGGGTATCCATGAGATTTTCCCTTAAATTCGATGCTTAATGTTAACAATTGTTAGGAGATAGTTTTTTTTGTGTGTTTTCTTCCTGCAGGTGACGAGGTGATGTTGAGGGCTTTCTGTGTCGCTGACTCTGAGTAAAAACAAATTTGGAGCCATATGTTTGGGTGTGCTACAAGCAGATGTTTTGTTGGGATGAGATTTGTACCTATCTGTGACAAGTTGATTTGAATTTTGAAATGAGTCCATGCATGTGAATCTAGTGACATATTAGAAGATTGACAAAGGAAACAGTATATAAATCCAAACTCAAGTCAAATCAAATTTGACAAGCTCTTCAAGCTCTATATAGGGTTTTTACATGTAAGTTTATTGTGGCCAAAGCCATTGCATTGACTACTTTGTATGGCATGTTTTTTCCTACTAATGTCTTCTGTGTGGATACGTTATTTTTGGGCCAACCAACATGGCAATAAGTGGTTGGTGGTTGCAAGTTATCATTGTTGTTGTCTAGATTTTCTCATTCATTTCTATGTGGAGTTAGATAGATGGAGGCATTATATGTTGCTCAATAGGATGCCAAAATGTAAAAGGGTGCAACGTATGCATTTACAACCTTTGTGCAATAAAGAATTATAGCAAAGGCATGGTTGCAAGGAATACTTGATTTTTTGCCAAACCCTTGCATGAGCATTCTTTGCATTGAGGCTTGATAGTCTTTGATGAATGTTTTTCAAAGCACTGAAAAACAAAATGGGAAGTTGGTAAAATCGTATACTTTTGTGCAGAAATTTGTAACATTTGTATTGTTTGTGTGATTTTTGAGACTAAAGGTCCAAAAAAAGCATTTGCTTTGTTTTTCCGCTCATGGTGCCACAGCATGACTTGGCGTCAAATCACCTCTAGCATGACTAAAAGAGGCTTGTCATGAGCATCAAACAACTAAGCATTCAAAAATGGGAATATTTGAGGTTGGGTGGCTAAATCATCAACCTTCAAAAACATGGTTGCCCAAAAGCAAGGTTGGGCGTCGCGTACCCAATGTGCACCTTCTACTAAAATATTTGCAATGTTGTGTACCACTTCTTCAAACTTTCACACTATAATTGTGTATGCTACCTTTCACAAAGATTTCACCAAAATTACATTTATGAGGAGCCAATGAAAATTCTATGCATTGGAAAAGACACTTGCAATATCATCAACCAAACCCTTTTGCCGGTTGCTATTGAATGTGTACCAATGTCTTGCTTCAACATGCAACAATAAAGTTGATTGCAATTTTACAAAAAACCACATCCAATTGTAGTTATTTTTTTGCATTAACAGCACCAAACGCAATTGGAAATGATTGGCCTCATGCATTTATGGCAGTAGTTGCTAACAATATTCCAAGATATTTGCCTTTCCATCAATTCCAATAATTGGGTGACGTTGCTCAAAACTAATCAAGCTATCATGGAACCCTAAAAACGCTTGTGCAAATCATTATTTGCATTTTGAAAATCAACTACACTCCCAAGATTTGCAACTTTCAACTCCTTGCAATATTGGGGATTGTGAGTGTAATATGCCTCATAGGAACCAAGGAATTGAGTGGCAGTTTGTTCCTTGCGGCACCAAGCCTTCAAGGAATGCAAATAGAATTGTCTTGTCAGATTTTGGGGTTTGGTTGTCATGTTGTTTGTTTGACGTTTGATGTTGTGCATGACAACTGCTAAGCATGAGTGATATTCTTGTCTGATAAGGCCCTATTTAACAGCTAAGATAATTTGAAAATCTCCTTTAAATATGATCCAAAATGTAAAATCTAATAAGTATATACTGAATTGAGATACTTCAATACAATGAAATTTTAATGTGTCAAGATTGGAAATAGAAAGTGCTTTATCTAAAAGTCACCTTAAAATTCACTTTACTAGACAGATGGAGGGTCTCTTGTTTGTTTGTGACGTCAAGTTTGTCAAGTTGCCGGCATGTTGAGGAAGACAACCATATTATGCAATGTTCCCTTGCTTCTACAAAGATCAATTTTGACTTTTGTAGCACAAGAATTTGGAAGTTCTCCCAAATGCACTTGCACTTTTGTTGCAATCCATTGTGATATTGCATGTTTACTACCAAGTTCCCTGAGTCCCTAAGCAAGTGTGCTCATTGATAAACATTTTGATTTCTAACTTAAGAAGTAGCTTTCTAACTTAAGAAGTAGCATGTGATTAGTAGCATGGTTGGAAGGAGCTTAGAGTTCAAACAACATGCAATTGTTTGGCTTTGTGAGCAATGGGCGTACTAGTCACATGAGTATTTTTGGTGTTTCAATTGTTTGGCTCGTGGACAATGAGCGCATTAGTCACTTGAATGTTTTTGATGAGTCAATTGTTTAGCTCCATAGGCAATGTCCATACTAGTCACTTGAATTTTTGATATCTCAAACAATCCATGGGATTTGAAATTTTGATATAAATGGGGACATTTAAATGATGGCAGCAGGACAAAAATTTGGGTTTATATTTTATATTTTGAAATAATTGAGGGGCATTTTTTATATTTACCCTACAAAATATAAGATCATTTTTTATGCTTACAAAAAAGACAAAATTGTTAATGATATAATTGACAAGAGAGCAAAATTTTACAATGTGATGGATAAGTGGTATCATCAAGGTGGATTAATCATGAAGCATGTCTCTACTTAAATCAATTTTTTTTTGAAATGCGGAAGATACACTCACATCAACAATTGTTTCTTTACCATTATCAAAATGTAAGCATAGTTTTCATAATAGAACTATTGATATTTTAGATAAAATGATAGAAACAACATAGGTTAGATGACTTTTTTTGAAAGAACAAACCAATTGCTAAAAAAAATAGATTACCAATTTCAAGGTTTGATCTTCAAATTAAATGTTAAAAAAGGTAATTACACAAATTCTACTAAAATTGGATTAAATTTTTTTGTTGGTTCTTGATCAATATTTTAGGGACAATTCATATCATATTCCAAACTCCAAGAACTCTCAAGAATTGCAAAGTTGAAAGTTGGGACTTATAACTTCATGCTATGTTCAAGGTTGTGTGTCCTAACAAAGACCTTTTGAAAGAAATTGTACAATGATGTTGCTTCAAGTATTGACAGTAGCAAACGCAAAAATAGTTGGCCAAGAAGGGGTAGTTCAATTCACAACATGTTCCATACCGTACCTTCCTAGCAGCTTCGGCAAAAATTAATTCTTGAAATATTTGCCTAAATTTTTTCATAATTATGGACATTGATTGCCTAAAATTTGGAAAATGATTTCTAAATAGTGCTGAAAAAAAAAGGAAATTATACAAAAAAGTGCTAAAATAAGATTCAAAACACTACCACATAAGTTTTGTAACTACATTGACTTACACATAGATCACAATATAAAATTTGAGCTCAAAGTTGCAAAATCAAGCAACACATACTTCCAACTCATTTTTGTCAACTTCTCTAAATGTTCATTGTAGGATTATTTGCTGGATAATTTTCATTTTATTAAAACACAACCTCACATTTATAAAAAAAAAATCTTACAAAAACACAAGCAAAAGATTGTTCATAAATACAATAAGCATTAAGGCAACATGAAAAATTAGCAACTACCATTTTTTTCATGAATGCCATCTTATCAATGAATACTAAAATGAAGATCATCTCAAAGTGTTGATCATATCAATTCGATACAATAGTTAACTTCCTCATTTATGATATTTGACTTGCATGAATGCCTAAATGTATATATATATTTTTTTGAAAGTGATTAATTATTTTAAAACTTTTTTTTGAGTTGCCTTATCAAGTTTTTGCATTTTAAATAATTATTCAGCAAGCAAGTGCCGAACCTGCTAGTAAGGTACGGTATCCCAACATTGTAAGTTCCATCTCAACATATCCCAACACTATAAGTTCCATCTCAACTTGACCCAATTTAGTTGGGTTATTAATGACAGAAAGAGGTAAAAAGAAAACCATAAATATTTTATGCAAAAATATTGGTGGGACTTGGATTGAAAGTTGGGGTTTGGCAAAATGGTTGACCCAAACCTGGCTGAGACATGGAGGAACTTAAGGAAGTAGTGTAAGCACCAAATCCCAACTTTGACTCCACTAGATTCTCAGATTTCAGTGCAACACGGGACATAGCGTGAACCGCCCGTAAGTTTCACCTTCAATTGTACAAAACATTCAAACCTTTTTAAATGTTTGTTTTTGCACTTCACAAACCAACAAAGTAAGGAACTGGGACTTGTACAAGAAAGGCTGTCTCACGAGTCCAGAGTGGAGTACTTTTCCAAGAATATATTGTAATCATGTGCCTTACTTCCGGAGACATGCCCACCCGCGCACCTCGTGAGTGGCTGACAAGGATGCAGCACGAATGAGTATTGTCATTTTACAAGCCAAGTCTTATACTGTACGCCTTTCCAATTGACAGCTTGATGTTGACATCTCGTAGTTTGCCCCTTTCATGGCACAAAAAGGACGCAACGCAAACAGGTAAATAGTTCATGTAACAATCATCAATCTGACTTTTGTGCTTCCGGGCATGTTTAGAAGTACAACTCATCTAACCAGCCAAAATTTGTACCACAAGGAACTAAAGAAGAAAAAAAAAATGTCATGACAACAAACTTTCTCATGAACAAAGGAGACTACGCGTATGTTCACACTTGGTCTTGAGAGGGGTATTAGCTAAGGAAAATTAAATGCATTTGGACGCACCTTTAGACTTTAGACTGCATTCATATTGCTAATACCCCTCCTAACACCAAATGTGAACATACCCTAATAGATCATGTTTGCAGAAAATGTACACTGGATACAAGTTTTTATCACATATAGATACGAGGTTCGCGGCAAATTACACCGGAAATCCCTTTCAGATTACGAGGGAAACGCTTTTACATGTCATTCATGTCCAGATGTAAGCAGCAGGGCCTACAAAAACCAGGATGGTACAACTGTGTAGTCAAACGGCTGCAAATGGAAATCTGGGGTTTTATGTTCTGTACATAGAAGCTCGACACTGGGTGAACCAGGGAAAGGCAACTAGACCAACCATCTCCACCGACCCCCGTCAAATTGAGATGATAAACGGAAAAGTGCTACACTAGCCTGTAGTAGCACGCTGCAGCCACAGCCAGTGTGGAGGACACTGACTTAGTGGAGTGTTTCCATCGTTGTCAGGGATACTTTTATCAGCTCCATGCTCGTATAGGTACTTCGCAACCTCTTCCTGATCGCAAACTGTGGCATAATGTAGTGCTGTCTGCCCCTCTTGATCCTGCACATGATTTGAAAACACCCACAGTTGAAGGATGGTGGAATAAAAATCTTGCCGTTATTCAACGGAAAACAGACTGCAAGACCCCTGAAGAAACAGCAGCCCTTAGGATCCTATTAACAAGAGAAAAATGATGAGTTAGCACTTTTGAATGTATTATTTGGATACTGTGAGAATAAGTTGTAAATTTTTAAAGAGCCGACTGCAATTGCACTTAATACCAACACTAAGGTTTCATGTTCACAAGTTGTACATCCTTGTAATTACATCTATTCACTTCCACACATTTTCCAAGATTTTAGAGGTGACGGTTATGGGTACAGTGATGGTTATGGGTACAGTGATGGTTATGGGTGTTGCTACCTTATACAAAATTAATGATTCTCTAAGTGACATCCTCCTCGGTATAGAAAATACTGTATAGAATTCGAACTATACGTTACTAATAAGAAAAGAAATATTTTCTAGTCAAATTTATTTCCTCAGTAGCACGACGGGTAGTTTTGACTGATGTCCGTTCAAATAGGGTCAACGAACATCACAACATTGCTCGCTCCAAACCTAGTCTAATGTAATCTCGTATAGTACAGCAACCAGTGTTGCAACCGAACCAAATCCATAGTAGCAAACCAGGAATCAAGCACAAAAACAGTGCAAATCCTGCGACGAATGGAAGTATAAGTTGCATTTAGGTTGCATCAGGATAGCATCTCACCACACATGGTTTGAAACGTTCACGAGTGTTCTCAAAGCACGAAATAACGGTGACAATGCCACAAAATGACCGTGAATAAATAAGAAATCAGAAGGAAAAGGGAAGACGGCAAACAAACCTTTGCATTGATGTCCGCACCCTTCGCAACGAGAATCTCCACAGCACTCAAGTGACCACGATCTACTGCCCAGATCAAAGATGTACGACCTTCGCTGTCTGAGAGATGTGTACGATAGGAAGTCAGTTGACATACAAGATATGATCAGAAACAAACATTGAGCAACTCTTCTTATAGATCTGCTGGTGGTAGATTGGATAGAATCATACATAGGTTCCTTAGTATGATAGCCAGGTAATTAGCATATCAGACTATCTCTTCATGAGTGCTCCATTCGATAACCAAGATGCACAATGTAAGGTTGAACGCACCTTTCACATTGATAAAAATGTCTTGATTCAGAAGATTAGCAAGGCCTTCTACATCTCCATCCCTAGCACACGCGTGGAGTGGGTCTATGGTACTGCAACACATGAAACAACAGATAATCAGAATTGACCCAAACAACAAGGATAAGTGAAGAAACAAATTTTCAGATACGCTTCTCAAAGAACAAGACAACTTTACAGCTTCCAATCATAAGAGATTACTATGTGTGTTCACAAACCTATTTATGAAACAAGCGTACTCAGCAATGACCTCCTTCAGGAACAGTTGTCATTTGGTCCTATACATCAGGACAGGCTAACCAGGAAATCACATACTGGACTTGCATACAAAGCAACGTCAATTATACATTGTTGAGTACAGCCTAAAAGCCACTGATGCCATTCACAATGAGGTGTCATGGATAAATGATACCTTGCCCCCTCGCCACCATCTTCATTCATTACCAAAGAGCTGAAAACAGGACCTGGACCCATATTTTTGGCCCCAGATTGTGAGGAGGATTCTCCCAACTGCTCCGAGGCTTCCTTAGATGAATTTTTTTCCTGCATTAACGCTTCATGAACTCAAGAAGCAAATATGGACAGGATACATCGACAGGAATTCATACAACGAAGACAAAAAGACCAGATGGTAGAAATATAGACAAAGTCTAACTGAGAGAAAACTAGTACCTTATCCTGACTTTGATGCCACGTGGGACTAATCGCAGTCAAAACACCGACATACTTTTGCATGGCCTCCTCTTGAGGCATATTTCCAAGCTTCTGCCATGCATTCCTTGCACAAATACATGGCACCACAATGGCCCGTCCAATTTATTATCCGCTCTTAATACCAGCCATTGTAACCTACGTCACAGCTCACTCTACTTTACCTTGTACATCATTCTGTGCACTTGGATGGACTGAGTTGAAACAGAATTCAATAGGAATTTGATATTCTTAAGAAATGTTGGAGAGTGTTACTGCGATGCATCCACACTATTACCATCCGCCATTCTTACTAGCATGTCCTGAACCACTAACGTATGATAAGTGTAACTCATCCATGCAGAGCATTTCTGAGAATGTACAGAGCTATAATCGAATCCACTTCATAATTCAATAAAAAAAATATCAGGCTAGGAGTACTTCCCACAAACAAAGATCATATAGCATACCATTTGGCTCGGGCAGTAGGCTGAAAAGCTGATGGCTGAGAAGTGGAGCAAGGTCCTTCAGTAGCTATTTTATAATATGCATACAATTGCAGCATCGCTTCACTTGAAGGCTTGACACCAGGTATACTAACTATAGTTGCAACATAGGTGGAAGCAGCCCCGAATAGTTCCTCCAGCTCAGTACTTTCTACACCTTCCCAATCATCTGTTTCGTTCCCCTCAGACTCCTTTCCCACTTCTTCAGGCTCCTCGTTGGTCTAGAAGAAACAGGAAACAGAAAACTCAGATTTACTTCAAATAACAACACAAAGAACATAGACAATTTTACTAATAATCAGAGTAGAAACATGAAGTGAAACCAAAACTTAAAAGCCTTGCAGTGCAAACATAACGAAAGGCATCTTCTTGTAGAAACAGTAATACTGTACTTTCTCCAAAGATACATAATTCAAAAAAACTGGCGAACTCAACTATGCCAAGTATGAAAAATGTTCGCATCTTTCATGATCCTTCTGAATGAACAGCTATGAGCATCGCTTCCTTTAGTACCTATAAAGATTCCTGAAACCCTAGAATATCCCCCGAAAGAAACATCAACCCTATCCTTAAATCTCATTCCAAACGGAAATCACGACCATATGAAATGAGAATTGCCAGAGATTAACAATTCTCGTTCACCTAAGAATACCGTCATTGAATGGACCAATAAAAACATAAATCAAAATCCTCTGATGAGGAACGAGTGCTACAACACAGTCTTACATTTTAAAGAGATCCCTCAAGCAAACACCCGACTTACTCGGACTATTCATACACAAATAGTCATCAAAACAACATGGACGTGATTAGCCAAGTCTCAGTCCATGAACAATATTGACACCAAGGTCAAATCTACCAACTAAGCTTGAGTCTCAATTCATAACCGGATAATTTCACTTCTATTCAATCAGGTTCAAAGGTACCGTTGCATTCCAGTATATAATTAGAATAAAAATATAAACGACGCAGATAACCAGATGTTTATGAACACCCTTAACAAGTGGAAGAGATTAAAAATACTCCGTCTCGTGAGTTTCGGAATCATATAGTGCATGACACTTATAACCAACAACTATTGGCCAAACAAGAAATACTAAAGCACAACACATGTACCCATTAGCTCAAATGTAATTCCACCACCAAGCGAGACAAACCCTAAGCTTCATCTTGGTGGACTCGATTTTTGATAACTTTTTTTTTAACAAAGCTTTAGGCTAACCACTTGAATTGGGAGTTGTTGGTTATAAGTGTCATGCACCATATGGCTGAAGACGTCTTTCAAAAGTTACTTAATCCGATCACTCTTACTAATTCCAGACACAAATCATCGTTCGTAATTGAACGTAAACCTATTAAATGACGAGATTCCCAAGAATCAACAATAATCAACGGCAGACACAGAATATTCGTACAAAGTACAACCCTAGTATCTCAAAATCTTTTCAAAATGCTCAAGAAGCAAGTTAACAGAAAAATGGAACTCGAATGATTGCGACGATAATTTCATAACTAGTGAAAGGATGAGAGATTAAGACAGAATGAATTTCGGAAAAACTTAAGAGAAGATGCAGTAATGACAACAATCAAAGATTGAGCAGCGAACTTACGAGGATTTTCAACGAGTCCCGTCCAGAAACGGCAACCCTATCATCGGATTTCGTTACGTCTTCAGCAAGATCCCTAGATTGATCCTCATCATCATCGCCGGACGCTATCTTTGTTGCATCCGAGGCATGTAAATGTCGAGAATGATCGACCTCGTCATTAAATTCAGACGACGAAGACGATGAATCGTAGCCATGGCGCTCTCGTTCATCTCCTCCGTCGTCCGCATCCAGTTCAAAAGAAGGCTCATCATCCTCTTCATGAAGCGTCGAAAGCAAAGGTGCCGTTGCATTCGCCCCTGCCCGCTCAACTCGAAATTTCTGTTCACGAATCGACGATATAAGCGTGAAGAGCCTCCCGCACATGTACGCAAATACAACACCTATGATCAGTGACTGCAGCGCTTCCTGCCAGTCCGCCATGGCCGACAAATCTCAGCACGGCCGTCTCTTCTATCTTAACAATCTCCAAATCAACAAACTCCTGTTCAATATATGGAAATAACTTCTCTCTCTCTCTCTCTTTCTCGGATCCTAAGACGCGGAACAATTAGGGTGAAGTAAGCTTAGATCGAACTATTGCATGTCGTCCGCCTCCTATCATTTCCTTACCTTCCACTCCAGACAAGACTAAACTTCTTAAAACTCCTACTGTAGCTTCGCCTACTAAATTCCGTAGAGTAAATCCATATAAGCGTCAACTTGCAGCAAACAAAACAAAACAAAACAAAACAAGCGAACAGGCGTTCCCGTCCGACACTTCCAAGCACTAAAAAAGCCACCAGGTAGCGTGTAAACAACTCCTTTCTCAATTGTCACGAGAAACGGCACCAAATGCGGAGAAGAAGCTCGTTCGAGCGCTTCAACCTTTCCAAATACTTGCAAAATCAAACCAGAGCAGCAATTGATGCGGGAAAAAGCTTTAAAAAAATCCTGATTTCGTCGCCACTTAACTATGGATATGGAGCATTGCAAAAGGCACTATGGAGCAGCACTAGAAGCACAAACAATATTAAATGGCGAGCACAATTGTTATACCGTGAAAGGAAAACTCTGCCTTCACCTCTGGCTCTAGGGTAAGATTCAGCGTCCAACGGTCGGTGGGAACCGTATGTCGATCGCCGACTGGCGGTAGCTGGCTTTCGAACTTCGTCTGTCGCCGGCTCCCGGTCGCGGTGACGGGAACCGGGAGATGCGCGGTTGACCTAGAATTGCCTGTAAACGGATCTCTAAATGGAATATTCTTTTCCGGTTCCTGACGACCGGATTGTGGGGCCCAGGGTTTCCTTTTGGGTTTTCTCACCAATGCTTGGGTGGCATTTTTTGAAAATGGTTTGTAGCTTGGCTCCTTCCCTATTTTGGTTGGAGTTGAAGGTGGCTCCAACTCATGGATTTTTGGAACATCATGGGATTTTTTTTGTAAGTAAAAAATATTCATTGGTCATTTTTTGAAAACATCCTTATAACCATTACCATTACTTAAGTATTGTATTGAATTGGACCTCAAAAAATTTAAAATGCTCAAATGATTTTAAAACAATGGCATCAATTTCAATTTTATAAGGATTTTATGAAAGCTTAGGCTGCAATGCAATTTTCATAATTGCAATCTAGCATATTTTTTTTTTAAATTCACCCCTTTTTTCCTATAGGCTAGGTTGTTTTTTTTTTTTTTTTTGAGGCAATTGGGCCTTAAATTGCCCAAAAGAAAAATACTGGTGGGGCCTGAATGACTGAACCTTTTGCCGTGTCCGTATTTTGCCGTGTCCATATTTTGCCGTGTCCATATTTTGCCGTGTCCGTATTTTGGTGTATCCGTATTTTGGTTTTATCTATATTTCGGTTTATCCGGTATTTCGTACCAAATTACGGCTACGTAATCATATGTGCAAGCGCTTTAGATTTTATTGTTCCAAACTTGCATGGTTTTTGCCATGTAATTGCATGTTTCTGCTATAATTGTACTTGAGTTAATCCATTCACATTCATTGCTCATGCAATTCTTTGCCACTACGAATCAACTATGATCTCATGCAATTCTTTTCCACTCCGAATCAATTATGATCTTTTCCACTCCGAATCAATTATGATCTTTTCCACTCCGAATCAATTATGATCTTTTCCACTCCGAATCAATTAATCAATTATGATGACAAATTTGGTTTGTGATTATAAAAAAAAGCCCTTACCCCTCCAACGTTTGAAAGTGCCTTTGTGGCTAGCACAATACAAAATATTTTTCTTGTATTTTGGAATGGATCCACACCGTATTATATTTGAGATCAACAAAGAGGTTGAAATATAGATCAATGTGGTTTTAGTGAACTATTTGAGATCCTAAATTGAATCTCTTTTGGTTTTTAAGCCCTAAAAGCAATGCTAATCTTACGGCAACGTATCTACTATCTCCATGGGACGAATAAGGGTTAAAAATAAAAATAATCTATATTCAAAAAAAAGTTGTGATTTAGAAGAACAACCAAACGATGAGATTTGATATTTTGATTAATTAATTATCATATACAAAAAAAACTCAAAAAATTAAAATGAAAACTGTCATTTTTCAATATAAGTTTGATTTGGCTAGTTATAAACTCTCTTTTTATTTTTGCCGCAAGAAACCTTATGAGTAGCTTACTATTATCATTTTGATCCCACCTCAACACCTACTCTCAATTTTGTTAAATCGTAAATGGCAAAAAGAAATACTGCAAAAAGGTTTGGAACTCAAAGTCCGTAAATATTCTTCAATTTTTTTTGGAAAAAATATATGTTGATACTTGGATTTCTATCTCCTTAATCCTTTAAAGACCACATACATTTTCACAAAAGTCACTAGAAACTATTGTAGTAAACATAAACCTATAATTGAATCATATGTGGATTGAGTTTGCATAATTCAACCGTACAAATGGAAAGAACACCTTTACTATAAACCATCAAATTTTCAATCAAATCTACCATTGGAAATGAAATATTATAATGATTAAGCAAGCTACAAGTGGAAAATCTCTAATTTTCATGCTTGTGTGGTTTTGGATCTTATTGCTTCATACAAGCTTTGCTTGAGAAGAGCCTTACATATCTAAAAAGCAGGCTTTCCCACCTTTCCAATAAGACTACTTTCACACAAAATGGATAAAAATAGCAATATCAAGGTGTAGCTAAGTCAATGTTTTTTTTCTGGCGACAGACTGCTGAGGTGTTCTTATGCTATTAGATAAAAAATGGAGGGACGACTCCCGATTGCCTAGAATTTAGCTTTTGTTGCCAGAAAAAAAAACACTGAGCTAAGTGGACAAAAAGAGTCAAAAAACCCACTTTATTTGCTACCCTAAAATAGATTTACAAGAAATTTGATAAATGCTATGGAAAATCCAATTGGTGAAAACAATCAAGAATTGGCCTCAAATGTAGGATGACAAATTTTAAAAATGAAATGATAGCACAATTTCAATTGATCTTCAAATACTATAATTGTACAACTACCATATAGAGAAACAATACAAGCGTATTTCTTAAGCAAGTTGAAAATTTTTAAGACCGCACAATTGAAATGTGGCATACTTTTTGGATGTTTGATGTATTGTGGTGTTACTTTGATCCATCTTTGACCAAATATAGATACATATTTTGAGGCCATGCTCTATAAACACCAATGTTTATCAACTCACATACCCAATTCCATTGTTTTTTTTTGGTTGGATGCAAAATTCTTATGACTACAAGCGTTCTTCAAGAAGAATTTCCAAATTGTTGAGTGATTTTAAGCTATAGGTCAAAAACCACTCTGCTGAACCAAAATATGGTTTGGTGGTCTCTAAAGGGTTAACACCAACTCTTTCATGAAATTCCGCTTTGTTGCAACCAAAACTACATTAAGTATTGAAATGTGAGCTTTCTTTAGCGGCCTTGGACATAGTAAAACACTACTAGTCCTAATTAAAAATCTCTTCAAGCAAATCTTGTATTTGAGTGCAACAAGGGACTTGAGATACAGTATGAATTAGGGCATTTTTATTCTGACAAAAGGAAATCAAATTGGTGACAAATCTAACAAACTTGGACAAATGTGGGCTAGTCCCACCATTTATTATCCACTAGACTGAGGGCATTTGTGATTTGGCAAAAAGTGTCAAGCCCAAAAAAATGCTGTGATAAGAATCGTCACTTACACTAGTAACAAAAGAATCATTTTGTCCTTTTATTATCAAGTTCATAGGATTCAACGTGATGATATATTCTTCTTGCACCATATAGTGGAGCATTGTGTATTCATTATTCAAACATTTAATTCTTGAGGAGCCAATAAGTGGTTGATGAATGGTCGAACACAGCTCTTCCTTACTCAAAATGAGTTGTTTTCATCCTTATTCTATTTGGAAAGTGTTTCTTCAGTGTGTGTGCAACTCTTGGTAATGGAAAACCTCTCATTGAGGAGGCACAAAAATATTAACAAAACAAGATGCTAAATCCATTGATGACAAAAGGTACCTTTTTAGTATATTTGACAACTCTTCTATGATTGCTATATATCTACACTAAATAATGCATTTAAGTTGCTCCATACTAGTTTCTTGACATTTTACATTATATATGTATTGACTAAAATTACAATAGTTTTTATCAATAATTATTGCAATAAATAATTTAAAAAAAGAATGGGAATAACAATGGTGGTAGTCATGGTTGGTCTGATATTGAGATTTTTGTGAAGATTGAGAATTGGCTGAGTAAAAGTAGGAGCCAATGGGAGCACTTTTCCATGGAAGAAGGTGTGACACCCCTTTTGTGAGTGATGAAGAATGGAGAATGGTAAAAGCAAACTCTTGCTTACTAAAATTGGATAGGATAAAAGCATAAGTGAACCAAAGTACAAGGAAAACACGGACTGTGGTTAGAGTTCCCATGGAAAATCCATTCTCCACAATTTTCTTCACGCCTAGGGGAGGATTTTTTTTCTCAATCTTCATGAAACCCACGAGCTGCTAATCACAAAGAGAGGGCCACGTTGGATCCCCATAAAGATTGAGAATCAAGAAAACCATCTATAACTACCCCTAATGTTGTGCAAGACAAACAAGCAACGTTCACAAAGTATGCCTTCAAGTGACCAAACAATGAGTCATGAAGTAACTTTTAAGGATAAGGCGACCAAAATGCATTGTTTAGTGTAGAATTCTTGCCATGAAAATGATAAATTTTGAATTTGAGCCCCAAGTGTTAAAAATGAAGCTTATTGAGTCTCATTTCTGATATAATTCAAACATTTGAAGATTTCCAAAATGGGAATATTGTATCACAATTTCAACTTTGGGATTTGCACCACAATGATCAACAGTACAGTAAACATCATTATACACACCTATGGCTATTTTGAAACTTAACTCCTAAGCACCCCAGGATCTCAAAATGGAGCGCTCAGAAATGAAAAAGTTCTTGTTTGACTTGTTATAATCTTTCTATTGGTACGATCAAATCATTTGTCTTTTTCCCTATACTTTGGAGCTTGTCTCACCTACCATTCAATACGGTTAGATTTTGTGGATCTTATTTGTGATGACAATTTGGTTGGATTGAGTGTGAGTGGGTCTAGATTTTGATGAATATGGGCCGGGCGCTCAAGGGTTAAAAACTTCTTTTGTACTCGACACATATTGCCTTTGAAAAATTCTAGTTGTTTCAAATTCTCACAAAGAAATCTGAATTTATTACAATATGACATAGAGAACACATGGGAGTTAACGACCAAAGTACAATACAAAGTGTTTTGCTTGTATTTGGAATAGATTTACACCTTTATTACATTTGAGATAACAAAGTAGAAAAATAGATCAAAGCAATTCTAGTAAGCTAATTAAAATTTCTTATTGGTAAGAAATGCCAATTTATGCGGCACTGTATGTAATATACCCAGACTCAATTGATCAGGGAGAATTAGCGTTTGATGTTTTATTAACGAGTAAAAAAATGCAATAAAAACCAGTTGCTTAGTACAGAATATAAACAAGATTTTCAAAGATGTCTAATTATGGTAGACAGTAAACTTACGTAACATTCGGTAGAAATATATATTTCAGCAATATCCGGTTAGCACTTACAAAACATTCAGTGCAGACTTGTGAAAAATAGGATATTAGCCTGTGAGATTCAAGTTGTTCAAACGAATCACACCGTATAGAAATTTTCTGACCAAACATCAAATAGGCGCAACATTATTCCACAAAGTACGAGCCTATTTAAACCACACATCAAATTGGCGCAGCATTGTTCCACAAAGTACGAGCCTATCAAAATATGGTAGTCAAGTGGAGAGAGTCTATCAAGATGGACTGCTTCGACAGCAAGGTTTATTGATCGGGCAATTATTTGGAGGTGACAGGATTCACCTTATTTGTGTTCAAGTCCATATACGGTCTTCAGAAAAATGTCTGCCCATGAAGAAATACAAGCTTCTTCGGAGTGTTCTTGACTAACGTACAGCAGACTCCAGCCTCTCTCCTATTTCAATTACTTTACAGTGAGCTAAATAACCTTTCCAATCAAACTTGAAAGGTCCCATGACAAAATTGGTAATCCCCGGCACAACAACTACTGCTCTTACAAGGCTTCAAGGCATCCTCGAGGATCCCATCTGGATTGACTGTGATGAATGGAGAATCTGATCTGACCAGATTCGCTTTGTATATGAGTGACCAATGTCATTATACTGTTGGTCTCTAGTACGTCCACTCAGTGGGAAGGCATGGCTCATGGCCCACTGTTGATTGGCGGATAGCTGATTGGTTCATGCTCTGTTGCAAAGTAGGCCACACTCCCTCTTTAGGACTTCTTGCATGCCTCGCCCCAGTACCGCGTCCATGCAAAGGAGTGTTCAATGAAGAAACAACTGCAAAAAAAAAGTACTCGGTTGAATAACTGTCAAAAATAAATAAACCCGAGGATAAATCTAAGTACAAGAAATAAATGAAAGGCTGCCCAAAAGAAATCAAAGAAAGGAGAATGCAGCGAGTCGTTTGATAATTTCTTTAACTTTTACGAGTTAAATAACAAAGACATCATCTAGTATAATATGTGGAACATTATAGTAACGGTCGGAGTTTCTACTCACCATTTTTCTTCTTCGGCTCAAACGAGCGAGGTAAAAATACTCCGGTTCCGGACTCCCGACCAGATGATCCTCCAAGAAAAACAACTCGCACGCCTGAACCCGCATTCAGTACACCATGACGATTTCTTTGTACGATCTTACTCTCAGCAGATTTTGCAGGATGGTAAAAGGTGTTAACACCTTGCTGGCCATCAACGGTATACAGTTGTTGATGTCGCTGATATCGATTGCAATGTGGTTGAGCTTGGCTTGCCATTACATTTATTGCTGCGCAATTGGAGGCCCAGTTCTGATGTGCCTGCTGCTCAAACAATCATATTTGGTCAATCCTTCGGCATGTAAGGCAATCAAGAAACGAATCAAGGAAAGCAGCAGAAATAAATTACAAGAAAACTAGTCACAAGTCAAGTCTGAAATTTTTAACTTTGAGATTAAAGTACTGTGAAATAGAAGAATGAGACAATGCATGAATAAAGCTGTCGGTCATTGAAAAATCGATTTTCAGGACATGTCTGCCCTTGGATTTTCAAACACTACTACCAAAACAACAAGGTCAGCAAAAACTGACAACTTCAATACCTGATTCATCGATATCACATTCTCATCCTTCCTTCGAATAGATTGAGGCGACCTTTTGCCCACCATCTGCCCAGCGAGTCGAGCTTGCTGAGGTAATTGAGCTCGCAAAGTTGGATTTAGCGCCTTTGAAAGAGAAGGTCTCTCATTCGCGTAAACCGATACTTTTTTCTCCTCGTTCATTTTCAGCCTTACAACCTCTCCAGCTGCTGCATACAGGGTATCCCAAGCGTCTTGATACCCGGAAGAAGGAGCTGACGAGGGAGAAGATACTTGCGACGACACTGTGGATGAACCCTTGGAACTACTCCTACTACCTGAGAGCAGGGATCCCGGGGACCAGCTTCCACTCGGGCAACTAGAGGGAGAAAGTCGACCCTGCAAGTGGAACCACCTTATTAGGAACACAAGAGTACATGCTAAATGACAATCAGAAAAGCGCAATAAGCCTTTGCGCTAGTACGAAATTCAAATCAAGGCTGTTCATAAAAACAATAGGAGTTGCATGACAAAGTAGATACCATACCAAAGTAAGAGTACCGCACATTCAAATCACTAATTCCAGAATAAATAATAAAGTCGAGTGCATACAGGCCAGAAAAAACACCACATTGCGGCGACCAATGTAAATCAACAGACCGTTACAACAATGGACAAAAACACCAAGCAAAATCCGTATTGACAGAATCAACAAGGACGTGACAGCACACACAGGGATCAGAAGAAACTAATAGACATCTTACCAGCTAACACGCCTCTGGATTTATAACGAAGATTTCACTATTCAGTAATAATGAAAATTTAAAAAGAAAAAGCTAGATTTCCATGAAGATAAGAGCACCAATGTCCATGTTCCTTGGAACTAAATTAGCAATAAGGATATATAAATGCAAATGCCAACCTCGTTTGCTTCAGCGTTTGATAGGTTTTGAGCCCCAAGACATCCATTCCGTCCGTCAAGTCCCGGACACGTCACTGCATTCGACTCCTCGTCGAGCAAAGAATGCGCTATCTGCTGGGCCAAACTCTGAAGAGGGTCGTCGTCTTCCTCGCTCTCGGTATCGATGGAGACAGATGACAAATCCACAGGCAAACTATTTGTATCGCTCTCTAGTTCAAACCCCGGAGAAAAATTGTACGAGAAATCCCCTGGATAGAGCGCGTGGAGTTGGGGGTCGATAGGACTGCAGGTTAACGAAGAAGCAGGGTCTGCTTCTACAGCAGCACTTTCAGTCTTGAAGGCTTTAAAGAGCTCGTCATCTCCGACTCTTGAGCATATGAGCTGATGCACTCTTGCAATCTCGAACGCCATTGTTGTTAGTCGTTTCAGGGAGGAGTCGAAAGGATACAAAGCTCCTCCTTAGCGTACTTCAATAGAAACTATCTCTCAGCACCCTATCAAAAGCTTAAGATACTTCTTAAGCAGAAACAGATTTCCTTCGATACTCCAGCTCCCATTTCTGGTCTTCAAGGACTTCTTAATTTCGTAGCGTCTCTAATGAGAGTATCCAACTCAACCCATGGAAGTGGCTCTTGCAACTGCAAAGACAGGAAAGTTATTCATCAGCTCACGTGGTGAGTTCCTCAGCACTTACTGTCCACAAAATAACAAAACATTACGTGTAAAGTACATGCAACTCGTGACGACCACTGAAAACGACTTGCTATTCAGCATTAAAGGTATAAGGTCGAAACTGGAAGTGGACAACGGACACACTGCGGATGTGCTTTACCGCTACAAGTTTGTAAACAAGTCTTGTGCACTGTTGAGCGGGTGACAACGCAAGCATTAGAAGGAAACGCTGAACTTTTGCTAGCAATCAACCAAGCTCTTCAGATTCCAAATGCAATAACGTCTTGTCTATGAAAGAAACCGCTTCAACCCCCTCTTCACTCGAATAAATAACACGAGCTCGCTAAGAAGTCCAGAAACTCCTCAAAGATACCAATCACTACTTCATAGCATTCTGGTTTTGAGAGCCTATTTCTTTCCCAAACGATAAAAACTCTCTATACACTACACCTCCAAGATGGACCAACAGATATATGTACAAGATCAGCCCAATGGCATTGTCAATAATTTCCGCTGTCCGTGCGCGCAGGACGAAAGCACCCCAGAAGGCGTTCAGTGACTGTCCGTATGTGAGTCAGCTCGACCGAACCCCGAGCTTACCAGGCCCTCTCTATCAAATTTTAAAATGCACTTCCATTGCCACCGCAAACCGGACGAAAAACAAATCAGAGAGCTACGCAATAGCTCACTAAACATCCACTTTCAAACAATATAAACAACAGAAGTTCCTAACCCTACTGCGCCGCCATAGACTCCCCACCGCTAACATAAGCTCACACTTCCCAGAACACACGCGACTCAGCAACACCAAGGGAAATAGTACAACACAACCTCGTTAATATTGTTAATCATTTCTAATGACCGTGCAAGTCGTGCACAGTGGAAAAAGACGGTCCAACTGCTCCACAGCGACTGCCTGTACGCGAGTCACCTCGACTAATCTCGGCTTTCGAAACACCTACGTTTCAAGATCACTCAACATTGCCAATACACACCAAAACAACTATCTAAGAGGTTCCGTACTTGCAAGCTTCACCATAGCCAATCCAGCGCAATGGCACACACAACAACAACAAGTAGCAAAGACGCACTTCCTATCCACTCTCCGGCAAGTCAGCGCCCCGAGCACTACTAAACTTACCTGAAACGCCACGAACACTCTCTACCGCGAACAAAAACCTCACTTCTCCATTAAATCTCCGTTCTTATGAGCTTGAATAGAGGAAGTTACTGAAAGTGTACTTTAACATTGCATCCTAAGACCAAAAAGGAAAAGCTCTAAAACACCTTCACCAAAAGAAACTCTCAAGTTCAATGCGATGCAAAGCAAGCACGCAACAAACAAATACCTACTGCGCCGTCAAACTCTTTCAAAATAGAACTCAAGCAAGCAAAATATTGATAAAGCTTAAAGCCTCGCCTGGAGAGAGCTCCGCCAAGGCTGTGAGAAAGTTAAGTGAGAGTGTTGCAACTAAATCTTACGACTAGAAACTAAATGTCTGGAGATATGTGTATCTAGGTGATGCGACAAAGGCTGATCAGAAGTCACACCTCTACTAAATATCTCCGTTCTGAATAGAGCTTGAAAGTTACCACTGAAAGCGCACTTAAACATTGCAACTTTTCTTAAAGCTCTGAACTTACAAGACCTTCACAAAAAGAGACTCTCACTCAAGATTAATGCAACGCAAACAAGCAAAAACCTCCTGCGCCGTGTCCAGGTGATGCGACAAAGGCTGATCAGAACTCTCACACCTCCATTAAATCTCCCGTTCTGATGAGCTTGAAAAGAGGAAGCTACTACTAAAACCGCACTTAACTTAAACATTGCATCGTAAAACCAGAAAGATAAGCTCTAAGCTTACAAGACCTTCACAAACAGAGACTCTCAATCAAGATCAATGCAACGCAAACAAGCAAAAACCTGACTCTTTTCAAAATAAAAAGCAAAGTATCGCTATCGTAAGCTTGATGAGGCCTCACCTGGAGTGGAGAGAGCTCCGCCAAGGCTGTTGTGAGTAACCGAGAGTTGCAACTAAATCTTACGACTAAAAACTACATGTCTGGAGATATGTGTATCTAGGTGATGCAACAAAAGGCTGATCAGAACTCTCACACCTCCATTAATCTCCGTTTTTATTAGAGCTTGAAAAGAGGAAGCTACTACTAAAACCGCACTTAACTCAGACATTGCATCGTAAAACCAGAAAGAAAAAGCTCTAAGCTTACAAGACCTTCACAAAACGAGACTCTCAATCAAGATCAATGCAACGCAAACAAGCAATAACCTACTGCGCTTTTAAAATATAAAGCAAAATATCGCTTGATGAGGCCTCACCTGGAGAGAGCTCCGCCAAGGCTGTGTAGTGTGAGTGTGCTGCGATTAGTTCTGAAGACTAAGCAAAACTTTGTAAAAAAAAGGTCTGGTCTGGTGTTGTGTTGTGTTGTATGTTGTGGGTGTCGAGGAGAGAGAGACAAACAGAGGCTGATCAGACGTGTGTGAGTGAGCAAGGGGCGAGGAAATAATGATGCAGGTCTGATGTAGTGCAGTGCAGTGGCAGTGGCAGTGATGGCAGACCGCAGCAGTGCGCAGCAGGGGACGTCGGGGGGCAGAGGATCGGGCAGGAAATCAGGGTGACAGAGGAGAGGCTGGGCGGCATGGGCGGGAGAGAGCAGGTTGCAGACGCCTCTCTCTCTCTTTTGTTTTACAAAGCAATGGCGGGGGGGAGGGGGGGAGGGGGGGGAGCAGCTATGGCTATGCCGGAAAAGTTCTAAAAGAAGGCGGGGTGGTGGGAATGGCGGGGGCGGGGAACATGAGCATTATCTTATTCGTCGGGGCATTTTTCAATTGAGTTGGCGCCTTTCTCTTCCCCAGTTGGATTTCCAGCATTCCCTTATAAAATGGGGGCCTTTCGGCTCCTCCGTCACGGCGCCGTGTGATGCACAGTCGTGTTTGTGGGACCAGGCGGGTGGTAAAAAAATATATCTCAGGTCCTTTACAAACCATAGTTCGGGGAGTTTCTTTAGAGCTTAGAGCATCTCCACCGGTGGCTCTGGCCTGTTTGTCATTTATTGTGGTCTTAGGATTGTTTTTGATTTTAGAATGTCCAATGTTGACCCAGTGATGGTAAATTTTTGCTTAGCTGCGTGAAAGAAGGTCCTGGGCACTCTCAGTTGCCGTGGTAGTTTTCATTTGTAGCGTGCTTAAATTGTGGCTCTGACACTTTTATTTATTATCTTGATGGTTGGTGAGGCCCCAATTTATTTGCCATTAGTTCTCTAAAGTTTAAACTAGTAACTTGCCCATGTTATTGTGCCAAAGATACCTAGAGCATCCATAAATTGCAATTATTTTTGGCACAGTTTTTAATTCCAAACCTTGCAACTTGTCATCTTAAACTCAATCCAGTGGACACGGGAATTATATAACGAGCCAATTCTCCATGAAGGGGCCAAGGCGAGTCATATGGCGTGTCATTCCACCAGTCCAAACTAGCTTAAAGTTTTCCATCTGGTTTGGCAAAGCCTGAAGGCTCTCAATCTCCACCCATGTTCTTTGAAAAGGTGGCTTTACACTAAAACACACCCCATAAATAAGCAATTGACCACTTATTTAGGGAAGTAGAGAATAAAGCTCACTAAATTTAGGGTGAATAGTGCATGAATAGTGGCTTGGAGCAGGGTTTTTTTTTCATTTTTTGATAAGTGCCAAAGTGGCAATTTAAAATGTTACAGTGGTGCTCCATATTTCAACATTCATCCACATATTGGATAGAAAATATCACATTAGCACATAATACATGTCTATAATTTGGTTCTCACCCACAATTTGCCGATTTCATCCAAGGGTTTTTTTATTTGAAGCTTTTTTGGCAATTTCATCCAAGTAATCATGTTTTTTTTTCTATAGGCTTGGTGCCAATAAAAAAAAATTGGTGCTTTTTTGCTCCAAATCGCCAAAAAAAACATTGGCTTGGAGAGTGGCTTGCTAGACTTGCCAAATAAGAGAGTTTGAGCAGGGCTTGAGAGGGGCCTGGCTACTTTTCATCCACTTTGAGTGAGCCAGAGCCACCAGTGGAGATGCTCTTAACCGGCCAATATCCTACATTCTCTTGGGCCAACTGTTGTCTAGAGTATACTCCCGGCTAAGCTTATAGGAATAAATAATATCCTCTTTTTTTCCTCTTAGATGGTTGGGTTTTTTTCGGAATTTTCTTAATTCAATTCGGTTGTTCTAAGAAAATCAACTAGCTAGCTTGTAACTAAATGCTGGTACTCTCATACATAGTTACAAACTAAGATGAAAGTAATCATATGCCCCCTATTTTGGAATTTGGTTAACCCCTAAGCGCCCGAGTGTCCCAAATCTAGCCTATCCATATTCAAATGTTTGTTGTCTTTGATCGTTATAATCTTTTGATCCGTGCAATGAAAACCTATCAAATTTTTCATACATCTGCGGACCGTGAGCCTCATGCAATATTGGAGGCTAACTCTTCTAGATGTTGTTTTGAACTTGCGGTGCCAAATTATTTGCAATGAGGTCCAACACGCCATGAATTTGGGTTGGGCGCTCATGGATTAAGGTAGAAACACCCATAATAAGGATTTTGGAGTGAGAAAGATGTTGATAAATTTTTGAAAAAATTAGGGTTAAGTAAGGAAGAGGAAATTGAAAATATTGGCATTGATTTAAAGTTCTGATTGCAAGCAATGGTTCACAAAAAAGATTCAAAGTCCAAAATCATTGAAATATATATTTGTGTGTAGGAGATGCTAAAGAAGACGCTTAGTGAAGTCTTTAGTGTGCTTGTATGCTCATAATACTAACTTAAGGAGTTGTTAAATAGTGAGATGGGGCACTCAAAACCGTCATGCTAGTCACCCAAAACTATCA
Source organism: Ulota crispa (assembly GCA_963920765.1). Lineage (NCBI taxonomy): Eukaryota > Viridiplantae > Streptophyta > Bryopsida > Orthotrichales > Orthotrichaceae > Ulota > Ulota crispa. The sequence continues at coordinate 16,498,542 of OY987250.1, forward strand.
CTTTTATCACCTAAAACCATCATATTTATCACCCAAAACCATCACTTTGTCACCCATAACCAATTATTTCTTTGATTGTCAGTCATTGACACAAGTAGGTATTGGAAATGGGGACACTGACGGAAAGGGGTGTTCCTACCTTAGTTTTAACCACTCTATGATTTTTTAGATTGAAACAAGAAAGCATGTGTAAGAATCTTGGAAACAGCAAATGAGGTCCATGGTATATGTGCAATTCTCATGGCAACCTCTCAAAGGAGTTTGTGGTCCTAATGTGCAATTGGCTCTAGAGTTGCCAAAGGCATGGGTGTGCATGGTCAAAAGGGCTCATGGCTTGAGGGATGGAAGAATATAAAAAAGAATTGTCAAAGAGTCAAATGCACTTACTCATCCAAACTTGCAGCAACCAGCTCTTTGAGCTTTGCAAGTTTCCTTTTAAGGGCATCTCCACTGGTCTTGCAAGCTCTTTCAAAGTTTTCCATCTGGTTTGGCGAGGCCTCAAGGCCCCCAATCTCCACCCATGCTCTTTGAAAAGGTTGCCTTACACTCCAACACGCCCCATAAATTAGTAGTTGACCACTTATCAAGGGAAGTAGAGGATAAAACTCATTGAACTTAGGGTGAATAGTGAATGAATAGTGGCTTGAAGAGTGGCTTGCTAAACTTGCTAGATCAAAGTTTTTGAGAGGGTTTTGAGAGGGGCCTCAACACTTTTCATCCACTTTGAGCAAGCCCAAGCCATCGGTGGAGATGCCCTAAGTGTTGGCAAGCATTCAATTTGCTCTCAAGTTAAGACCGTGAACTTCCCATTGGACTTTACAGCTACGGTAGGAGCACCCAAATGTGACACTTACCTCATATATGGTAATTTGGAGGGTCTTTTGAGAATGTAATGGCACGTGCTTGTTAGGAAATGGTTATAGATTCAAGCAAGTTTGTTTTTGAAATTTTTTGAGATCGCATGAATAAATTATGAATTGTTGAAGGTAACTCCCTAGATTCACCTATTGTGAACACTAGACCCCTCAAAAAGTGACAACAACAAGACCATGTCATGATAACAAAAAGAGCATGTCACACCCAATCAAAATCTATCACTTACACAATTTCGATTCCCTTATGTCAACTTGCGTGTCTAATTTGGGTGCATTTGGGTCTTGTTTGGGTGCAAGAGTGTCTACTTTAGGTTTAATTTTAGATGTTGCAAAATAGCTAGTGTTACAATTGGATGCTCCTACCTTAAATAAATTGGGAGACATTTTTCTCTAGTTCCACTTGAACCATCCTTCCACTGTATTGTTACTATTACCCTCATCCTGAGTCCCTGAACTAAATGAGGACGCCCTGAATCCAAATTTGAATTCAAAATATCCAAATGCATGATAAATTTCTAAACACTTACGTTTTCTAGGTTAAAAAGGAAAAAGACCTTTTCCGCCTCCTGGTCCCACAAACGCGTACGCGCCGTAAACCGAGCTCCAGCTCAGCAGTGCCTGGACTTGCTTTACTTTTTCTTTGAAGGCTCGTGTCTTTCTAATTTTGATGCTCCTCAGTCACACGCGTTTGCTCTACAGTCGCGGGGGGAGTGGGGGACAGCTTTAGGAGATTCTTGACCACTTACTAGTAAGTGGTGTCCCCACATGAGATTCATTGCTCTTTTGTGGTCAATTGGTCATATATATCGCCAATAGATATGTGCAGTGATGGCTTTCTAGGTAAACCCTTTTCATAAAGTGGGCCACGGTGTTCCAGTCCAGTCACACGCAGGCTTGAATAGTTTGTGTTGAGCACATTTTTGGAGTAGTAGTAGGGACATGGAGCCTTCCTAGGCTAGAAAGTAGGAATTTAAATAACCAACACCGGCGTGTTCAATTTGGAGCCCCAAAAAAATGGTGATAACTAGGCCTCAAAATAATCGGTGATAACTAGGCCTCAAAATAATCGGTGATAACTAGGCCTCAAAATAATCGGTGATAACTAGGCCTCGAAATAATCGGTGATAACTAGCCTCAAAATAATCGGTGATAACTAGCCTCAAAATAATCGGTGATAACTAGCCTCAAAATAATCGGTGATAACTAGCCTCAAAATAATTGGTGATAACTAGGCTTCACAAAAATCGGTGCAAACTATGGGCTTAACCCCCGAGCGCTCTTATTTAAATTGGTTTTTTTTTTATGTATGTCAAATATTAGTGCAGTGTGTCCCACGTTCTATTTACAAGAAGTTTGCTTGAGTTGAGGCAATTGCAAGTTACAAAAGGTGGTCAAACGCTATAAGATGAAAAATTAGAAGTTAATGAATATAGCCAGGGTTTTTTTTTGTATTTGTCGAGGTAGAGCGACCTGCACCCTAGACCTCACGCAGGTAAGGAAAAATTGTCTATAATTGGAAAGAATAAATGAGGTGTGCTTGTTCATCCAATATATTGCTAATACAAGCTACTTTCATCCAAAAATTGGCGAATCTGGTGTGTGAGAAAGGAGGGACTTGGCAAATTCATTCACTTTTTTCTTGAAATTTCTTAGTGTATTGGGAGCCGGTGACAATTTCAAGTAAGATTCTAGCGAAAATTCGCCAAAAAAAAACTCTATTATAGAGCACATTTGATGATGCAAAATTGCAATTGACATGATTTAAAGGCATGAAGTTGAAATAGTCTATTTTTCAAATTTTAATATATATTATCCCTTTTCTAAACTTTTAAAATATGTGATTTTGGATTTGATGAAGAATTGATTGCATGAGAGGGGTTTGAGTGAGAAATGAATATTTTTGTCCCCATCTATATATGTGTATCTATATATGTATGTATAAGTACTTTTTTCAAGATTGATAAAAATCTACGTGTAAATTAGATGCTCACAATTTTGATTTTCCAAAAAATAATATACCTGTTTTTTGCACCTTTCAATGCCTACCCTTAGTTAAGTGTGATGAGGCCGCCATACCACCTTTACATATAATGTATTTGCCCCATGATAGATATGTCCAATTGGTTTGAGATTTCTTAGGAGTCCTTGGAATTAGATTTCCCGCTTTCTGTGATGCCTAAGAATTGAAAACTCCTATTTGAACGTTATGATATAACCAACAATAAGCAATTTGGATCCTAAAAAAATACAGAAATCGTGACAGAAATACAAAATCAAACCAATTTTGGGATCATAATTATTGTCAGATATGCAAAAAACATCCCAAAATTTCAATATGGGATCTTGTAAGTAATCAAGTTAGATCTTTCTACACCAATTTTTGAGGCAATCAAAGACACGGAACACATCCTATAAAATATTGCAATGCCACTATATGACAAGTTTTGCACATACATTATGACATTTTTGAGTGAAGTTTCTCACCACATGTTTTTAGATATGGAAAATCCAAACGCTCTGTTTGAAAATAAACATGTACTTCAGATGTCAAAAAAAGTTAAAAAACTCAAAATTTCTAAAATTTAAAAGCTCCCAAAGCCCAATCTGACCTCCTAATTGGAAATGAAAGGGGGCAATGACAAAGTAATGGGGACCACCAGAGCAACATGTGGCAACCCCTCCTTGTTCCCTCCCTTCCAAAGTCAATATTTTCTCCCTTGCCCAAGCTACCCCTCGGATTGTTTTTGGCCAAAAAAAATCCATAACTTGTGAACCGTTTGACAAAATCACATGATTTTTTGCATCCCACAAACCTTATACATTCCCACACACTCATAATTTTTTTTAAAGAATCATGTAAAAAATTGCGGTCACACAAGCCTACCCAAAATCCTAAAAGTGGCCTCAGGGGACTCTGGTCCTTTAAGGGTTAAGTAAAATATCAAGGAATTTGTCATTGTTTAAACACTTCAAATTCCATTAAAAATCTCTTGTTAGCGTTTTATTTTATTTTTTTATTTATGGATTTTGTAAAATCCATGTTTAGTTTTAAATAACATCTATTTAACTTGGAGTGTTGGATGCAATGACATGTGTTTTCCTAATTTTCTTTGAACTTCAAAATAAATTTAAATGTTTTTAAGCAAAATCGTAATACTGCACGAATATTATCCACTTTCCTTGATTATTTCATTTTCCTTTAAAGAAACTTTTATGAGAAGAAGTGAATGGCCTAGGATATCAAAGAACGTATACCTGCTACAAAATCCACTCCAATAACTATGAGATTATGCAGTTCATTTTTTTATATATAAATTTTATAACCATTTTTTTTTTTCTTTAAATTTTTCTGTAGAGCAACAAATACACCAAGCGGTAAAATCACAACATTTTTTAATTTAGGAAAAATCAGCCAATTTAGGGATTATTGATTTTTGCGTCTTTGAGGGTATTTCAATCATTTATAGTGAACTCTATGAAATTTTCTTCAAGATTTTACATCAATTCTATTAGAACCATCATAGAATTCGCTTTAAATCATCAAAATACTCCATTTAATGAAAATTCCCAATGTCTCAAAATTGTTTCTTTTTCTCAATAAATGTATATTGTGATTAACCCCTAAAGGATCATTGTCCCTACGGGGACAAATGGGATTTTGGGCATGTACCTATGGCTAAACTACTTTGTGTGATTTTTTGAAACTTTTATTAATGATGGGGAATTCAAAGATCTATGTGGGCATCTATTTTTTTTTTCATTTTGTTAATTATTGAAGAAGTTATGCATGAATTTCTTAAATCAAGCGAGATCGGGCAGCCAAAAACTATTTTTAAAATAACATTTTTTCAAAATAACATTTTGAATTTGGTTCTTTAGATTTATATGTATGTGGGGAGCTTTGAATCATTCAATTCCAATTTATGAGTGAAAAGTTTTAGTTTGCGGGTAGGTACAAGTCTCCCATACCTCCCTTCCTTTTGCCTTTGGTACTTTACTTTTTTGAGCTCTTTGTGATTTTTTTTTTTGATATTTTTTTTCCAAGTTGTAGTAGACTAAGATTTCTTGGTTTTCACCATTTGGATCAATGTGATTCATATTTCTCAATTTTACATAAATCCTCCAATTTTGCCTAGTGTATTTGCAAATTTGATGGCCTTACAGCATTGCAAGATTTTACAAAGTATGATTCACACCTCCAATTCATTTGAAATTTCTCCAACACTTACCTAACTTGGTCTTTTACATGGGAAAAATAAACCTCAACTTTGCTTAGAGCATTTTTTTTATTTAGGGGCAATCAAAGGCTTTTGAAATTTTTGGGCAATAGGGAAAAAAAAAAAATTCACTTCAGATGTCAATATCTCACTCCTCTACATCTAGAATGAGCTGATTTTTTTCCTGCAAGTACGTCCCATAATTTAAGGCAAGATCTTACGATTGAATTTCCAAAAATAATTGTTTTTCCTACATTTCTACTCATTTTCCCAAAGGTGGCAGTTTTGAGTAACTTTCACTGAAAAGTGGACTTGGTCCTTTAGGGGTTAAAATAAAAATACAAACTTATTGAAACTGATGAATTGTGATACCGGTGGATGAATGTCGGTCTTTTGTAATTTTGAAGTTTGAAAGAATAAGCCTTAATGAACATGAGATAGTTATTACTTAGTTTAAATATAAATTAAATACTTCAAATTAGAATAAAGCTTGTATTGTAAAACCTTGCATATATTGATGTAAGATGGAAGTCTAAAAGAAGTAAACCAAAACAAGGTGTCCAACTAACTAGATTTTATTTTTAAACTACCAATTTCAATGAAATTATTTCTACATTTTAAAAAGCAAACATTCAAATTCATATAACATGCATATACTAAAAAGTAGCTTCTCTAGCAATGTGATGTTTGTTATCCGAGTCAAGTCATATTGCAATTTGAACATTCAATTGAGAGCTTGCCCAATCAACTTGGATGGTTATTCACAATTGATACTTTAATGTAGTGCATGATACTTACAACCAATTAAATTGCCCTAATAAGAAATATTAATTTCTGAGGGCTGGACAGTTAAAAACTCAAGTAGGGTCATACAGGGTTAATTTTTATTGAAAGTTTTTAAAATTGTTATGCAAAGTGTAAATATGTATCTTTTAAATGGAAATGTAAAATTTTTCCCTAATTGTGTGCTTGATGCAAAACTTATGTTACCCAAAAAAAATTAGGCAGCTCGGGCAGTTTGGGCATCTTTGGAGAATCTTATACTAAAATTCTCATCAACTTTTGAAATATGGTATCTACGTAACTAATGAAATATGGAATTCAATTTGTCAAAAAAAATTGAGCTCTCAAATCACATTCTAAGAGGATTCAAACCTTGTTATCTATGCGTGGGCCATTTCAAGAAAAACTAATTTCTTTTAACTTTAGGCCCTATTATCTTTCAAGTTATAAATTCAAAACTCTTGAATTTTTTTTCACATATTCCAAATATTTGTTTCTAACTTTTCACCATACAAATAACAAATAAAAGACTTCCTCAATGCACAAAGAAATCATGAAAAAATGACTACTATATTGCCAATTCACTTAACCTCCTTGCATTTTAGGGTAATTTAGAATAAACTTTATTCTATATTTAATTTTAAGATTTTTCATGAGTTGACCTAGCATCTTATACTTATAAATGGTCAAAACCCTCATTTTTGTGTAGAGCAACATTTTACTCAAGGAGGCCTTCAAGTGTGCTGACCTTGTTTTCTAAGAACAAGAAAACGATGTTTTTCTCACTTCAAACATTATAGTCTTACAATTCACGCTATCAAATGAGCTGATTTTATTTTTGTACACATGGCTTTATTTATTTAACACACTTTTTAATGGTTGAAATTCAAAACAAAAAATACATATATTCAATTTTGGGCAATGCATTGAGAGTTTACCATCTAAGATTTTTTCTTTAAAAACACCCTTGGTCTTTTAGGGGTTAATTCACAACACATACACCCATTAGCTCAAAAGTAGTTCCACTAGTAAGAAGAACAAAATCTAGGCTTCATTCTAGTGGCTCTGGATTTTTGATAGCTGTTTTTTTGATGGAGCAGTAAGTGCTCAAATTTGGGAGTTGCTGGTTATAAGTGTCTTGCCCTATAATTACATGACAAATTGATGTTATGTGACCTCCTCATAGGTGACAATTTGATAGGTGTCTTGGAAATTTTATCACCTTACTTGGTCGGTTATGCGATGATTTAATATTGTGCACAATAACTTAGTAGGATTTTTAATCATGTAATAACTACCATCACCACTAGATAACATTATTATAGTGCAAAATAACATAAATCAATAAATATGTAACAATCATATTAACTATTTATAGTACCACTCAACTAAAACTCTTCATAATTATAAGTAATGAGATGTTAGGAAAAAAGTTACAAAAAAATATTAGAGTTCTTGTTTACCAATACAAATTTATCATTATTAAAAAGTGACAATTATTTGACATTTTACACTAACAGCGCAAAGAATGGCCACCCTAGCACTTGTTGCCCCAATATTAATAATTGGTTTAGACTTAAATCAACTAGTTGACATACTAAATTTACATAGATCCAAAAAGAATCACACTATTCATGAGGGCATTATGTCCATTGTGCCAAATCTAGGAGGTGTCATGTGGGTTTTGAGGCAAGTCAATGTAAATAGTTAAGAAAAAGAAGATTGCCCAACAAAATTGATTCCTTCCAAAGGTTAGTTGGTTTATGCTATCATGCACAGTAGATCTTTTAACCCCTAAAGGACTGTTGGCCCTTTTGGGGGACAAATGGGATTTTGGACATGTACTTACAACTAAACTAATTTGTGTGATTTTTTGAAACTTTTATGGATGATGGGAATTCCAAGATTTATGTGAGCATTTAATTTTTTCTTCATTGTGACATTTATTGAAGAAGTTACAATGAATGTAGAGAATATGGGCAAGATTGGGCAGCCCAAATACTTATTTAAAATTTGAATTTTTTTAAATAAAATTATGAAATAGGTTCTTTAGATGTATATATTGGTGAGGAGCTTTGAATCATTCAATTTTGATTAATGAGATGAAAGTTATGAGAAATTTTTGTTTGTGGGTAGGTATGGCTTCTCTCAAAACCACACCTACCAGCAAACAAGAACTTCTCACAACTTTCACCTCATCAATCAAAATTGAATGATTCAAAGCTCCCCACCAACATATAAATCTAAAGAACATATTTTGTATTTTTGTTTTACAAAAATGCATTTATTAAAGAAGTTTTTGGGCTACCCGATCTCGCCCATTTTCTATAAATTAATTATTAACTTCTTCAATAAAAGTCATAATGAAGAAAAAATTAAATGCCCGTGTTAATCTTGGAATTCCCCATCATCCATAAAAGTTCAAAAAATCACACAAAGTAGTTTAGTTGTAAGTACATGCCCAAAATCCCATTTGTCCCCCAAAGGGCCAACACTCCTTTAGGGGTTAACTAAGACATTTTGAACATAAATGTGTTGATTATAACCACTTGACTTGGACCTCATTTTCTATTAAGGTAGGAGCACCCATAAGCGTCAGTGTCCCCATAACTGTCACCTCTGAAATCTTGGAAAATCTGTGGAAGTGAATAGATGTAATGACAAGGATGTTCAACATATGAACATGAAATCTTAAAAGTGGTTATGGGTGCAATGGCAGTTTGCTCTTTAAAAATTCATAACTTATTCTCATAGTATCCAAATAATACATTTGATAGTGCAAACTCATTATTTTTCTATTCCTAATAGGATCCTATAATTTGCTAGTTGTTTATTAATAGTCATCATGTTCAAAACCCTTAGTTTGACGTTTACGGGTGCTCCTACCTTAGTGTGTCTTAAAATTTACAATTTCTCTAACACCAACGTATTGTCAATCATTTATATAATATTATGGACTCCACAAATATTAGATCTAGTTTTTGAGAATCAATATTCCAATCTGCAGTTTTATCATTTACTTGAGTGTACTGTACAATATCCAAAAGAAAGAGTACATAAGTCCCTCTCATGGCATCCATAAAAAGTTGGTATAACAAAAAATATAATTGGCATTTTATCCTCATATTTTCTGTATGTGAACCTTGTGCAATCATAATCAAGCATACCAAATTTCAGTTACTAAAAACCAAAAGCCTATTTTTGGTAAATTGTTTTGTGTCAAAATCACGATTTTACAAGAAAATAGATTAAAAAACATTGGTGATGAATTTTTGAGATTTGGTAGCATGGATATGTAGCAAATATCCATATGCATATCTTTGTTTCAAACAAACATTTCCATAAAAACTCAGATTTTTTTCTATAAAGATTGTAATGTTAGGGTGATTATGACCAAATTTAGTAAAATATATATTTCTTTATGGAAATTAGTTTTTGTTATTTGACTCATACATTATTATTAAATTTGTACCTTTAAACATGATGATATGTTTATTTTGCCAAAAACTAATTTATTTATAGTACAAACTTCTTTGAATCCAATAGGAGGGACTTGTGTACTCTTTCTTTAGGGTAATGTACTGGGGACGTCTTATTTTGTTTTAAATTTTAAGAAAAAATCTTGCACAAGAACTTGGTTTTAATAGGAACGCTGTCTTTCAAAATTTAGTATTCATTAAAGACACCCAAAAGTGCAAAATACACCCCACAAGATTTGTAATTTGTATCTTTTGAGCAGGATTTTTGTTTGTTTTTGTTCGTAGAGCTATATGTAGTTAACCCTTTAAAGACCACAAACATTTCCCCAATGTCCACTAGAAACCAGGGCAATAAAATTAGATGTGCATTTGAATCAAATATGGACCCAATTTGAATAATTTAACAATACAAATGTGAAGGAGACCTTGTTTGTTGTAATGTATCAAAATTTCAGATAGATCTACCGTTGGAGGTGAAATATTTTAATGATTAAGTGAGCCGTATATGGAAAATCTCTAGCTTTTCATGTTTTGTGGTTTTGAATGTTAACCCTTCATGCAAGCTTTGCTTGAGAAGAGCCTTGCATTTCTAGAAAGTAGGATTTCCCACCTTTCCGACAAGACTACTTTCACACAAAATAGACAAAAATAGCAATCACAAAGTGTAGCTAAGTGGACATAAAGGGTCAAAAATCCCATTTTCTTTGCTGTCATAAAATGATTCTACAAGAAATTTTATAATTGTTATGAAAAATCCAATTGGTGAAAGCAATCAAGAATTGGCCTTAAGTGTAGGATGATTTTGTTTCTTCAATAAATTGATAGTATCATTTCAATGGATTCTCAAATACTAATATTGTACTACTGCTATATAGAGAAACAATATAAGGGTGTTCCTTAAGCAATTTGAATTTTTTTAAGATTGCACAATTGAAATGTGGCATTCTTCTTGGATGTTTAATGTATTGTGTTGTTGCTTCTCCCAAACCAAAATATAGTCCGATGGTCTCTAAAGGGTTAAGCACCCAACAATGCAAGCAAGTAAGAAAAAAGTGGAGTGAATTGGATAGAATCAACCGCATGTTCACATTCATCCAAAAAGTTCACTATTGTTGGTAACATTCCTCTACAATTTGGCAAACCTAAGGTACAAACACCTATAATTGTTAGTATCTCCATAACAGTCATCTCTGAAATCTTGAAAAATCTATGGAAGTGAATAGATGTAATGACAAGGATGTACAACATGTGAACATGAAATCTTAAAAGTGGTTATGGGTGCAATGGCAGTTTGCTCTTTAAAAATTCACAATTTATTCTCACAATATACAAATAATACATTTAAAAGTGCAAACTCATTTTCCTTTTTTTGTTCCTAACAAGATCCTATAATTTGCTAATTGTGTATTAATAGTCATCATGTTCAAAACCCTTAGTTTAACGTTTACAGGTGCTCGTACCTTAGTGTTTGCATGGGGAGGTATTGGAAATTTCATTCATTATTTCATCCAATTTGGTTTAATGTTACAGTAGCTAGTGTCAAATTAAGGTAAGATTTAGGTTGATTTTTCTCAAAGTACAATAATGAATTTTTACGGATTTCCTTGTAATTTGCCATATTTGTATGGATATACCTTTGTTTTTTCAGAAATTGCACAAACATCTTTGGACCATAATATTCAAGGGAGAATTTCATGGATACCCTTGAAGTTTGCCATATTTTCATAGATACCCCTGCTTTTTCAAAAAATTCACAAATACCCTTGGACCAAAACATTTAGGTGTTTGTCTTGTTATGCATGTCACTTCCTTCTCCCTTTGTGTGCCCACTACTTCTTCCTTGTTATGCGTGCGCACAAAGGAAGAAGGGAAGTGGCATGCACAACAAAACAAACACTTGAATTTTTTAGTCAAAGAGTATTTGTAAAATTTCTGAAAAAGCAAGGGTATTTATGAAAATACCGCAAACTTCAAGAGCATCCATGAAATTTATCCAATTTTTGAGCAATTTTTCTATTATGCATGCCACTTATTTCTCCCTTGTGCACATGCAACTTCTTTTCCATTCTACTATACTCCGTGCTTTAATGTTGTATGTGAAGGAAGTAGCGTGCATAACAAAACGAACCCCTAAAAATTATGCTCAAAGGACGTTTTTGCAATTTTTGAAAATCTAAGGGTAAGGTAGACGGCTCTAATTCAGCTGAGGCTCTAAAATGGATCACCTTCTCAGATGTACTATTGCTGCACATGATGTTTTTCATAGGCTTCAACAATGTACAAATGTACACTTGTAAAGGTGATCCATTTTAGAGCCATGTGCCATTTCAACTTCACATTTTCATAACTAATTCCACAAAGCTCCAACAAGTATGAAACAACTTGGCTCAGATGCCAATTCCTCTTGTCTCTGAAGGAAGATTTACTAAATATATTTTAAAAAGTTCACCTCCCCAAAATTCAGTATTAGCCCTCAGATTATCCATTTATGAGCCTCCTACCTTATCTACAAAAATATTGCAAACTTCAGGGGTATCCATAAAAAATGATAAAATATCAAAAATAGGCATGATAATTGGCCATATTTTGAAAACATGCTTGACAATTCAAAAATATCGAAAATAGGCCTTATCAACTAAGGTGACCAAATTTTTGTCCCTGTTTATTTATGGGATTTGATATATGCACACACGAGGAGGGGTAAATTTTAGATATTTGTCATCAAAAAGTTGAATCAGGAAATTCAATTTTTGGATTTACAATCTTGATTTAGTCTAAAACCACAATGGGGGTTACAATTGAACAACGCCCAATGGAAAAGCTTAGCTAAGAGGAAAATTATTACTTTTTTACCCTTGTTTAAAAAAATAGCTAAGTTTTTCATTGGGCGTTATTCAATTGCAACCTCCATTGTGGTTTTAGACTAAATAAAGGTCTCCAAATCCAAATCAAAATTTCCAAATTCAACTTTTTGATCATAAAAACCTGAAATTTACCCCTAGTGCACATATATCAAACCCCATAAATAAACATGGACAAAAATTTGGTCACCTTAGGGCATCTGTAATGGCATCGGGAAAAACCCCGGCAACAATCCTGGCAGTTCAGTCCAATCCTTTAATAGACATTGAAGTTGACCATAATTTTTTTTAGTGATTTGAAGGGTATTGAAAATATTATTGTGAAAATGTAATAATATTTGGGTTTGGACATTGACTAACTTAGATATATCCCATCAAGTGTGAGCTAACTCCCAAAACACTTAGAGGTCCCTCCAAATCAAGCCTAAACAAGGAAATTTTTATGAATTGGTTGGAAAATGGTTGGTAGTTTACCAACCCCTTTATAAAAATTTCCTTATTTAGGCTTGATTTGAAGGGACCTCTAAGTGTTTTGGAAGTTAGCTAACACTTGATGGGATATATTTAAGTTAGTCAATGTCCAAACCTAAATATTATTACATTTTCACCCTAATATTTTCAATACCCTTCAAATCACTAAAAAAATTATGGTCAAATTCACTATCTATCAAAAGATCAGGCTCAACTGCCGGGACCATTGCTCTGGTTTTTCCCGGTGCCATTACAAATGCCCTTGGATGATGAGGCCTATTTTAGACACTTTATAATTGTCAGGCCGGATTTCGAAGTACGGCTAATTATGAGGCCTATTTTCGATTTTTTCCCTAAAAAATTCCCAGTGAAAAACCCTGCCCGGCGGGCAGTGCGGGGGTGGGGATTTGCAGAAACGACAGAGGGACGCCATGTGAGTGATAACTTGGTGGGAATGTGCTGGCGCTCTGCTATTGGACCCCAAGCAAGTGGGAACCCAAAGTACTGTAACTTATCTGATCCGAGACTGAAGACTCCAAGTCTCCCGCAGTCCCCTCCCAGTCCACGTCACCCGACCTTGTTATATATATTTGGCAAAAAGCCGAGGATTTCCGCTACAGCCCCAGGGTTTAACCCTTAAACGTCCCTTGGGCTGTGGAGATACGGTATCAAATACAATCGCAACCAATATGCAGAAATTTGAATTAGTTAGAAATCAAGTGTTACAACCATACATATTGAAGGGTTGTATGACAATGGATGCATAATTTTTTTTGGAAAGTCTTCAGAATAGCTCAAATACGTTTGTACATACGGCCATATGTATGGCCACAAAGGGCGTTTGGGACATTCAAGGGTTAACCCCAAAAGGTCCAGGCCATTTTTTCTTTGAAAAACAATGAAAACAGTCACTTTTGGGGATGAAAGGAATTGTTTTTTTTGTTTTTTTTGTTTTTTGTTTTTTTTATGTTGAAATCCAACCATAAGATATTGCTCTAGACAGTATGAGGTACTTGGGGAAAAAAATTGAGCTTATTCCAAATGAAAAGGAGTGAGATATTTACAAGCAAAGCAAAGGAAAAAGTTTTTTTTTGTATTGCCCGAAAATTTCAGAAACCATTGACCACTCCTATATCAAAAAATTTGCTCTTTGCAAAGTTGAGGTTTTTTTTTCCCATGTAGAAGACCAAATTAGGTATGTATGGGAGAAATTTCAAATCAATTGGAACTATACAGCACATGGGAAAAATCAATAAGTAAAAAGAAGTAGAGAATGGGTCAAAACATTAAATTGTTAAGAATCTAATTACTAAAATGAAAAATGCAAATCCCAATGTTGATAATGTTGTGATAAACAATCTACTTCCTTTTGTTTAGTTTTTTTCCAAACTATTGAAAATTGAGTAAAGTAAAGGACTTCAAAGTTTGTTTTAGAGTAGAGAATTCATAACTGCCCGCAAACAAAAACTCCTTATAACTTTCATGTCATTGATTGAAATTGAATGATTCAAAGCTTCTCATGTATGAAAAAGTCTAAAGATCCAGTTTCAAAATATAATTTTAAAAATATATAATTTTTAAAGAAGTTCTTGGGCTACGTGGATGGGCAGCCTTCCCTAAATTTTCAGAAAAACATGCATAACTTCTTCAATAAATGTTGGAATGAAGAAAAAATTTGATGCCTAGGTAAATCTTTGAATTCCCCATCTCCCATAAAAATTTCAAAAAATTACATAAAGTAGTTTACTCCTAGGTACATGACCGAACCCTAAACGGTCCCTAAAGGGACAACATGCCTTTAGGGGTTAAATTCGTTTTTGCCAGGGTAAGAGCATCTCCACCGATTAGCATAAACCAATGTCTGAGCGGGCCTAGAGGCTCCCGGCCATGGCACGGATCTCTACCGGGGGCACAAGGAGAAAATTGTTTTGAGCGGCCACACTTAGGAGGCGTTCAGAAATGGTGAGTCCCTGGAATACTCATGGTTTTGAGCGTGCTTCTTTCTAGCTTGCTCATATTTCATTCATATTGCTACTATCCCTCCTAACATCAAGTACTATGAACATACTTTACACTTGGAGTGAAGGCCACAATTTTGAAAACACATTTAGATGCTTAAAAGATAAGATTGCTTAAAAGATAAGATTTGCCACCTCCTTGATTTTAATAATCGGATCCTTTGAAAATAGAAGGCCAATTCTTGGCAATAGTGCCATTTTTGGATTTTATTGAGGCTTATCTAAATGATATATATATATATATATATATATATATATATATATATATATATATATATATATAGAGTTGACACCATAGGATGAAATAAAAATCTCAATGGCTCAGTAGAGGAAAAATGAGCTCAAGAGAAGGCCTCCC
Organism: Ulota crispa; assembly: GCA_963920765.1. Taxonomy (NCBI): domain Eukaryota; kingdom Viridiplantae; phylum Streptophyta; class Bryopsida; order Orthotrichales; family Orthotrichaceae; genus Ulota; species Ulota crispa. The sequence continues at coordinate 16,513,604 of OY987250.1, forward strand.
AACCTTGACATACCACCCTATTTATTGAGGTAGGAGAAGCATAAGTAAGGTACCTACACAAGGGTCTCTACCTTGTGTGAAGTACTCAAATGTACCATGCTACATGACAATAGGATTTGATGATGTAAGAGCATCTCCACCGGTTGGCCGGTGGAATAACACGCCCTATGGCTCAGCCCAGCCCCTTCATGGAGAATTGGCTTGTTATATAATTCTCGTGTTCATCGGATTGAGTTTAAGAGGACGCGTTACAAGGTTTGGAATTAAAATCTATGCCAAAAATAGTTGCAATTTTTGGATGCTCAAGGCATCTTTGCCATTGTAGCATGGGATGCTCTAGGCATCTTTGTCATGACAACATGGGCAAGTCAGTAGTTTAGACTTTAGAGAACTGATGGCAAATAAATTGGGGCCTCGGCAACCATCAAGGCAATAAATATAAGTGTCAAAGCCACAATTCAAGCGCGCTACAAATGAAAACTACCACGGCAACTGAGAGTGACGCGGCTAGGCAAAAATTTGCCATCACTATGTGAATACTAGACACTCTAAAATCTGAAACAATCCTAAGGCCACGGTAAATGACAGATCGGAGCCAATCGGTGGAGATGCTCTAAGCAATATTATAACTTGACAATCACTAATGCAACGACTTCTAGTGGGACACAAGAATAAACTACAATTAGAATTCCCAATCAAACAAGGACACCCATCAAACAAAGAGAGTATAATATTGTGAAAATAAATTATCCTCATGAAGTACTACATCATGAGTTAGAAACTGATATAGGGCATTAGTCTCTTTTTATTTGAAAAAAGTCATTACATTTAAATGCTTTTGACTCCTCTAGCCACTTCCCTTGAGGGCCTCGTCTTGAGCTCATTTTTCCAAGTAGGCTACTTGGTCTCTTTCCTTTTATCCCTTTTCTCCTAATTCTTTTCAGAGTTTACATAGAGAGCCCTAATTTCTTGGTCTCAAGTACTTAAAGGTAGGAGGCTCTAATTCAGTTCAAGCTCTATGATGGGTCACCTATTCAAAATGTACTCCATTTGTACATGCTGTATTTCATAGCCCTTCAACAATGTACAAGAAATGTACATTTGAGGAGGTATACCATTTTAGAGCTCTATGGCCTTTCCACTTCAAAATTTCATAACTAATTCCACAAAATTCTAAAAAATAAGAAATAACTTGGGTCAGATTTCAATTCCTCTTGTCTTTGAAGAAAATTTACTGAAAAATGTTCCAAGAAGTTTCAACTCCCCAAATTTCAATTTCCGCCCTTAAATGCTCTATTCATGAGCCTCCTAAGGTAGTGTGCTTGTAAACCGTTCATCTAAGGGTTGAAACTAAATTTTGGGGAGGTGAAACTTTTGAAATAATTTTTAGTAAACTTTCCTTGAAAGACAAGAGGAATTTGCATCTATCCCAAGTGTTTTCATATTTTATGGAGCTTTGTGGAATTAGTTATGAAATTTTGAAATGAAAAAGTCATAGGTGCTCTAAAACCACCCACCTCTCAAATGTTTGTCACTTGTGCATTATTGAAAGGCTATGAATAAGACATGTACCAGCAAGGTACAATTAGGGAGGTGAGCGGTTTTAGAGCATGAGCGGAATATGAGTAGACTATCTTATCTTACATAGAAAGGAATTAGTCCCGAAAACACTGTTATTATCATGGGTGATTGGACTATTCTTGAGGCCACTTAGGATGAAGTTTTTGTTGAAACGACCTTTAGTTTCATGGCCCATAACTCTTAGGGTAAAATGGCTCTTAGAATGTAAAAACCAAAAATTAGCTCCAAATCACAAAAACATGGCCACTTATGCCATCAAATGAATAAACAATTGGCTAAAAAACAATAGGGTGAAGAATGCTTGGATGGATAATAAAAGAAACCACCAGAGCCTTCAAGAAATAAAATCAAAGGCACCAGAATGTGGATAAATTTACTAATATTAGTTATTTTGGATAAATTTGCACACATTGATGGATCATATCCTTTTTTGTTTGTTTTGAGAGTATCACTTGCCACTTGATTCTTCACGCCACGGCAAACAAGTTTTCAAGGAGATTATTGCACAAACCTACGTGGAACGGAAGGTCAAGGCCCAAAGTTCCCCTGCAACCCAAAAAAAGAAGAATGATACAATAGTGTCTCTTCTTATGTGACGTAGTTTTTGCACTTTGACGCTTGCATTGGACCACTTGCTATGCCTTGCAAGACTTCCACGTTGATGCAAGGGGTTGTGAAGGGGACTTGTACAAATCTAAAATTCGATGTGGATTTGGCACAATTTAAAAGCCCCATGTCAACACATCGTCAAGTACAGTGATATATTGGAGACTTGAAATTGAGAGGCCGGTACGTGTTGGTCACATTTTTGCTAGTTAGGCTTGTTTTGCAAGTGACAAGAGATGCTCTTACCTTGCTTGCATGTTAGGGCCGCTTTACATTGTGAGTCAAGGTTGGTTTCCAGCCACTGATACGCCCAACACTGGAATCTAATTGGTCCATATTCTATAAATGGCCTCAAGGCCTTTACACTAGGAGTCAAGGCTAATTTTTCATAACATACTTTAGTATTTAAGAGACAAGATCTAATACGGCCCCAACTCCAAAAATTGAGTCTCCTAAAATTGTGAAGCCAAATCTTGGCCCAGGGCCGTTGTCAAATTTGATCAAAATATGATCTTTTCAATGAAAAATATTCTTTTGAGATACTCAACATTATAGGATGGAGTAAAAAAAACAATTGTTATCTTTGGTTTCTTTTATTACCTCTTTTCTCCTAAATTTTCAAAAATTTACTTTGCTGGTCTCAACTTTTTGGCCTCAAATCCCTTAACCTCTAAGCGCCCTAGCGCCCTAGATATCGCCTCCTACGATTTTCAAGCCCTCTTTTGAGGGACTAGATCTAACTTTTTGGTCTTACTATACACTTCAATTATGAAGGCATTCAAGTTGTCCATGCCAATGGTGTAATGGCAAGGAAAGCCAAATGTTGTACAAGTGCTACAAGAAATTTGATTGGGTGAAAACACCATATGGGGAGTGGTGGCACTGTATGGAGCGTGCTGGCAAGCAGCATTTTATAGGCTACAACTGGTCAATATCCCTTGCAAGCTTCTTTGTGTAAGCTTTGTGGTAGCAGGAAAGTTGTTAGCAAGGGTTCAAGCATGTTCTAGACCCTTATTATGGCAACCGTCATTGACTGTGCTGGTCATTGTTTTTCGCGCAATAGCAATTTGAAGCCCTAAAATTGGACCTAAAAAGAAGTGCAATCTTCAATAATTTACAAGTGTGTGCGTTCACATCTAATCTTGCTACACACAAAATTTGAGATGAATCCGGGTCTTATAGAATTTTGTAAAAATCATCAAATACCAACTATCTACCAAAAATTGAGATTTTGTCATCACATGTTGTTTGATCAAATGTTATAATCTCCCATCTCCCATAGTGAATTGTTCCCAAAATTTGCAAGCCATTTTCTAAGTAGGTGCTCCACTACTTTCAATGGTCACTTTTTGTGGATCATCCAATTGACTGAGATACAATGCATCAAAGTGGGCGGTCTCCAAAAACTTTGATTTTGGTGGAAATGGCCTAGGCGCTCAGGAGTTAAATACAAAAGATTTAGCCCCCTCTATATTCATATTACAATGGGTACTTGGAGAAGTTCTTCAAATCATTTGAGCTAAAATTACGGCCAAAATGGCCCCAAGTTTTCATGGCCTTGACTCCTAGTTTAACCTTTTAACGACCACACCCATTTTCACAAAATCCATTGAAAACAAGGGCTGTAAGCTTAGATTTGGACTTGATTCAAATATGGACCCATTTTCAATAATCCAACAGTACAAATGGGAAGTACACCTTGTTTATTGTAAAGTACCAAAATTTCAGCTAAATCTATCGTTGGAGGTGAAATATTATAATAATTGACACTAGAAGAAAACAAGAATAATATAACTCTAGAAATAACTCAGTTTGTAGTTGTTTTGTACATAAACTACCATACCACAACTACATTACTTCCAGTCGGTTCCCAGTGCTGCAAAACCAGTTGTTCCGGACACAACTACTTGTAGCTACTTCTCATCCCTTTGACACTTTTGTAGTAAAAGTTCTTCATTGATGTCAGATTTTTTTTTTTTTTTTTTTTTTTTTTAAAATTTTTACAATCACTAAATTGCCTGTCATTGTCTTTGTGCCCAATTAAAAAATCCTCTATCAACTCCCAAGCAATTGTATTGAACTACATCTTTGACTAACATATCACTCATAAGGTAGGGTTTTTGTTCCACATGGTTGCGATTTTATTGGCTAATAGCAACATGATCATTACTTAAAATACACCAGTGACATAAATTTACACATTCTCTATGTGCATCATATTCTCACTGTTCCATCTGAGTTGATCCTAAGTTGTGAATAACAAAGTATTCATTAATTTGTAGTAATGAATGTGTCAATCCATAGTAGTATTACAATTGGACGTAGTTGTTCTCTCAATCTCTTGAAGACAAAGTTAGTAGTTTAATAGTCGCATTAGAGTTCTTATTGTACGCTGTTTGTAACTACCCAACAGAGGGTATTATTGCAAAATAACTTATTAGCTTATAATTTAGTTGCAATACAGCTGTATTGCAGTTGCAACTACATATGCATCCATGTTGTAATAAGGTCATACAAGAGTCATACATTACAATGCAAATGAGTTATCACTGGCCAAAAAATAACTACTAAGTTGCAATGTAGTACCAACTACACTCCAACAATAGGATTTGGTGGTCAGTAGTCGTTCATCTGTCAATTATTAGATGCAATAGAGTATTTTCCTAGTCGTATACAACACATGGTTGCACCCAATACAGTTGTTTTAAAATAATATATTAGTGGCCACTAAGTCAGTAAGATAATCGACCTCAAGTGTTACTCCAGTTTTATGCAAGTGATTCAACATCTTCTACAAAGTCGTTATCTAGTTATAATAACTGCCAGAAATTGCAAAACAGTGACTACAGAGTCGTTACTAAGTGTTTTTGAGTCGTTCACTACTTGATAATGGACATGAACCAAGTCGTATAATGGCATTCAAAAAGTTCTCATCTAGTTTACATGAAGTCATACGAGAGTAGGAAAATCATGACTAAGGAGTCGATTTCTAGTGAGTATTGGAGGTTCTACAGTTGCCACAAATTCAAGAAATAGTAGCTAAACAATGACTACATAGTCGTCATGGAGTGTCTACTGAGTCGTTCATTAGTTGTTCATGGACATAATCCAAGTCGTATTCTTGGATTAATCTACTTCCCATGAAGTTATACTTTTGATGCAATAATATGACTACAGAGTCGATTCTTAGTGAGTACTAGCGGTTTTGTAGTTCCCACAAAGTCAAACATCAGTAGCAACAAAATGACTACGGAGTAGTTTTTAAGCGTTTATTGAGTCTTTCAATAGTTCAAAACTAACAATATTCAACTCTTATAATAACATTCATATAATCGAATTCTAGTTCCCATAAAGTCATACTGTAGTTGCAAGAGTGTGACTATGTAGTCGACTTATGGTGACTAAAAGAGGTTTTATAGTTCCTACAAAGTCATAGTCCAGTAGGAAAACAATGACTACAAATTCATTTCTCAATGTCCATTTAGTTTGTCTGTAGTGGATAATTGGACTAATTGTAGTCACTTAATTGTATTTACAAAGCAGATGTCTATAAAGACATATAACAATGACAACAGAAAACTTCTGAGTCAATTTTGAGTGACTACATCAGCTCTTGTAGTTCCAACAAAGTTATACATTCACTGTTGTGTCGTTCCATTCTGGGTATTACATATTATTCACTTGTTTTTCACTCAGAAGTCTATATTTCTAGTAGTTGTTGCATATGGTTGAGATAGTAATATCCTAATGGCTAATTAGCCTTATCTTCTCTCAATGTGTCATACCACAGTACAATTGCAGTTGACGATACAATTTTATTCTATTATAAATTATCTCACATCACAGTACTGTGATTCTAGCTACAAAGGAATTGAATACACTAGGTCTAAAATTCACAAAAGAATGTTGAATAAAACCTCACCGGCGACTTTGTCAAAATAACTGTATGCTTTAGTCATTTGTAAAAGCAACCGATAGAACTTCATATAAGCACAGAACATGAACAAATCTGTAAAACATATGTATATGCATATAAAATGCTTCAAATATCAAACAAAAGCATCTACGTGCATACTACAAACCACATGTCTATAACAACTGCAGACAACACTACAAGCATAATGTCTGCTAGAAATGCAAACGACACTACAAACATAATGTCTGTTGGAAGTGTAAATGACACTACAAACATAATGTCTACAACAACTACAGACGGTATATAGAAGAGAGGTACAGTACCAAAGAGTACTCAATCTGCTATACTCATGAATCTCTCATCCCAAATGGCATTGGTGTTTAAAGCATCCTTCACCGCCACTTCATCGTTGTCTTCATTTGGGAGCATTAATAGCACTTCAGGTTTCAAAGCTGCAAGCACATCAACTTTGTACCAATTCTCTGGTATAGGTCGATCGTGGAATTTATCCAATCCACCTATGCCACTGATCACGGTAGAAGCAACCTTCTGTCTTGTACTCTTAGGGTTCAAGAGAAATACCTTTTGGCCCATTACAAGCTACATCAACACAAAGACACCAACAACCACATCAATAAGAACACCTAAAAATCTTCTTCATGAATTTCATTTCAAAGTATTGGTGCACCTGGGTATCACCTTCTGTACTTGATCTGCTGCTCCCTTACTTGACTGCAATGTTGGCTTTCTTTGTTTGTTGCCCTTCTTGTTCTACAAAACCAACACATGACAATAAGCTCTTTAATATTGCATACTTTCATAGTATAGTAGATACCGCAGTCTCTCAACATGAATGTTCCATTACCTTTACCTCATTGCTCAATGTCTTAAGTTTCCCCTCCTACGTAACTTCCTGATACCTCAGTGCCGTCTCTTCATCATCCAATTCTCGATAGTCTGGGAATTGGCTCAAAAAATCGTCCATGTAAGTAGAAGACTTGAATCCTTCCAACTGAGGCCACAAACATGACCGGAGGTATTCCATATCGTCGCTTAATTTGGTTAAACGGTTGGCATAGAATGGGGGGGGGAACTATTAAGTTTGTGCGAGGGTTCACGACTACTCCCTTCTCGCCATTAGCATCAACCAGGATTGTGTTGGAATGATTCCACTCGGGCCAAAGATGGAAAATCCAACCAAATGGCTTTCCCCATGCACTTGGTTTGCCATCAGGGGTCCTAAGCAAAGAGCGCACGTCCTCTCTTCTCCAAACAAATAAGGGAGTTGTGGTAGCAGGACGTTTCACCCGGCATAAAAAGGAAGATACCACGTCAATCATGTAATCTCTTGGATTGAAACCCCAAAAGGCTACGGTGAAATGTTTGAAGCAATTCTCCAAGAACTTAGTCAACCATGGGTAGAATAGTAGTCCACGTATGCCTATTTTTGCTGAAGGGTACTTAATGGAGTATCCCCCTTCCAATACGTATGAGTCCACCAGAGTACCTTGAACATTGAAAATGGCAAGTTTGCGACCCTTTTCATTACCTTGAGAACTAGAAGCAGCTCTCACCTGAGGTACTGATGCTTTCTTTGCCACCGCTACCACCGCTGTACCACCGTCCACTGCATTGGCATCAACTACTAGGCATGCTTCCTGCAAGAATTGACCTAAAATTAATAATCACATATCATAGCACTCACATATAAAATAAAATAAAACCCATTTTCTACTCAATACCTACTAATATATACAACAAACATTTGAGAAGTGCAGATATCAAAGCTAGGAAATGGTACAAGGGATTGACATCAACTTCTAAGGGGCTTTAATACCACTGTAACATGATTTATATGAAGTGACACAAGACTTATTTCCCACAATGCATTCTAATATAGTATTCCATTGCTTAATTATGCAATACTTGAAAACTCAATGACTGTCTATAATTTTGACTGTCATATGACCATCAAACAAATTGGTTTAACCAAACTAAAATCATCCTTTGTTTATGCACATATGATTACATTGTTACAATAATGACCACCATAATGTGACTAAAACGTATTCCTCATTGTTTAGGGTTTACAAAAAGCTGGCTCTCTTAACTACACAATTTATAAGTTCCTTTCCCTCCATCCACTGCTATAATAGCAATACTAGTATATCACTAGAACCACTTATTTGGATTTCATCAAACTAAGAAGAAATACTTCTTTGTATTTCAATTAACTCACAACATATACATGCCCAAATACTACAACCTCATCTCCCACAACATACAACATATAATGCACTAGAATCTTTCAATGCACAATCTTAAGATTAATTAATAAAACTGTCTCATTTTCCTAAAAATAATATTACACCCTCAAAGTCTATTTATGGTACATACAACATAAACACATACACATGAATGGGAAAAAAGATCACTTTAACGTACATAATTGTCAACTTCACTGCAAAAACAATAACCCTTTTAAAAGGAAAAACAAGCTGGCTTATACCTTCTCAATCGGAATGCTCAGCGGCTCTTCCTCAGGGTTGGCCTGTCCGTCGTTGTTGGGAACCACAAGGTCGGTCCGTCCCTCCTTGTTGGGAACCACAGGGGAGTTCACCACAATTGGACTTCCAAGTTTGCTAATATTGATGTCGAAAGGATCTGTCTTGGTTGAGTCATTGGAGATCTTAACCGCAACTTCCTCATTTGACTTCCCTTTTCCTTTCTCATTGATTGGATTACATGACAAGGGCAGAATAGGAACATTGAGTGCTGTCATTTTGTTCACGAAATCAAACCTAGAAGTACCACTTCCTAAACTTATCTGCTTCCCCCCCAAAAAAGCTAGTAATCATTGCCTTCATTTCCTCTTGGTTTAAAAGCACTTTCAAGAATTGCTGCTCTAACACTGTTTGCCTATTATCGAGCTTTGATTGTTTATTCTCAACAACCTCAACCCTCGTTGAACCTTGGCCGGAGATGGTCTGTCAATACGGTTTCCCTTAAGTTAGATGCAATAAATGTATTGCAAAAGTGCAATTTTGTAATCCTCTGTTGAAGACTACTTGATTCCATAGTCTATTACACTAATAATGCCATGTACAGATAAGGAGACCAGAATACAACATCATTTAGAACCCATCCATTGACAACAAATAAATAAAAAAACTACCTTGCAACTTCAATAATAACTACCTCACTTGAGAGTCTAAAAATTAACTCTGTATCAACTCTAAATTGACTTCCTTTCAACTTTGATTCAACTATGTGAGTAAGCGGACAATTTTACATATAACTCTCTGTCAGCCTCAAATCAACTTCATTTCAACTGGGAATAAACTACGTGACTAAGCGGACAATTATACTTATAACTCTCTTTCAACTTTGATTGAACTTCCTCTCAACTTTGAATGAACTATGTTGATAAGTATTGAACATATATTGTTTACAACTTTGGAGTGAAGTAATACACTCATATAAAATTATAAAGCCGAATTGAGCAATGAAAAATAAAATAAAATACTCACTAATAATCGGTGCAAATTATTAACTACTACCATATATTGATAGGTCATGAAAAGAACTGACAACAAAGTCAGTACTACAAAATTTACAAAAAAATGAGGTTAACAACCATTAACGCAAGAGTATTCATCAAGGCAGAATGCTTACCGAAGTGAAAGGGTCTTCATAGTCCATCCCGTCAGTACCCATGCTTGCATCCTCCTTTTGCAATATCGATAAAGCACTTGGTCAATTACATGCACCTTCTAAAAGAAAAGGAAGTCCACATAAAACTTAATTTTAACCATTCTTAAATTATGCACAAACATGGTCAAGGAAAATAAAACAAAACATCTATCTTTGGTAAATTATGTCCTCACCTCCTCTACATCCTTCCATGCCTTTCCCTTTCGACCAATGTGAGACACAACTTTCACTTGGCTCCTTGCTAAAATCATTTTTTGGGTTTTTAATTTCTGAGCGGCTGTTTCCTAGTACGCCATTAATCTCTCCCACTGATCTGGCTTCATGTTCATAGGACACTGTCTCTCCCCTTTTACGTACTTTGCTTTCAATGTACTCCTCTCAAACTTCAAGAATCGTAGCACTGATTGTTTCAACCCTAGTTCACCCAATGGACATTTGAATTCAAGATCCCTGTTCAACTCAGTCATTGAAGTGTACTTCGCCATAGAGCTCTACCCAGCCCATCCAATAATGCTGGGATCAAACATTCTAGAAACCAGTGACTTGATGGAGGCATCCCAAGCATTTTTCCCAGCAGTACGGCCATCAATCTCCCCATTAGGGAGGACAGATACTGCATAGGGTTTTCTACCTGCAAACCGTCTCCCTGCTGCGTTTTGTTCGTATTGTCTACGCTTCTTCCTCTTGTTTGGCTGGTTCAATTCTTAAGGAGCTTCATACTGAAGTTCTTGCGGTGGTGGGCATACGGGAATTTGCCCTCCAAACTGAGCTCCTATAGGAACTAACCCACACATTTGCAACCACTACACGTAAGATGCATATGACCCTAGTCCCATCAAAGGTGCCATGAATCCTCCGTGGACAGTATCTTTAACCCGCTTCTTACGATGTTTAGATGAACCTTCACCGCTGTTGTCTCTAGTTGCTAGACTCATACTTGACCAATGCACACCTGACTTGTCCAATAAAATGAAATCACAAATCCAACGATTATAACAACAAACATCAGTGCAAACCATTATTAGATGTATTCACCAAAAACAACAACATTAGCGTATGTTCATCACTTCTTTTAAAATTGTAATTATTACTCGCTTAAGCTAAGCATAAGTAATCATATATATGAATACTATACTTGTCATAATAGAACAAACTAGGCCACTGCAGCATGTATAATGTAATCAAAAAATGTATAAGTTGTTTCTAAACTCCCACGCAAACTTCCAATGTTGAACACCTTAACTTGTAAATCTAACCAAATAGGCTTTCTTCAGCATTGCAACACCCTAAAAGTGAATAGATAATAGTTTGACAAAAATGCACTCCGATACTACTAGCATTGGAGTCCCATTTGCATCAAACAAAATGGCAACACTCTCTAGCCTTTTTGTAGCATACAAACAATCAAGAAATGTACTAAAGAACAAAATTATTAAAATGTATGCTATACACCCCATTCCTTTTAGCATTCATCATGCCCAATACATTGTATATTGAACATTTTTATATTGTAAAATACAAAAATGAATCTTAGGACGTGAAACCACGTCAGAATTTTTTCCCAAAAACTATTGACTTCTAAAACCGCAGCATTTAAACTTCCCTAGAACATCGACTAATTATTATATCAGACCTCAAAACATGCTATATACCCCGTACCACTAACTATATTCCAACCCTATTTTGCTTTTACAAGTAATGAAAACTAATGACACATAACATTTACGCCACCTTCATAAACTACAAGCAAAATACCCCTTCACTTGTATCAACAAAACCTAATATCTAGTATGCGGAATATAACATATCGAAGGGAAAAAAGAAAGAAAAAGATAGAGCATGATGTCTATCAATGAGAATGTACCCTATTGTACTCCATTTTGCTGCTTTCAAAAAATTCCTCTACAATCCAAGAACTTGTTCCATAAAGAAATATAGCACTAATGCCGTGAACTCAATTTAAAAAATCCTCCTTTTCAGCGTTGTATATTGTATGTGCAAAAGCATGGTAAGAGGGGGCAAACAAATCATAATTAACAATATTTGCATTACTATTCTTCTTCACGTTAAAAGTACAATCCTCCATCTTCATCTGTTATAACACATAGTTAGCTGTGGTAAAGAAAAACCAGAACTCCTTCCACAAAACCCCCTTCATACCATGTACTCTTTCAAAACCATATCGGAAGACATCACTTGTTACATAACATATACATAATTGATAAACAAATAGCCCATATGAACTTCTAATTAACCAACTGCATACCACTTACCAAGAAACACCAAAGTCACCTTCTTCAATACATATGAAACATAATAGAATGAGTTTCTGGAACAAAATAACAAAAAAAGCTTATAACATAACTCTTTAGACTCTTTACCAATTTTGATCAACCCCGTCCTCTTCTGCAGTTAAGTCACACATAAAATTTCAAATAATGATTTAATTGGTCCACTAAATTACAACATGGTTTAGCCCCCTAATCATGAAATTCTTTTCAGCCTTCTTCAAACTTAGTCTTTTTCAACCTTACAACATGATAAGAAATGCGCATACAAACAAAAACAGAAATAAACCATTCTAAAAGAAATTGTACATGTGAAAACAAAAACCATGTAACAACTAGCATGGCAGCCCTTACCATGTACCATCCAAAACCCTTAGTCTTTAGCATTCTATACTGTACAAAAAATGCCATTGAACATGGGAAAAAAAACCATAGAACACCATTGCCTATATGTCCATGCACATGTATTGTTCATAGCACCTGCAATCTTGATATGTTTGATAACATAATAATACAAAAAATTATTACTAAGATTTGACATTGAAAACTACGGGAACATAGCCCAAAAGATGTAACTAATAATCCAGGTCTAATCAGCATTAAAGAACTTTCATATCATATCATGAAAAAGGAAATATTAATCTAGATTAAACGATATGTTGCATTTCACTTAACAAATATTACTTGAACCCACATTCTGAAGTTACTTTAAATACCAAAAACAAAGAGAAGGTCTAGACATTGTTTTCTAGAACATGACAAGACTATTGTTTAATCATGAAACACTGAAACAGGCTATAATAAACGCTAAACATGTTGAGAGGAACGAACTAATATAGGGAATGAAGAAAATTCCACAAAGGGCATAAAATCGTATTCCCCTTGACATCTTACACGCAACTCTTACTTTTTCCTTGAAGTGAAACATACTACTATGTGACGTATCCTACTCACACTTATCTCTCATTACATGTCTTCACAGCTCTATTCACGACTTAATCTCCCAAAAGAGGACATCGGCTCTCAATTCAAGATTTGACCAAATGAGACATTTGTTGAACAAATGACAGAGATTGACCTGAAAAACCATATACTATTATAAGTACTTACCCAGCACTAGAGCAGAGAAAATCCAAAATAAATGTGTACACTTGTGTACACACCAATGATCATGAAACACTGTACACACTCTATTCATCTGTAATAGAATGTAGATGTATTTCATAAAATCACTACTCTGCATAACCCCAAGAAATACATATTTTTACTCCTTGTTAGAATACATGAAACATGATTTTCACAGCGTCTACATAACATAGACATATTGCAAAAAAATTACCCATAGAATCTCCTTTAGTATAAACTTCATACCCCTTACCATGTTACAAAAGACCTACGCTCATTAGATTCCAAACAATACCAAACAAAGGTTTATGAATAACAACATGCCGTAGACCACTTACCATGAAGCACATTCCACCCTTCCACAAAGTTTGGATTGAAAAACAAAATATATATTACAAAAATTAAAGCATTGAAAATAGATGGTGACAATCATTACTGTCGCCATTACAATTACATTCAGTACCTACGCTATCCAGCATTATAAACTTCAGAATCATGGCCATAGGGAAGGGACAGAATAACGATACAGAACATTCCGACGTATCCCCTTACAGTTCCAACGAATCAAGCACTTTTCAAATGTTTGATAAGATAGCAATAATTACATGAGTAACTCCCATCAAAACCCTCATAAACCCCTATCACTATAGCTCAAACCGTATGACAATTACCCACCCTATGTTTACCATAATATAGGTTACATATCATTGAAAAAAAAAAAGTAAACATATAGAAATGAAACATGTGCTTCAGCCCGTACATTGTAATAGAGACCCCCACTCTATTTACACTTTAATATTATGTACACATAATATATAAACACCAACGACTTACTTCCCAAAAACATGTAGCTCTATTACTCTCATAATGGACAATACCACTTGCCCTTTCTAGTCTTAAATTTTGTAGGAGAAATTATAGGCATGAAGGAGACAATATAAAAAAACCATTACATATAGCTCTAATCTTGATTAAGTGTGAACAAAAGCCCAATTAGCATCTATGTAACATAAAATGAGTGGAAAAAAAAGTAAAAAATACTTTCAATCTACACCTGGGTACTCCAATTTAGAAAACCACAATATCCAAGGTCTTTAGTGGTACATAAGATTTGCGGAATTTGTAAAAAATATGACTAGAAATTGCCTTTATACCAACTAGTTATACCTTAGCATGAAACATTGAATCACAGTCTCTGTATGTCATATATAACTTATAAAAACCATAACAAATGAAACAAAGTACCAACTCGCAATAGACATCCGTATTCCCCTTAACTGGTAAGATTTACCACGCCATGTTTATGAGTTAAATCACATAGATGGATTCAAAAACAAAACCAAAATTCAAGAATGGAATTTGAATGTATACCCTCTGATCCATGATAAACAGAAACAGTTATCTACAACATTAATATAACATACATAGAATTTGGAATGAAGAGTATGATGACATCTGTAACTACATTATGGAAAATTTGACACAGAATTACCCACCCTCTTCACCACTTATAACACAAAGATACAATGGATTATAAATTCATGTACACTCCAAAAGTACCATCCATGAAGACCTTAATTTGAATAATTACATCTGCCCACTTCACCAATTATTTATCCTTTCCTAAAGAAAATACAAGACTACCTATAATTACATTGAATTAGCTGATTATACATCCTAATTCAAAATTTCAACCAGCCCTCCTAGAGAGTTGCATGAAAACAATGCTTTTAGAAAACAAATCCACATACATATAAAAGTACCATCTCCACTATTCCTGAAAGGCTGAAACTTTAATACCCTCATCCTTAATCATTTATAAAACAAAATTACATTGAAGTAACCAAAACTGCTGCAATCTCACTGTACACTTGGGGAATTTGTAATGATGGATCTTTGCAGCAGCACTGTAAGTTAGTTATAAATTACATTATAATGCCTAAACTCGTAAATTATAATATGACAATACTCAATGTAAATTCTTAATCTTTAAACATGGTGAACTTTCCTCCTTGGCAGTTCTATAACATAAATTGCTATGGGAATACAAGACCCAAAGAACTTCAAATTCAACATCCATATTAGACTGATCATGAGCACAAAATGAATTTTCTACAACATACATACAACATGTAGAGGATGGAAGAAAAATTAATAAAAAAAACCCAAACAAAATATCTGTATTCCCCTTATCATGATACACCAAATTTTCCTGTTACATCAGTTACGTATGTCATAGTAGAATGAGATAGAAGAATAGAATAAGACTCCCAGAATACAAGATGTATTCCCATTCTTAATGTAAAACGAAGTAGCAATCTTCGGCAGTACTATAAGCAGAGTCATAGTTGGAAATATGAATACAGAGATTACCAAACATACATGCGTATACCACTATTCACTTTAAACCTTTAACCAACATTTACATTATTTGTACATCATATTAGAATGGACAAAATCATTCCTACATTTTTCTCAAACTACAAGGTATATACCCCTTTCACATTAAAATCGAATATGCCCTCTTCTGCAATAATATGACATAGATTTGAAATGAGAAAGAAATTCATAAAAAACAACAATTTCAAAACAATTGACCCAAACTCAATTTAAATCCGTCTCACCTTCTTCAGCAGTGACATGACATGGGGGAAAAACAAAAATTAATATCCAAAATAAACCCTAAAACTATTAGCAATACATTCCTCAAAAAAATAAAAATAAAACCACTCTTGTACATTACTTGCATACCATTTGACAGTTTGACCCTAAACCAAGTAAACAAACTTAGAGATTTCTTCCTTGTACCACTTATCACAAAACACAATGAAGCATTGTTCATGAACTTAATAGCATATTGAAATAGGAAAACAAAAGAAACAACAACTTTCAAATCCTGCGAGCAGTACAACGCGTATCACAAAAGCGTGAGGTGGCTTACTGTAGTATATGTATTCCAGAGCTCCTAAATAGTCTCTCTAAATAATATTTTGGATGTACATATACTGAAATAAAAAAATTATAGAACAGTCAAACACCAAGAGCAGTTTACCCATATATTATATTTTTGATCGAGCCATTAACTGCATTTCAAATGATTACGCAATACATTGAATGACTTTAGTAATACCAATCAAACCAAACCAGGAGTAGATTGAATTACAAAAAACATTATCCAAACACATCTCAAATTTTAAGTAGCACATAATACATGTAAAACAAAGTAATGTGAATCATTGAATAAATGAAGCTTTACCTACCTTAGTTTATATTATTAAAGAAATCAATGTATAGCCTGAAAATAGCATTATATGTATATATAATTTTTTGTTGTTGTTCACAGTACATTGTACTGTTTAATTAGCCTTATGTTATTATTATAGAACAATTGAGTAGACAGATCGGCATCTGTAAGGCAATTAAGGAACGCCATGTTTAATATTTGAAATTTTATCTTGAATTTTGTGTAAATTGACAGATTACCATAAGGGGGACAGTCCATTATAGGTATGAATAGAATACAACATGAACCAGAACATAGATAATCAGTGCAATTATACCCATCGAGTACTATAATTTTCACCATAAATGTGGCATTGTTCCAAAAGCTTTGAAATGGCCATTCAAATAATGCTAGTACAATATGAATCATTAAAGTTCAAATCATGCAAAAAATATGCTCTTAAAGGAAAATAAAAACAGCAGCCTTGTTCATCACTTCAAAAACAATGGAGGACATAAAATCTGAACTCTATAACCTAATGAAGAGCAAGCAATAGGAATTCACCAAAAACCACTAGTGCATACAATAGTTTTTGATATAACAAAGCAAGTACTAAAGCAGCAAATGACCACTCATGAGAACAAACCCTACACATTGAAGAACAAAAGCAGTCCTCATATATCATTCAACATTGTGCTATTCAGCAGGTATAGCGACAGAAACATGTGAAGATACAGAAAAAAATGAAGAAATCAAAACCCTATACCCAAAACTTAGGCCCATGGAATGACAGCATACAAGTGTCTGTAGTCAAAAAAGATAGGAATAACCTATCAAATAAAAAAATTCAAATTGATTACCTACAAACCTAATACCTCTCCTATGTAACAAATAAGATGTTCGATAGTCTAAATGCGTATTAGAACACAGAGAATGCAGTATTGGGATTACATGCAATAAGAGCTATTCCCTAAAAACTCCCCCTACTGAAACAATGATTGAACGCCAGACTGTACACATTCATGTAATTGAAAATGTAAGGAATTCATTGCGTAACTTTTCACTGGAAGACTTTAAAAACCAAGGCTTCAAAAATAAATTAAACCTTGTTATTGCACTTGAGAAAGGAAGAGGATAATAGCAACAGAAAACACGAACACTAATATTAGATGCACACAATTGTGTTGATTGAAAAGAAAACAAACATCAAATGCATGGAACCGCAAACATTGAAAATACGTGCGCTGACTTTTTGGAATTTGAAATTCATAAGAAAATTGGCAAATGAAACCTAAATCCTGATTTCAATAGCAATACATGTCTGCAATTGAGTGAAACCCCAAACAATGAAAATACATGAGCTCAATTTCAAAAGTTCTAAAATACTCGGAATGTGGGAATTGAAACCCTAAAACCTTAGATCAAAAGAGCAAAAGGTCCGCAATTATATGAAACCATATTCAGTGAAAACACATGCACTGAATTTCTAGAAACCCTTAAACTCTAGAATGTTGCAACTGAAACCCTAAATTTGGCATTGCAAGCACAGAAATGTCTGCAATTGACAAGCAAAGTTGTAAATAGGATTGAAACACAAGAAATCCTTATAGTAGCTAGGTACAGCGCTCACAAAAAATTTGACCAAACCATTCATGGTATCCGTCAGTTTCTTATTGAAAAATGATAACACGTACAGAGAGAGGAGCGCGTAATAACTAAACTGACACCAATCTATACATGCATATTTCAAATTTGTGTTTAGAATGACCTTGGTCATCGCCGGCAGAGTTGTTGTTGGCATTATCGGAATCTCCTAAATCCAAGTTGATAATCATCTTTCGCGTCTTCATAGCTGAAATCAATTTGACCGCAGCGCCGGATGCTAAAGTTGGAGGGGCTACAACGGCATTGTGTGGGAGGAGTTTAGAAATAACGACAAATGGTGTGTTTGGGAAAGAGGGTAATCTTGCAGTCGGGTTTGGAAACCTTGATGTAGGTCCCACAACGAACGGCTCTGATTCTGTCAAAGTGTGCGTGGCTCCTTCAGTAATAGAAGCTTTTTGTTTCACGGATCTACTACGGGGACTTGTACAACTAGGTGGCAGAGGAAACATGCATGCTGAGAGCACGCTAGAGGATACACGACGTGAAGGCGGACGGCGTCTGTACAAGTAAAGATGAAGTTAGTTTGTGCAAATAATGATGAAGTTACGTTTGTGCAATTAATGATGAAGTTATTTGACAGTTTACAGAGATAGGTCAGGAGTTATATTTAAAAGCTCTATTCCTAATTGCAATTGTTATATTTTTAACAATTTATTATGTTGTAAGGTAGGACTCATTCACTTTGTTGTTAAATTAGTGGGGTTTTAAGATGATATGTAATTTCCTGATTGGATATATTAGTATAAATAAATAAATATATATGTATCAACTTAAAAACTACTATAAAAGAACAGCATGACTATAGAATGATTACTAAGAACTAAAGCGTAAGTGAATTAGAACTGGGTATTTGAAATAATGTGCCATTGTTGAATATTGTTGGGTTTTTTTCAAAAATTTATTTATTTATTTAATGACATTACTAATGTATATAACAGTGTTCAAGCCCATCAAAAATATCTAAATCCCCAAATAAAGAATTGAAAGTCTAGTATTGCAAATACTATACTAGTAAAAGAACACTTCCATAATACATTACAGCTGAACCTCTGCAATGTACATATTTTGAACATCTGTCTAGCCTAGAAATTATGATATGGCAAAGATTCGTAGGTGGCGGCTCAGAAAACAAATGTCAGTGAACAAATAGGTTACCAAAAGAGAATGGCCCTTACACAAGTGCACTCGCATTCATTCAAAAACTCATGGCCTGTCCTCAAAGCCGCTTAACGTATAGGTGAAGAGATTAGACCAACGCTTTGACAGTGTGCGCGCATTGTTTCTCTAAATAATAGCATGTTTGTAAATCACGGTTGTTCATGGGCCATTTGCATTGGGAGAAACATGGCTGCCAGTTCAGCAACTCTTGCATCGCATTCCAACTTGTAAGCACACTTTCCATCCACCTCTCCGCTACCTTGTACTTGAATTTTTGTCATTTCCGCAATAGACAGTTGCTCACTATAGGTAGTACAACACAAATTTGTCAATCTTGGTACACCAAGAACAACTCCATGAAACAAACTTGCTAACTTACTCTCATGAACCTGAGTTTGTTAATCTTGCAGCTCAGGATTGAATGTCATGAAGTAGGAAGCACCACGCAACCTTGGCGGCGATAGTTGCGGTGCATGTCACTTTTTGGCAGTTAATGCAGCCATTGAAGTTTAGTGGGCTGAAGGTAAAGTTATATTTTTGACTCAAATCTAGTTGCAATGCTATTAGTAGACACTAAATGTGGTTGTTCATTAAACACCAAATTGTTTTAATAGAATCAACCGAAGTAAGTTATATTTGGAGTATATGGGATACACTACACAAAATAGTGCATTTAGTTTGCCCCATAGTAATGGTTGACCATGATTAGATCTCACATGATTCACAACTTGAACTGTGTTGGTTTATTTTTTGGCAGCTTTGTAGAGGTTTCAAGGTCCTTTAAATTTTGTTTTCTTGCAGTAATTAGTGATGAAATTCCTCTTTATAGTAGTAAAAGTGTAAAATATGTGAATTATTGTGGGGCAACCTAAATGCAAAACTTGGTATTTGTTTTCTAGGTAGATCACAGTCTTCAAGTAGTGTAGCACTAACAAACAACTTCTGAATGACTCGACATGTCACATTGTAGTTGTTTTAATGTATAGATAAGTGACTACAGAACAACTACTATCTGACTTTGTAGTCGTCTTAACGACTTAGTAAACAACTATGAAATTACTTCAGAGTTGTTCCACACAGATTCTCTAGAACTGTGGTGCATCTTAACTGAGAAGTTGTGGTTGTCATATTGTGTTACAGCTTGTTTGGTCTATGTTAGTTACCTCATAGAATGTCCCACAATGATTCTCTTCCAGAAGTAGATCCTCATAGACTACCCATTACAAACAAAGTAAGATGATGTTTACAAGATGATAGACTATGGATACAAGAATGAAGAGGGCGTCTTTCTTGAATGCGCAACGCCTTCATTGTCCTTGTAACAATTGTTGCGGACAAAACAAATATCTTCTTTGGATTGTATGGGAACATTTGTCTTTAAATGGATGAGCAAACAAATTTTGAGTTTGGAGAGGACCTAGAGAGAGAACATCCTCCGATGAAGAATGGAAAGAGGTACTGAACCCAAATTATAATACTACAAAAGAAGAAGAGCAGCTCGATGTAGAGATAGATACAAGAGCAATGATGGATGACGTGTTTGGACAAGAAAACTCAAAAGAGCCATTTGAAACCCTTGTAGAGGTTGGACACGATAGCATGGAAGAGCAATTTGAAATCAATGTAGAGAATCAGGTGACGGAGGCCTTCAACTTGGGAGATGCCATACACGCTCATTCCTCTTAGCAATTTGATAGAGTTGATGAAAACCCAGTAGTAGAGGATGACAATGAACCTGTCAATTACGGAGAAGACAATAATGTACAGAACAATGCATTTGAACATATAGTGTTAGAGGAGGCCATAAAACCTCTATATAGTGGATCAAAATCCACTAAATTGGTTGCAACCATCCTTCTCATGAACATTTGTATAGTGCACAGTGTTAGTAACACTTGCGCAGATGAGCTCTTCACACTCCATAAACACATTCTACCCTCTGATAATTGTTTGTCATGGAATTTCTACACGGCTAAATGCTTGACTACTAAATTAGGATTATCCTACAACTCTATTCATGCATGTGGGAATGGGTGCATCTTGTTTAGAGGATAGTACGCATTTGCACTTCGTTGCCCCAAGTGCAATGGACCAAGGTACAATGATGAGGTACGAAACAGATTTCCTATCAAAGTTCTAAGACATTTTCCAATAATACCTAGACTCCAATGGCTCTTCCGTAGCCCAACCATTTCAAAATTGATGACATGGCATGCAGAGAATTGTAGTAACAGAGAAGGAGGAGACAATTTAGTGAGACATCCATGTGACTCCAAGGCTTGGAGTCACTTCCATTTAGTAGTGGATCCTACTTTTAGTAATGATGCTTGTAATGTTCACTTCACCCTTGTTGCAGATGGCGTAAACCTATTCAAATAGAACAAGTCAACCTGGTCCACTTGGCCAGCTACCCTATTAAACTACAACTTACCTCCATGGTTGTGTACTAAAAAGTTTTTAATTCTTTTAGCCCTATTGATCCCTAGAAAACAACCGGTTATTTCTGAAGTGTTTGATGTGTACATGGAACCGTTGGTGGAGGAGTTGATGATTCTATGGAAGGGAGTGCAAGCTTACGACATAAATCAAGAAGCTGGATCAAAGGAATTCAGGTTAAGAGCAATGTTGTTGTGGACTATGCATGACTATCCTGAATATGGAATAGTTAGTGGATTTGTACATCAAGGATATGCAACTTGCGCCTTATGTAGGTCTGCATTACCAGCAAAACATTCAACTAAATTGGGGAAACAAACTTACTGTGGTACAAGGAGGTGGTTGCTTCTAGAATACCCATATAGGTCAAATGGAATGAAAGATCATTTCAACAGCATAATGGAACACAATAGCATGCCTACAAGAGTTTCTGGATGACAGCAATTAGAGCATGCAACGGAGTATGAAAGATGGAGGACTTTGAACAGGAGAGTAGGTGGGATTCTAAATCCATCAAAGATTCACGGCGTGAAGAGGGTGTCCATTCTCAATCAACTACCTTACTAGAAGGTAAGTGTCAATCAAAGACTTCAATATATTAGATATGTCAACACTAATTTTAGTGAAGAATTCCATATGTATGAAGAATTACAAAACAGTAATGAGTCACTAGTATATTAGTAGGTAGTAAGTATAGGATGGCTTTAAAGCTACACAACAATTGTGTAATAGTTAAGAGAGTTAATTATGAGTATGTATAGGTTGAGAGTGGGAGGGAAATTCACTAATATTGGAAGAGAAGGATTGAAAATTGACTATGTAGTTCAAAGTGAGTAATAAACTAGTATCATGTGAGTGCATTAAACAACTATAGAGCAGCTGTTTAGTTGTAAATAACTGAATTAATGGTATTTAAGAATTAAGAATGTATATTAGTATTAAGTAATTATAGGATGAGTTTGCAAGTGCACAACTAGTGTGAAGTTAATAAATTAGTTATTTGTGAATATGTATAGGTAGAGCGTGAGAGGGGAAATTCACTAATATTTGAAGAAAATGACTAAAATTTGACTTTGTAATTGAAAGTGAGTAATGAAGTAGTAGCCTTTGAGTGGAATATACAACTACAGTTAAACTCTGTAGTTGTGAATGAGTGATTTAATGGTCATTAAGAAATAAAAATGACTCAATAGTATAGTAGACTTAGTAAATATAGGATGAGTTTTCAAGTGCACGACGAATGTGAAGTTGCTAAAAGAGTTATTTATGAGTATGTATAGGTAGAGTGTTGGAGAGGTGTTTCAGTATTGCTAAAAGAAAACGACTGATAATCGACTATGTAGTTGAAAATGAGTAGTAAACTAGTAGCATGTGAGTGCATTAAACAACTTCAAAACAATTTTGAAGTTGTGAACAACTTATTCAATGGTATTTAATAACTAAGAATCTTAACAGTCCTAGTAAGGAAGGAGTCATAAAAAATAAATCATTGACTATTTCAATCAGATGTAAATTATGAATGTCTTTTTGTTTTATAAATCCATGTTCTTTCAGCTTTAACCGCAATTGATTGTAACCAGCAGTAATGCACTAACATATTTTTGGAATTGCTTGTACAAGATCTTATTATTTGTTACACATTGGATCCTATGCTTTGTGAAATGAACCTTGCCAAGAACTTCTTGAAAACTATAGTTGGAAAAAAAGATACAGTGAAAGTAAGGTGCAATTTACATTGCAGGAACATGAGGCCCCACTTGTGGTTGACTCCTAATCCAAGACGCGGAGGGAAAATGATGAAGCCCTCGGCACCTTATGTTTTGACAGACGATGAATTTAAAACATTTGCTACCACAATTGAAAGAGTGAAGATACCTAGTGGACATTCGTCTACACTAGGAAAATATATACGCAGTAAGAAGTTTGGTGCACTAAAATCTTATGATTATCATGTGCTAATGCAGTAGATTATGCCTCTAGCTCTAAGAGGACTTCTGCAGGCAGGTCCTCAAATGGCCTTAATGAGGATGAGTAAGGTGTATAGAAGGATTTGTATTACAATATACAATCCTGCAGAGTTTTCTTCACTGAAAACGGACATTGCAGAGAGTATGGCACTTTTGGAGATCCACTTCTCTCCATCATTTTTTGACATTATGACTCATTTATCTTATCACCTAGTTGAGGAGTTGGATATATGCGGTCCTGTATCCACAAGATGGATGTACCCGGTAGAAAGGTATATGAAAACATTGAAAGGATATGTGCAAAATATGGCTAGGCCAGAAGCAATAATGGCTCAAGGTTATTTAAAAGAAGAATGTCTTGGATTTATAACAGAGTACCTACAACAATTTCAAGCTGTGCAAAGGAGAGTTTGGGATGCGGATGAAGAGTATGGAGATGCAGAAGAGGTGGTGGAGGGCATAGGAAAAGTGTATGTGATGAACAAGGAATTCAGAGATATGGCACACGAGTATGTCATAGACAATACGGCGTCATTGCAACCATTGCTAATGTAAGTTGAAACTGCTATTAATTTGATTTGGTATGAATTTTGCAGGCACCTCAAATGTAGAACACGAGCACGATTGTAATTATAATGCCAAAATGCAACTACAACTTGACTATTAATGTGGTGTAGTTGGTATGTGCTGTTGTTGTAGTTGTAGGTAGTACAGTGGATCTCTAGATGATGTACAGGGTGGTTGTAGTTGATTTTCAAATTACAAAGTAGGTGTGATTTCAATTTTATGAAAATGTTGACGTAGTTGCAAACCAACTAATTCACTATGCTACTTTGTTATAAGATGGAATTAATAAATACTTTCTTGCAGAAAGTGGAAGGCAGAAAAGATTTGTGATCCTAGTGTCTCTGACTTTGAAGAATGGGCTAGAACTACTTTGGAAGAGGACAACCTAGACATGAGTGAGGCAGATCAATTGGAAGGATTGCTGATATGTAGGAAACCAACACATAGAGCGACAAGGAATGTCAGAATGAAGTCTTTTGAAAATCACTTTAGGGTTGAAGATGCATCAACTAAAGTGCTAAAAACGTATGACAGTGGAGTAGCTTCTAGCTTTGAGGTACTAACGGGTAATGCTTTTGAAATCACGGTGAACTATGTGGAGGTGTTGAAGGATATTTCAAAACTGAACTATACTCATCTTCAAACTCCTGTCATACTTTTGTGATGCGAGTGGATTAAAAAGAATGACAATTGAGGAAATCCCACTTATACTAGGGATGATGCAGGATTTCTTGTTGTGAACTTCAAGCACAAATTGCCCAAGATGATGGAACGATTCATTTTTTGAAGTCAAGCAAGACAAGTATTTTTTTTTGATGTTCAGTCACAACCAAGATGGAAAGTAGTGTTACAAAAAGAGGCAAGAGCAATGAGAGAGGTAGTAGATATCTCAGACGTGTTTATTACGACCACCTTAGAGTCGAGAGGCCTTGTTGCACATGAGAGATTTCCTCATATAGCATTGATCCCTTCTTTGGTAGGTGAATTAGAATTGGCAGTTGAAGAGAATTTATTAGCATGTGCACGGTATTAGCTAAAGATTGATTACTACCAATCTATGAAATGATAACATCGATTTTATACAATGTAGACTGGACATTGAAAAACCTCCAACGGAGTTCACAATAATCAACTGATGTATGTTAGCTTCAAGAGTGGATGAGTTAGTGTTCAGTTGTTTAGTAGTCGTTCTTTGGTGTAATATTAACCACCTAGTCGGAAATGAAGTCAATGCATGTTGTATGAGTTGATTTGTAGTCAATACTAAGTTAATATGTAGTGAAATGGTTGTTCAACAGTCCAAAGTTAGTTGTTCTTAAATGTAGAAATGAAATCCTTTGGCAGAATAATTCTAATTACAATATGATACGGATTGCATGAACTGTACAAAAGCACCAACAAGGTTTATTAGTTGAGGAAATCTTATTTGTAGCACTAAATAGAAGAAAATCTGAAAATGCGGAAACAACTCATGTATGACTGAAGAGCGAGAGAAAATCGACTCATGAACGAATGTATAGTAACTACGACAGAACTCATCATTGTGCATGCCATTTACCTAGTAGTAAATTGTTATTGACTTAATTAACGGACAGCGTCAGTGTAAAGTTTTTGAAAAATATCATTTAATGGTGTATGTCCGCTTCAAGATTTAATTAGTCACTTTTTAGTCGTTTAGTAGTTGTTCTTTGGTGTAGTAGTAACTACCTAGTTGGAAATGAAGTCATTGCATGTTGTGTGAGTTGATTGGTAGTCAGTACTGAGTTAGTACTCAGTATGTAGTGAAATAGGTTTTTAACAGTCGAAAGTTAGTTGTTCTTAAATTTGGAAATAAAAACCTTTGGCAGAATAATTACAATATGATACGGATTGCATGAACTTTACGGAAGCACCAACACGGTGTAAAAGTTGAGGAAATCTTATTTGTAGCACTAAATAGAACAAAATTTGAAAATGCAAGAACAACTAATGTATGATTGAAGAGCAACTAGAAATAGACTCATGAATGAATATATAGTAACTATGGTAGAACTCATCATTGTGCCAGCCATTTACCTAATAGTACAATGATTTTGATTTAATGAACGGGCAGCGTGAATGTAAAATTTAAAAATAATAATATAACCATTTAATAAATGCATCACTTGTTATATAGTCATTTCTTGGTAAAAGTATAGTAATAAAGAGGAAGGAGTTGTACATTGCTACAACTAACATACAACTGGGAGAGAAGAGTAGGAGGCGGCACCAACAAATTCATCTACGAATGCGGCAAAATTGATGAAGTTAACATATACAGTTTGTGGACAACAGATTTCATTCCCTCAAATTTGATAAACAACTACACTAATTGACCCAACTTCAACAAGAAACAAAGTAGTTTACATTTTGCTTAGCAGTCGTTTGAGATTGACAGTTGTTTTAGGTGAGTTGGATTGTACATCGTTTTCTTCTAGTGTGAGTGAGCCGTATGCAAAAATCTCTTGCATTTCATTCTTGTTTAGTTTTGAATGTTAACCTTTCATGCAAGCTTTGATTGAGAAGAGCCTTACATTTCTAGAAAGCAAGGTTTCCCACCTTTCCAACAAGACCAATTTCACACAAAATAGACAAAAATAGCAATCACAAGGTATAGCTAAGTGGACAAAAAGGGTCAAAAAACCCACTTTCTTTGCTACCCTAAAACAGTTCTACAAGAAATTTGATAATTATTCTAGAAAATCCAATTGGTGAAAACAATCAAGAATTGGCCTTCAATGTAGGATGACAAATTTTAAAGCCAAAATGACAACAACATTTTAGTAAATTTTCAAATACTACAATTATACTACTACCGTATATGAAAACAATATAAGCATATTTCTTAAGCAATTTGAATTTTTTTAGAATTGTGCAATTGAAATTTGACATTCTTCTTGCATACTTGATGTATTGTGTTGTTGCTTTGATCCATTTTTGACAAAAATTGGATACGTATTTTGAAGCCATGCCGTATAAACACCATTATTTGTCAACTCACATACCCAATTGCATTGTTACTTTTTTAGATGGATGCAAAATTCTTGTGATCACATGCGTACTTCAAGACCAAATTCCAAATTATTGAGCAATTCCAACCTACATGCCAAATACCACACCCAGCGACCAAAATATGGTCGCGTGGTCCTTAAAGGGTTAAAGCGGCCCTTAGGTTGTTTGAACAGCTAATTCTTTATTCGACCCAGCTGGCGTTGGTAAATACTCCGTTAAAGCAAAATTTTCACGCTCAGAAGCATTTAATTTGGTAGGATTTCCGAGATTTATCTTAATTGCTGTCAGAAACGTGTTATTTCTGTGGATTAGCTTGAGGAGACGACTTTGAACCAGGGTTTTATTTTCTGGGCATTTTTTTGCATACTAAATTAATGCAATTTAATGAAAGGATATTTTATAGGGGATTCTTCCTTTTTCATTGGATGGGATTGCTAAATAGTTTCATTAGAGTATCTCCACTAGTGACTTCAACATGCTCAAAGTGGATGAAAAGTGTTGCGGTCACTCTCCAAACCCTCTCAACACACTTGGTCTTACTGTGTCTAGCACGGGCCCTTCAAACCACTGTTCAATAAGTGTTCACCTTAAGTTTAGTGAGCTTCATCCTCTACTTTCCTTGATAAGTGGTCAACTGCTTATTTATGGGGTGTGTTGGAGTGCAAGGCCACCTTTTTGAAGAGCATGGGTGGAGATCAAGCTGCTTGAGGGCCCACTAAAACAGTGGAAAACTTTGAAATGGCTCGGACTAGTGGAGATGCTCTTAGAGCATCTCCAATGCAGTAGGTATTGACGACTACATCAATATTGTGCCGGTATTTGAATTTATTGTACAACCCAATGCAATCTTCCACTAGTAGAAAATTGTGTTAGAATTCACTAAAAATGTAAGATAGTTTATGTTGAGTTCCATTTTTCCAACACAAAATTTTGTTGAACAATGCAAAATTTTGTGTTGGAAACATGGAACTCAACTTAAACTACCTTACATTTTTAGTGAATTCTAACACAATTTTCTTCATGTGAATTCACATACATCCGCACTTCTTTAGCCTCGGCATACGAAGTGCTCATAGCGATATATTTTGTCAATTTGCCTGTCCTTGGAAGACTCTTGTTACTTTTCCCACAACCAAGTTGATAAGAATATGTTCCTAGCCTCCACATGTCAAGTAATGTTTGGTCAAGTTTCCATATGCAGACTAGTGTACCAGCTCTGCATTGGGGTGTTGTCCATGGAAATAAAATGAAAACTTCAAAACTCTAGTGAAACATCCTGTTGTTTCTCGATAGAGGGCTTGTTCCTAGGGTTTACATTTTAGACGCCCTTAGAGCAGCGCCAATGCAACCGTAACTAGGCCCGGTATAACAAACTTGTTTTTTATAATTAATAACTGATCGTAATATAAAATTTATATGATTTGAATGGCACAACTTTTCTTGTTGTAAAAATAGTAAAATTTAGGCTTAAGATTTAGGATGATTTAGATATATGGCATCAAATGTTAGCTAGCTTCCAAATAAATTGGAGGCCTCTCCAAATCAAGCCTACAGAGGGGAAAATCAGCCAAAGGCACGCCATTTATACTGTGCCCTTGGGTGATTTTCCCCTCTATAGGCTTAATTTGGTGAGGCCTCCAATTTATTTGGAAGCTAGCTAACATTTGATGCCATATATCTAAATCACCCTAAATCTTAAACCTAAATTTTATTATGTTTTTACAACAAGAA
Source organism: Ulota crispa (assembly GCA_963920765.1). Lineage (NCBI taxonomy): Eukaryota > Viridiplantae > Streptophyta > Bryopsida > Orthotrichales > Orthotrichaceae > Ulota > Ulota crispa. The sequence continues at coordinate 16,542,611 of OY987250.1, forward strand.
ATGTTGTGCCATTCAAATCATACAAATTTTATATTAAGATTAATTATTAATTTAAAAAAAACTGGTTTGTTATATCAGGCTTGGTTACGATTGCATTGCCTATGCTCTTAGAGCATCCCAATCTAGCGGTAACATAGGCACCGGAAAGCTTGTAAAGAGTGTTAAATAGGACTTCATTGAAAACCCGGGCTCCAATGTACCCATTTCTTGCAACTACATTTTGCAGGCCTCCCCACATAAGAGCCTTGTCCATGCATTTTAGCACACTTTGGAGAGTCCAGAATAACACTCCAAAGTGTGTGACTCTTTGAACATGGTGCTAGTTTTTGATGTTTATGACATGAACCTCCTCACATAAAGTACCTAGTATAGTGAGATTCCACCAAAAAAATGCATAAATAAAAGAGTTGTGTTTACCAGAGTGTCAAAAGCCGATTTGTATTGAGGGCTGGCAAGCTAGGAAGTGCCTATATCTTCTAATTGCCCCACTATCAAACATTGTTTGACAGCATGCAAGGTGCATGGATCACGGCTAGATTGGAAATGCCCTTATCTTGAGATGATACCACTCCTTTAAATGAATGTGATCTACTCTTTATTAAGAGTTGAGTTTTCATCCATTTGTAGCACATGGAATTTGTATCCAAGGCCTGGTTCTTTTTGGCAAATTTTTGCCTAAATCTTACAGTGACATAACACCAGCTACCATTATATTAACCCCTATAGGACCGTGGCCTTTAGTTTGTCAAAAAACACTCAAAATCGCCATTTCTATGGCAAAGAGTAAAAAAGTTTGAAAACTAATTCTTTTGCAAATCTAACCATAGGATCTTGTATTGGACTAGTATAATAATGTGTAAAACTAATTTCAAAAACTTTGACCACACAAATTGCAAGATATTCGCGTTTAAAATGTAAAAAACATACACTAGCAGAAAAATATGTCCTAAACAATTGGTTCACGATAACTACAAAAGTCCTAAATGACTTAATTCAATTGTAATTGAGTTGTTGTATAGTTGTTTAGGACATTTGTAGTCATTGTGAACCAGTTGTTTAATGCAAGATTTCTTCTAGTGATACTACTTTGCACCTTGCATGACTATATTATTTGACTTTGAACTTTTGTAGCTTAATTTTTTTGCACCATGGAGTTTGGAGGTTTAAATCTCTATGATGGAAAATTGAGTTGAGAATATTGGAAAAAATAAAAACAAAACATACTTGATTTTCATTCTTAAAAAAAGAAGGTAGAAGAAGGTATGAGATTGAACAAAAACTTAAATTGTTAATAACCTTGCAATGGAATTGAAAGACAATAATCCCAATGGTAAGATTGTTCTAGCTAGCAAACTTCACCATTTCCAACAATTTTTTTGAAAAAATGTCAAACTTGAATTCAAAAATGAACTTCATAAGTTGTTTTCAAAGAAGATGCTTAAATTACCCAAAAAAAAGATTGTCTATAACTTTCTCATTACTAGTCCAAATGGAATGAATTAGAAAAAAGTATAATCTATGAGCAATTTTTTTAAATTAAAAACATCAAGTTTTTGTAAAAAAAATTGTTGCCCGGTCTCCCCAAATTTGTGCTTATATGGTCATAACTTTTGCTTGCAGGCATAGATTGGAATAAAAATGATACTCCCCAAAAGCTAATATGCTTTTCTATTTTCAAAAAAAGTTTCAAAAAATCAAAAAAAAAATCAAGGCTGTAGATACTTGCCCAAAATCCCATTTGTCCCCGGAAGGGACAATGGTCCTTTAGGAGTTAAGAAAATTGGATGAAATTGCCATGTCCCATTGCAAGCCAACACCAAGTTTTGCCAAACATGCCCAAATATGGACAAACATAACTCATGTTAGTAATTTTTTTGGATGAAGGTGCTCACATAGTTGAATCTATCAATTGTTCAATTTTTTCCTTACTTGCTTGCATTCTTGGGTGTGGGTTGCTCTACCCTGACCAAAACAAAAATCAGAGGATGTGAATAGCTTTTGTAATTGTAAATGGGATCACTTTTCCCATTGCCCAAATTATTGTTTTGGAAACCTTGTTTTTTATTCAAATTAGGGCGGCTTCACACTATGGCCGAAGGTCAAGAGGACGTTGGTTTGTGCCAATTAGATTGCAAGAAACCAAGAGTCTAGCCATTCAACCCTTCACACTAGAGGCCAAACTTCAGAGGCCGTCATCCTCCAAATGTCTACATGGCATCACTTTATCATCCAAGGTTGACGGCCTCTCGGCAATAGTTTGGGTCAAGCAAAAATGGAGACCCAAACTATGGTTGAGAGGTCGTCACATTGTTTTCATAAAATAATCAAAAGCTTATAAGATCTTGGCCATTGGATTTGGAAGGTCTAATAAATGCTTTGGCTTTGGTCTTTGGGCTTGGCCTTTGAAGGCTTTACACTTTGGCCATTCAAGTTGAGAGTCTGTGGAAGCTCATTGCCAAGAGTTTGGCCTTTGGACTTGGCCTTTGGAGGCTTCACACTAAGGGTAGCCAAAGGTGTCAAAAACAATAATTTAATACCTATTGTCAACCCATTTTGTTGGCCTCTCACCAAAGTTTGGCCACTCAATCCCAGGCCTCTCAACTTGGCCGGTCATAGTGTGAAGCGGCCCTTAGTTTGGGTTGTGCAAAACAACAACCATTAGCGTACCATTGCTACGCTAAGTAGGCTCATCAGGTTGTTCCACCAATGTTTGAGAAAAATCCATAATTAGCGTATTGTTAACATATGGGAAGAAAACTGTCAAACTTTGAAAGTACAAGATAAAAATCTATTAACTTTTCCAAAATATCTCATTATAGTTTAACCCCTAAATGCCCAAGGGTGTTTTTCTTGTTTTTGGAAGGCAATTTTGAAGTTTTTGATTTGTCCTTGTAAGATCATTATTAAACATCAAAATAAAATTGTAATTGTTGAATCTTGAACTTCAAGACTTCTAGATGGCGCTACTCAAAAAAAATCCAAAATGGCCGCGCAAATTTTACGATATTTGCAATTGAATAATGATGAGAATAGAATTTTTTGCTTTTTCTAGAGCTACCCAAAACGTCTAATGCAAATTGGCAACTTCTAGATACAAAAATGGAAAATAACCACTTAGATTGCTTTAGTGTTTATTGTTGTTACTTCAAAATCAATGGCCCCCCTTCCAAATCCATGACCACAATTTCACAAATGAGCCTACAATGCAATTGTCAATAAGCAACCGTCTAATTCAAAGAAATTTTGAGCTCCAATCATTGACCAAAAATCATAATGAATGAAAGAATTTTCAACGATGAAAGGATTCTAATTTTTATAACAAAGACATTCCAAGTGAAATTAGTCCAAAAGCACTTCTAGATTTTGTTAGATGTCAAAATTTTAGTAAAAAGGCCCTTATTGCCCAAGGGGTGCCCAAGGGAAATCTTCACCTTTTGCTCAACTTGATGCCCATCTTTTCAATGTGGCAACTTCTCATAGGCTCTGTGACACTATTCACAATACTATTCATGACACTATTCACAACACTATTCATGTCACAAAATGTATGCTTGTAGTTAACCTTAGACCAAAAACAACTAGAATAAGATATGGAGGAAGTTGAATTTGAACAGTGGAGCTAACTTCAACGCGCAACTTTTTCAAAAAAAAGAACCTGAAAATGATAAATCCGTACCTTCAACAAGGTTTCAAAGTTTCTTGAAGTTTTTTGGACACCCAAATTGGGTGCCTTGGGCATTTAGGGGTTAAGTATAGGACATGAAAAATGGCAGGTATTAATTGGAGAAGCTCAAACAAAACGTAAACGTTGCTTGAATAAAATCATTTGCAATTTTGTTTGCCCTTTTATTTGTGAATGTAACCGCAAAAATTGCAAAATGATCTTACGTTGCGTAAAGTCCCTTTTGTTAGCAAAAAGACATGTGACGTCATTTTCTTCAATCATCATTCATGCAAACTAAGGACCTCATGCATGAGCAATCTCACACTTGCTCAAGTGGTTACCTGGGCTCCTCCCTTGTTCCTTGTGACTTAAAAGTGAGAATGTCCTTACATGAGGCCCTTACATTACACATTGTGCCCCCACACTATTTGATGGACATTCTCATTATATTGAATATGTAAGTGTATTGCTACAATGCTATGTACAAAAGTTTCAGCAATAAACAGTTATTAATATATATATATATATATATATATATATATATATAAAATTGCTAACGTAAAGTAACAAAGCTAACGTAATTCTTAAACCCTAATTTCACATACTCGTGTGCCAAACCCCCGGCGTCATTTATGAGTTGAACAAAGCAAGGCAACCTAAATTGAAAAACAACTTAATGAGAGTATTTGGTGTAGAGTGACAAACAATTAGCATCCATGATATGGAATTCATACGCAAAACATGATTGAAAACTCATCTCTTTGTCACACATAATCCACATTCATCCAAAAAGATCAATATTGTCTCAAGATTGAGAAGTAATCCAATGATTTTACCCACTTTGAATATTGAACAATGTATGGCCAAACATTATTTCAAAAAATAGTATCGTTTTTTAACAAAAATAAATCCCAAGTTTTTAAAGCTTAAACCAATTTTTTAAAAGCTTGCTTCATTGCTATTATCTTGCACTAGTATAGGCACCCATTGGACCGACATAATGCAAAATAAGATTAAGTCCACGTACGCAAAAAAAATCCTCCACAAGAAAACAACTCTTACTTTTTATCAGTGCATTCCAATTTCAAATTTTAACCATGCACTAAATAGTTGCTTTTGTTTACAAAACATCCCCTTGTAAGTAAAGTATTTTTTGTTCTATACCTATAGAGTTTTCTACCCATGCAATAAAAGGAAAGTCACAATTTTTCATGCAAAAAAGTATTATTTTTTAGAACCAAAACAATTTTTTTACCCACATAGTAATTATTCAAGTAATTTTTTATACATTTTTGTTTTTTACTCATGCAATTTTGTTACATTTTTTGTTATTAACTCACGCATTTTTTTACACATACAATTAATTCACACATTTTTACACATACAATTTTTTACCCACACTTTTTTTTCTCATACAAATTTTACCTATGCAGATTTTTATTTATGCAATTTTTGTACACAACCAAGTTTTTACCCATGAAAGGCTATTTACCCACATGGTAAAAATATCGCAGTTAAAGGATCGCCAAAAGGGTAAATTGTATTCTATATAGATAGATTGCACATTTCAACTAATATTTTCAAGCACTTACACCCAATATTGCCTATAATTATAGTGTTTTGAAAATTATCCATGTTTCTCTCTTGTCATTTTAGTGTTCAATCAAATTCTTTTGGTGTTTCTATTGGCTAACAACACACTAATTGCTAAATCTCCCAAACTTGGATCTACGCTAGGATTTTGTTTTGCTTTTTCATTGATCAACAACATGCACCCAAGAATGTAGACATGGACATAAAACAAAAGGGACGTGACCATCCATATTGCTATGTTCATCCATAAGAGTTGCTAGTACTGGTTCCTTTCATCCAACATTTGGCGCATCTATTCTTTCTTCCTTCTAAATATATTTGGCAATTTCATCCATTCTTTTCCCCCGAGTTTTTTCTAAAATTGTTAAGGGTTTTATATGTTAAAGTAGCCAGTGTCAAAATAACGTAAATTTGTGACAAAAATTCACCTAGAAAATGTTCCCCGCTTTTGAAGAGTGCGCTTCAGAGGTTTCACTGTACGGCAGCCTGGTGCCTGAATACCGATGAGATCTGTCCATGTACTCAAGAGCTTGGGGATAGCATGTGACGTGTATTTGGAAGAATTCTGATGGTACAGTCTGACTAATGTATCTAATTGTCTAATAAGTAACCGTCCCCATACCCGAGCATTTAACCCTTAAACGTCCACAGGGCATAGTATATACGCTGACGTATAATTGTCATTTGCTACCAATAAGAAATCTTAATTTGGGATCTCAAGTAGCTCATTAGAACCGCATTGATTTATTTTTCAACTTCTTTGTTGGTCTTAACTATAGTAGAAATGTGAATCCATTCCAAATACAAGAAAAATACCCCGTATTGTACTAGTCGGAGCGGCACGCTCAGACGTTTAGGGGTTAATCCCTAAAGGACCAAGCAGCCCTTTGCGACCAATACAATACGGGTATTTTTCTTATATTTGGAATGGATTCACACTTTTATTACATTTGAGATCAACAAAGAAGTTAGAATATAGATCAATGTTGTTCTAGTGACGTAGTGAAGATCCCAAATTAAAACTTTCTCTTGGTAGCAAAAGCCAATTATACAGCAGTCTACATACTATGTATTATAGTAGCTCAGTCGTTTAAGGGTTAAGGGTTTAGGGTACTTCAAGGTCTCATAAAATTCAGGAAAAACTAGCAGGATTAGCCTATCATGAAACATTGTTTTTGTGGAAAAAAATATTGTAGATTACTTTACATTAAAGCACAAAGTTGCAGCTCATAGGGTCCCTATTAGCAACTCTATACTACCCTTGAAATTGCTTGGATGTATTCCTATACATGTACTTGATGGTCCCAATCTAACCCTCCCAAACTAGCTCCTAAGTTGACATGTGGCAGGATTTACTTGTGCAAGTGGCATTCACAGACTTTGGATTCAGAGTGGGTGATGAACACCTCAAAAGTAGGGTTTGATTTTGAGGACACCTTAGGTATGGGGATGGTTACCTTACTTATATCCAAATTCTCATCATCCCTCTTTTTTTCTTTCTCTGTATATAAATATTGTACAATACCCTAAAGAAAGAGTATGTAAGTCCCTTTTATGGGATTCAAAGAAGTTTGTACAATGAATAATATAATAAGCATTATATTCTCACATTGTTGGAATGTGATCCTCATGCAATCCCAAACAAGCATACCAAATTTCATTTACTAAAAACCAAAATCCTATTAGTGGTGAATTATTTTAATTAAAATTCTTGATTTCACATGGTAATTGATTAAAAAAATATTAGTGATGAATTTTTGAGATTTAATTCCATGGATATGTAAAAAACATCCATACACACATCTTTCTTTCAAACAAATATTTCCAAAAAGTTTCAAAATTCCTTCTATAGAGATTTTAATGTTAGGATGATCATGACCAAATTTAGTAAATACATATTTCTTCATGGAAATTAGTTTTCTCTATTTGACTCATACATTGTGATTACGTTTGTACCTTTAAGCAAGATGATATGTTTATTTTGCCAAAAACTAATTTCATGAAGAAATATGTATTTACTAAATTTGGTCATGATCATTCTAACATTAAAATCTCTATAGAAGGAATTTTGAAACTTTTTGGAAATATTTGTTTGAAAGAGATGTGCATATGGAAGTCTCCTCCATGTCCATGCAATCAAATCTCAAAATTTCATCACCAATATTTTTTAATTAACTTTCTTGTAAAACCATAATTTTGACACAAAATAATCTACCAAAAATAGGATTTTGATTCTTAGTAATTGAAATTTGGTAGGCTTAATTAGGATTGCATAATGATTGCATACCAACAATGTGAGAATAAAATGCCCATTATGTTGTTTATTATAAAAACTTCTTTGAATCCCATAAGAAGGACTTACGTACTCTTTTTTTTAGGATACTATAATACGCACACACATGCATACAAACATATGTATATAAATATATTTATTTTTTATTATACTTTAGTTCTTGTTTGGAGGTAGGTGATATTTTCAAACAAGGACACCAAATAATTCCAAACAGAGGGAAATTTAAAAGCAAATTTGAATAAGGCATATCCACAATAGTGTTGCTTCCATACTGTTGAACATGTTGGCAGATAAAAAAAATTGTTGCAAGAAGAACGGTAAGATCCGCACGGAAACAACATGATGATATTACCAATTATGTTGTGGAAAGTATATGTTATTCAACATGCTAGTAGCTTAACTCCTAAGTGTCACAACGGATGTTTTCCGGCTCTGGGTTTTAGGAACACCTTAGTAATCAAACCTTATGATCTTTGCATTAGTGTGGTAGATTTTTACAAAAATTAGAGGTTTCCACTTGTTGGGAAGTTGCTAACAAACCTCTATGGTGAATTTTTTTCAATTATGGCTTACACTCCAAGTTATTTTTAGAACGCTCTCCCACACTTGTCAGGACCTTTTTTTTGTTTGTGATGCTTAGGGGTTAAAAAAAGACTTTAGAGGAATCATGAAAAAAATGACTAGGTTGTTGATCAAGTGTGTTGTGGAAAGTGCAAAAGGAAGGGACCCTATGTGAGCAATAGTAATAAGTTGTTGGGAGGACATAGGGTTGAGTGATGTTATAAGGTAGTTGCATCCATGGGCGTGACGTCCCCATGGGCCTCACTGACAAAGTCAGGGTGATTATGGATACTTAAGTGATATTTATGGGTGACAAAGTGATGGTTGTGGATGATTCCACGACGGTTTTGAGTACCCATCTCACTATTTAAGAACCAACAAGCCTTGTTTTTAGCATCTCTTACACATGGTCTTTACAATTTTAGTGATTTTGGACTTTGAAAATTTTTTGTGAACAAATGCTTATAGTTGGAACCTTGAAATTGATGCCAACATTTTTGGTTTCCATTTCCTAACTTACAGTATTTTTTTCAAGGTTAGTCAATTGTTTTACCTATTCCAAAACCCTTATTTCCATGCTTATGGGTGCGCCTACCTTAATTATTTTTTGATTGTATTGTAGAGTATTGGTTATTATGACTTGCATATTGTTAAAATAGCAAAAATAGATGTTATAGTGAAGCCACATCTTTATACATTCATGTATACTCAAAATAGAAATCATGAGTTTATCTGTATGTTAGACTGTTTTGTCCATATCCAATGATTTTATACAATACTCTATTAGAAACTAAAACTCATATGGCCATATACTTATACTTTTTTTTAGCTTGTGGGTCACTTATGGTTGGATTGTATTTAACTGGTGCATTTTGGCAATATTTTGTTCAGATAAAATTAAACATGATCTTCATCCAAATTTCTTTATCATCTTGTTCTTCGATGTTACATTTTGATACAATGGCATTTTTAGATACTGTCTCGAAGTAGACACTCATGACTAGATAAGTTTGTTTGTCACACTTGAAAACACATCTCAAAATCCCACCATTGGAACTGATTTCATTCCAAAATTTAATAATTAGAATTAGATTTCATTATAAAATTTCGCCATTGGACTTTCGCATTTTCAACAATGGTAGTTTCGAAGATGTTTTGAAGTGAACAATACCCGGATGCCTTGAAGTATGACAATATGGGACAATACAATGGATGTCTTGAAGCGGACAATATAGTCACTACGGAAAACCATGGTCAAATCTGTAAAAAGTTGACAAAAATTGTGATCTAATGTATAGTGTATTGTAGATTAGGTCACAATTTTTGTCAGCTTGTTGTAGATTTTGACCATGGTTTTTCCGTATTTGTCTTGAAGTGGACAATATAGTGCATGGCTTGAAGTGGATAGTTGCAAGAAACATACGTCAATTTTGTCTCAAAGTATCTTAGTAGTGGAGTATTGTGAGCTTTTGGAGTATTTTTTAAAAATAAAATAAAATATGCATAATTTGTAAAACATTTAAAACGGCATACTTGTGAAAATTCAAATGTAGGAAAAAAATTAAAAGTTATGCACAAAAATAGAGTGAATGGAATATTCATTAAATTGGAAAAAACAAAGGTACCATTTTGTACTCCACCTCAATCTAAAATAGTCACCCTAAACCAGATTCAAAAGTATCAAATTCAGTTTAAGCCACTAAGATTTTTTCCCTCACAAATTCCTCCTCTCAGGTGAGGACATGTGTACCAAAAAAGTACTAGAGCTTGGTTGGGGGCTTGCTTTGGGGTGATCACCCCAAGCCTTCAAAAACTCCCAAAATGACAGTTTTGTCCCAATTTAACAAACATCCCGTTAGTGACAAAAAACACTAAAACAAAGGACACACTTTTTGCTTTTTAGAACGTAGTAAACAAATTCATAAAAACAAACTAAAAATTGGTCATTTTTCCTAACTTGAAGGTGCTCCTTTCCATCAAGTTTATTTTTGGGAGAGATAAATTATGTTTTGTGCACTTGCACAAAAGTAGTGCACTTTGAGCACAAGTAGAAGGTGGATACTTTACTATTTTTGAACATTCTTTAGTAGGATTGTGTAACTTTAGTAAAGAAACTTGATATCTATTTTTGATCTTCAAATTTGCATTTTAGGGTCAAAAATAGTACCCAAATCCCCAAAATGGCCAATGTAGACACCTAATTGGGGCTGTTTAAAAATAGTACCCTAATTTTTTTTAAAGTCAAAAATTTACCAAAAGTGTCTAACTGTCACGTGAACCTTCCTCTGAAATTTCAAGTTAAACAAACTTAGGATGCAAAAGTGAGAAACCAAAACCCACATGCGTAAGACCGAGGGGACAAAAAATAGGACATGTGTTTCTTGCAACAACCTATGTCTTGAAATGGACAATATAGTGACCGTTTTGAAGTGGACATTATAAAAGATGTTTTGAAGTGGATACTATAGAGGACAGTTTGAAGTGGACAATATAGATGACACTATTGGAGAAAACAAGTGTCTTAAAAAACAATTAAATCAAAAAAATGTTTTTTAGTCTTGTCAACTTGGATACCTCAATTTGAACATGACATCACATTATGTTCTTGTTTGTGCCACATAAGACAAGTCTTTCATATAAGCATCCGCGTAGAGTAATACGTCATTAATCCCTAAAGACATGTTGTCCCGTGGGGGACAAATGGGATTTTGGGCAAGTACCTATGGCCTCAGTCTTTGTCTTGATTTTTTGAAATTTTTCTCGAAGATAGAAAAACACATTAGCTTTTGGAGAATATAACTTTTATTCCAATCTATGACTGGGAACAAAAGTTATGCCCAAATAAGCAAAAATTTATGGAATTTGGGCAGAAGTTTTTTATTACTAAAACTTGATTTTTTTTTAGTTTCTTCTTCTCATAGGTTATAATTTTGTCTACATTTGCAGCTTTGATTCATTCCATTTGGACTAGTTATGAGAAAGTTATGGACAATCTTGTTTTTTGGGCAATTCAAGCATCTTCTTGAAAAAATAACTAATAAAATTCATTTTTAAATGCAAGTATAACACCTTTTCAAAAAAAATTGTTGGGAAGGGTGAAGTTTGCTTTCTAGAACAATCTCGCCATTGGGATTATTGCATTTCAATTCCATTGCAAGGTTATTAACAATTTAAATTTTTGTTCAATTTCATACCTTCTTCTACCCAATGTTTTTTGTAAGAATGAAAATTAAGTGTTTTTTGTCTTGATTTATTTCCAAAGATTTTCAATTCAATTTTATACCATGAAAAAATAAACCTAAAAACTATGTGGTGCACAAATTTTTAGATAAAAAAGTTCAAAGTCAAATAATATAGTCGTGCAAGGTGCAAAAAAGTTAGTTTTTGAATTTTTTTTTGCACATTCTTATACTAGTATAGTTTAACCCCTAAAGGACCACTTGTCTGTTTGGGGGACAAATGGGATTTGGGCATGTACTTATGTCTAAACTACTTTGTGTAATTTTTGAAGCTTTTATGGAAGATGGAGAATTCAAAATATGTGTGGTCATCTAATTTTTTTCCTCATTCCGACATTTATTGAAGAAGTTAAAAATGAATTTATGAGAATTTTAGTTTGGCGGGTAGCCCAAAAACTTCTTTAAAAATTGTATTGCTTCAAAATAAAAATTTGAGGTTAGTTCTTTAGACTCACATGTATGTGAGGAGCTTGGAATCATTCAATTTTGTTTGATGAGATAAAAGTTATGAGAAGTTTTAGTTTGTGTGTTGACATAGTTTTGAGATTTTCCACACCTACCCGCAAACTAAAGCTTCTCATAACTTTTATTTCATCAATTAGAATTGAATGATTCAAAGCTTCCCACATATATGTGAGTCTAAAGAACTAACCTCAATTTTTTATTTTTAAACAAATGCAACTTTTAAAGAAGTTTTGGGCTGCTTGCCAAACTAAAATTCTCATAAATTCATTTTTAACTTCTTCAATAAATGTCAGAATGAGGTAAAAATTAGATGACCACACAGATCTTTGAATTCCCCATCTTCCATAAAAGTTTCAAAAAATTACACAATGTAGTTTAGACATAAGTACATGCTTGAAATCCCATTTGTCCCCCGTAGGGACAAGTGGTCCTTTAGGGGTTAAGATCCTATGGTTAAATATGCAAAAAGACTAATTTTCAAACTTTTTACTCTTTGTCGCAGAAGTGACAATTTTAAGTGTTTTTTGACAAAATAAAGGCCTGAGGACTTGAGGGGTTAAGGCACTGCTCATGAACCATGTACATTTTGAATCTCAAATCTAGACTGGCCATACATACATTATCTTTTGTGAGCAAAGAAGATAAGATAAGGTACCTATGGCCACCGTAGATTTTGAGATTCAAAATGTACATGTTGTAAACATATGAGCGGCATTGGGTATGTCTACTTTAGCCGTAAGTTATACCACATATCACACGGCCACGAGAACCAGGAGCTTAGTGAAAAATCAGCACCATCTGATCCAATATAATAATACAGTTACACCACTGTCAACCCCAATAACATGGGGTGCCAAATATAGCACGAATAGAATATCCTTATTTTTAAAGCTGAAGCCAGTGCGATTCATTTAAAAAGGGATAAGTTATACATAGCATGTGCACACAGGCTGTGGTGACGGAGGAGTCCTTTGACTCAATTGAAAATCAGTGCCAAGAGTATATTCAGACAAGTGAATTTCCAGACATGGTTGTACAGCCACACACGTCACACCCCCCAAAAGGGATTTCATTTCCTAGACATGCAAGCTTATCCCAAGCTCTGAAAGTTACGCCTAGGTGACTGTTTCCTGGGCATTGATAAAAACAAGGCTACAAGGACCACAGACCACACTCAAAGGACCGTAACTTGCAAGGCACATAAGAAAAGTATGAGCCCAAGCTGGGTACACAAATACATGAGCCACCTATTCAAATGGGTGGAAGTTGGGATCTACTTGGAGATTCTTCAACCCTGTGAGAGCCGCCAGCCACCTGCAACGAAGACCAACTCAATTGGAATGAAACAATAGGGGGCTTCAAACTTAAACTTTTTCAGGTGACTCATGTCGCGATTCACTTATGTGAATTTACTCGTGAATCATGAGGTGACTCACCTCTGGAATTCACTCCTAACATGATGCACGTGAGGAGTGAATTTCAAAAACTCACTTTTGTGGCTTTGCAAGGGTCATGCACTTGCGTTTTCAAACCCTGAAACTTCTTTCGCAAAAACTTCCGCAAACTCACAGGTGTCTCAAACTTTGCGTGTGCAAGGGAACAAAAAAATTCACTATTGAGCGGAGATCATGTGAGGTGAGAAGTTCAAAGGCCATATTTTATGTTTGAAACCCCCTAATAAATTTCCTTAACCCCTGAGCGCCCGGAGTTATTTTAGGGTTTAGGAGAAAATGGGGGGTTTAATGGCCACCACAGCTTGGAAATTTACATCTAGAAAAAAGTGACTATAGGATCTGAAAAAGGACTCCCTTCTTTGCAAATGGGACTAGCCACAACTTTTTTCACAATACGGATCAAGAGAAAAAGTGAGATAAACTTAAGATCCCCAACGACAGGATCCCGTCGCTAGGGCGCTTAGGGGTTAAGGAATGGAATGATAGGAGCGTTTGTTTTTTCAATTCCTATTTGAGAGAGTTTCTAACCCCTAAAGCACTACGCTCAATTTTTCACTATAACTGCTCCAAAACTGCCATTTCTAGTACAAGTACAAAATTTTAGAAAAAAAATATTATTTTGACAAATGTAGCCATAAGATCTTGTACTAATCTAGTATCAAAAGATGCAAAAAAAAAATCAGGAGTTTTCACCATGTAGATTGTTAGATATTTGAGTTTGAATTGACAATAAGCCATTTTTTGTCTTTGCAAAAATCCGGGCAGCTGCATTTCACAAGGTCATATTTGTATGAAAAAAAATCCAAAATGGTTGATTTTTTTTGGATTTGTTCTTCAAAACACGTTGGGTACACACTTGAAAATTTTCAAATCATTTGGAATTGTAAAACATATGGAAAAAAATAGTAAGTATTTAAAAGAAGTACAGAATGATTCAAACCACTAAATTGTTAAGAACTTAATTATGGAAATGAAAAATTCCAATCTTAATGGTTATAACAATTTGATAAACAATCTACATCTTTTAGTTTTATCTTTTTTCTAAAATATTGAAACTTGAGTAAATTAATGGACTTCAAAGTTTATATTAGAGGAGAGAATTCATAGCTGCTTGCAAACAAAATCTCATCATAACTTTAATCTCATTGATCAAAATGGAATGATTCAAAGCTTCCCAAGTACATATAAGTCTAAAGAACCAATTTCAAAAAGCAAAAGTCAAAAAATGTAATTTATAAAGAGTTTTTCTGGCTGCCCGCCAAGCAAAGAAAACTACATATCATGCAATAACTTTTGAACCATGAAGTCAAAAATTATGAAATTTGTTGGGCCTTTAAGCTACTCCTTGGACACATCATGTGAGAAAATTTCAAAGCAAAAAAAATGAAAACCACATTGATAGTGAACTGCCCAAAATTGCTATGTTGCCACACAAAAAACAAAAAACAAAAAACAAAAAAAACAAAAAAACAAAAAAAAACAAAAACAAAAAAAACAAAAAAACAAAAAAAACAAAAACAAAAAAACAAAAAAAAACAAAAACAAAAAAAACAAAAAAACAAAAAAAACAAAAACAAAAACGTGTTTAGGGCTTTAGGGGTTAACGGTTTAGATATCTGAAATGTGAAACTTTTTCTTTCTATGTTCAGGAATTTGCATGGGGATTCCCAAATATATTATGTGAATCATAAAGACAAGGGAATTGAAAAAGCGTGGACAATCTGATTGGTATCAAAATCCAAACTAGCAACCATGTGTACGATTGTCACAAGTTGAGTTCTAGTATGGGTGGAGAGGCTGTATATGAGTCATCAACATATGTAACCTATTGCGATTTTTTTGATTATCTATTGTTTTGCTAAAGTATGGCTTTGCTAGCTTGATTCACTTTGCATGCGTAGGTTATGGCATCCCTGTTGTTACACGCTTAGAGTTTGACACACGCAATACTTGGGGGTGATAAGTGCGTAAGGCCTCTCAAAATGTTTTTTTTGATACTCAAACCTAGGGTGTCAAGCAATGGTTATTGTAATTATTATTATTATCTAAATTTTAGTGAGTCTTATCCTATACTCCACTTGAAGATTTGTTGGTTGATTACATATGGGGCACATGTGAAGAGCAAGGACAGGAGACAAGAATTTTGCAAACATTTCAAAAATAAATGTAAACACTTGACGTTTCAATGATCAAGTGTAAGGGTGCGGACTACAAGCAAACCATGGTCGAATCTACAAAAAGTTAATAAAGATTGTGACCTAACTTACAGTATAGTGTAGGTTAGGTCACAATCTTTGTCAACTTTTTGTAAATTTGACCATGGTTTCCTTGTCAATGCTCTTAAACATGACAGTGAGACTACAAGTGGGTTTTATGTTTAAGGATAGATCATACTATACTTGTCTCAACTTTAGAAGTTTCAATTCAAGGTCAGTTTTAGGCAATTCAAAAAAGCCAAAAATATATCAAGGAGAGACTTGAACACTACATGCTAAAAAAAAGTTTGGACTTGGATCACAAGTTTATTTTTATTTTTGCTACATCCTTTCCTAGGGGCAAAACAAACCTCACTCTCGTTGCCACAAAAAAATCCAAAAACTGCTTCCACGTAGGCAATTTCAACCCCATTGCTACAGATATTTGAAATTTGATGGAATACAAGACATGTTTCATACTTACCACCATGACAATGTCAGGTCATAGAGGGTGGCATTGTAGAAGGTGATATTAAAGAGGTTCGGATATTTTGAAAGTCCAATAGGATTTAGAAATTTCTCACATTCTCACTGAAAATTCTTAGTGTCCGCACTCCGCAGTGTCAGCACTCAGCACTCTGGTATTCAAACAAGGGGCCAACGTCTATTACTATGTACTCGATTTTTCATAACAATATTGTTATGAAAACTTTGTTAAAATCAACATAAATTACACGATATTTTTTTGCTTTTAACACAAATTTTTGCGTTAGAAGTAAGAAAACATCATGTAGTTTGTATTGACTTCAATAAAGTTTTTTACCAATGTATTTTCATAGGATTCAAGAGAAATTTTTGTCTCTCCAAGCTTGCATGTCAAAGAAAAAGACAACAAGGGTATTGTGGATAGGCTCCTAATTGAACACGTGTTTAAACTATGCCATTATTTGTAACAATCTTTAAAATCTCATGCCCTCGGCACGAAATTCAACTTTTTTTTCTAAATGTTTTAGGAAGTGCTATATTGACAAAAAGGAATTGTTGTGGTGAAACTAAATATTTGTACGTGCATAAATAACTGAATTAAAATCAATATTTTCTCTTCAAATTATAAGACTTTTACAGAAATTATGAAAGCTTCATCCAATGCCCTACTAAAAAAAGGATTATGTTTAGGAAAACAATCCTCAAGTTTTTTCATCCCATTCATTGCCAATTAATATAAAACTGGTACAATTTGACTATATTTGGCCTCACATAACAACTAACCTCCACCTAGCTCTTTTGAATGAGGTTCAAGGAGAACCGGCGGTTAGTGTAGTGGCAGCCGGTTGAAATTGCAAACAACATAGTTCAAACATGAAACTATCGGAGAAAAAACCGGTCCTTTTTTTCAAAAATAAATAAATATATAATATTTGCAAAAGAAACTTATTAGTTTTACAGAAAGATATTTGATACATGTACCACCCCTTCTTGACTATTCTACCACACCGTACTATATATGGTCAATATTTACAATATCAAAACAAGTGTGAACCATAGGAAAAGCATCACTAATTTGAAAATGCAACTTGAAATACTTTTATTTTTCAGCTCTTTATCCCGTTCCTAGTATCAATTTTAAAAAACATGAATTAAACTAAGCCTAATTTAGGTTTTTTAATTGATACTATGAGTAGGATTTAAAGCTAAAAAAAAAAATTAAAGTTGCAACTTCTATACTAAGTTGTATTTTAGAATTAGAGATGTTTTTCTTATGGTCCAAACCTATTTTTATATTGTAAATATCGATCATATATAGTACAGTGTGGGAGAATAGTAAAGAAGGGGTGGTACATGTATCAATTCCCTTAGAGAAAATAACCGGTACATGTTAGTCAAAATCCAGTTGAAACTGGGAAATGCTAGATTTCAAGGCTAGGCCACATAGACGGAAACCGACGTTTCAAAACTTCTATTTGTGAAAAACAAGTGTTGGGGTTACTGATTTCAGTAAAAGCAAATCCTTTGACTTTTGAGGCCCACTTTTCTAGTTTGTTTAAAAACGTCAATTTTGAGATTCACAAACCGGCGTCTCAAACCTCCTGCCTTGGAATGGTGGAGAGGTTATGTTAAGCTGAACAATAGATGAAAACTTAGAAAAATGATTGTCTCCTAGTTTTCCAAAAGTACAAGTTACTCTTCATCCGTTTCAAAACACTGGTTCTGAGCTTGAGTGGCTCCGGCATCAGCCGGTGAAGCAAGAATTTCTCCCCAAACCCTCATTGAACTATAGTGCATGACATTTATAACCAACAACGGCCAATTTAAGTGGTTAGCCTAAGGCTTTGTCAAAAAAAAGTTATCAAAAAATTCACTCCACCAAGATGAAGCTTAAACCCTAAGCTTCATCTTGGTGGACTCGGTTATTTGATTTTTTTTTTTTGACAAAGCCTTAGGCTAACCACTTAAATTGGCCGTTGTTGGTTATAAGTGTCATGCACCGTATGGTCAAAATACTACTTCATTCTGACAGTTGCTTCCACTGTTGAAACACATGATGAAGAAGTGGATGGAATTGCCAAGTTCCTCCCAACAAAACATAAAGTTTGCTAATGGTTAGATGGAAAGTCCTTTAACCCCTGAGCACCCCACAAGCCAAAATATGGCCTTTGCAAATCGAACTTTCCTTAAAATTTGGTTCAAATTTGTGCTGTACCTCCTAGAAAAGTGACTTGGTCAAAGGTATGGTACTACTCTCATGCCGGGAAGTGGGCAATGGGGGTTTCACCACTTGTACAAGCACGGATTGAGCAAGTCAACCATGACAATAGTACACTAAAACTTCATTCCAAGCGGTTTAGGGTTTAGGTGCGAGGATAAAGATCACTGGCTATGGCCGGTTTAATACTATTAGGGTATTTTGGCACGCATGCCTTAGACTAGAAAAGGGTTTTGCAACTACACTATCAAGATTCGTGCCCTTGTGGAGGTCAAACTGTATCTATACCTCGTCTATCGTTCACCATGCCATGTGAGCTTTGCAACTTTGGGCCTCTAAAAAAGCACCTTGCGGATGTGAAAAAATTACCACATTTGGCAGCAAGCGAGATACTTGTAAATTGCACCCCCTGTCTAAATTTTGTATAAAGGAACTTCCTCTAAGGCACAAATTTTTGCATCCATAGCCATGGACTCCCCCAAAATTAGCCGGTTGCCACATAGTCAACTGTATTTTGATTTCTATAATCTCCGAAACAATGCGGTTAAAAGTTTTGCAAATTTCTAATTGGGTGCATCAAGCACTCTTTTTGCTATTTCAGCGGTGAATCCTCCCTGATCTAAGTTCCCAGCTTGGGGCGTGCAATTTTTACTAGCATGGTCACTCCTGGCCTCATTTTCTCGATTTCGCGCTGGGCGCTCAGGGGTTAATATCTGATTCTAGAGATGATCGTGCACATTTCATTACTGTACTCGTAGATTTTTTTTCCTTTGCCTGCATGCAGGCTGGCGTGTGTGTCACTCGACCACTATAAAGACGAGAATATTTCAATACCTCTACCGGTATTGGACCCCAAGCAAGTGGGGGCGTGTTGCTACGGGATTTATGTCATGGCTATACTTGGCAAAAAGCCGATATGGCGATATCTGATATTGGATGAACAGTTAGAGCTTTAGCATGGTTTTAGAAATG
The DNA here is from genome assembly GCA_963920765.1 of Ulota crispa. Classification (NCBI taxonomy): domain Eukaryota; kingdom Viridiplantae; phylum Streptophyta; class Bryopsida; order Orthotrichales; family Orthotrichaceae; genus Ulota; species Ulota crispa. The sequence continues at coordinate 16,561,751 of OY987250.1, forward strand.
CGGGCCCCAAGTCACCCCCCAAAAAGAGGTGCAAGTCCTAGCAAGTACCACGTACCAACTTCAGACAAAATTTTGTATTCACCAGCTTTTTTGGGATGTAAATACAACCAGCTTCATCCACGTCCACCAACATGTGGAATTTTTAGGGAATTGCTAATGTAACACCCTAACTTGTTAACGGGACACCCCTTCTGAGCATGAAATGTGGTTTTTAATGTTGAATTTTTTATTTGGGTCAAGAGATTTGTTTCACTTTCATCATTATAAGGTTATACTAAAAAAATAAGTGTGCTTAAATTTGGAACTAAAAATATAGGACTTTTGAGTTACTTAAAGCAAAAATACATAAAAAAATAATATTGGTGCAATAATCTTCAACAAAAATTTGTGTTTGTTTTGTTTTCTTTCAAGGAGGTGGTAATGCCGTGATTGAATGAATGATGGACCACCTGAATAAATAAAAAATAGCACTATTTTATCAAATTTCATGCTCACATGGGGTACCTTGTTAGTAGTTTAGGGAGTCGCTGTAGTGATTCCCAATTTTTATTTGATTTTTCATTGGTCAAGTAACACACTCTTTAGGATGGATGGAGGAATGGGAACCGTAAACATAATCATCCACATATGGTGGAGATCAGCTAATAAGAGCTCGTTTCCAATGGGGGTTGGAGGAATGGAGGGGTACATGCCTGGACCTCTAGCCTCCAACTTAGCAAAAGTTGAATAACATTCCTAACTTTCTAAACACTAAATTAGAGCTTGCTTTCAAAAATTTGTCCCTTGTTAAGGTTTCAAAAGTTTTTTCTTTTCTTTGCATGTGGTCAACTTGGATGGGCCTCTAGTACTGGTTACCAATGGAAATTGGCCCTATGAGTAAATCTTGTCCATATATTGGCTAACCTAATTATTCTTTGAGAGAAGTTTGAGAATTCACCCATTTTGTGATCAAAATTGTTTTTTATTATGGAAAAATAGTATAGACACCATTGGTCCAATGGGAAGCAAAATAATTTCACGGGCAACTACGCAAAACATTTCCCTCCTATAAAGCATTTTTTTACCTACGCAATATCTTTATTGATACAGTAACTAACCACACAATTTTTCAACCCACGCAATAATCACCCACACAATTTTTCAACCCACGCAATAATCACCCACACAATTTTTTACCCACTTAATCCCTAAAGGACTGTTGTTCCTTCGGGGGACAGGTGGGAGTTTGGGCTGTACTTTTGGATAAGCTACTTTGTGTAATTTTCTGAAACTTTTATTGAAGGTGTGGAATTCAAAGATCTACGCGGGCATCTAATTTTTTCCTCATTCCGACAATTATTGAAGAAGTTATGCATGAAAATTTGAAAAGAAAGGGAGGACTGCCCGCCCCGGCAGCCCAAAAACTTCTTTAAAATTTAATTTTTTTTAAAATTAAAATTTGAATTTGGTTCTTTAGATTATTTTTTATAAAATGAGAAGCTTTGAATCATTCAATTTCAATCAATGACATGAAAGTTATGAGGAGTTTTTGTTTGCAGGCAGTTATGGAATCTCTACTCTAAAATAAACTTTGAGGTCCTTTATTTTACTCAATTTTTATTATTTTGGAAAAAAAGCAAAACCAAAGGATGTAAGTTGTGTATCACTACATTATGACTGTTAGTATTTGCATTTTTCATTTTAATAATTAAATTCTTAACAATTTAATGATTTGACTCATTCTCTACTTCTTTTTACTTATTGATTTTTCTTGTGTGTTGTGTAGTTCCAATTGATTTGGAAATTCTCCCACACATAGCTAACTTGATCTTGAAGATGGGAAAAATAATGCGCAAAGTTGCGTAGAGCAATTATTTTCATGTAAGAATGGTCAAAGGCTTTTGAAATTTTGCAGCAGCATGAAAAAAAACTTTTCTTTTTGCTTTAAATGTAAATATCTCACTCATGTCCATCCGGAATGACCTGATTTTTTTTCCACAAGTACCTAATCCAGTTTAGGGCAAGATCCTATGATTGAATTTCCCAAATTTTCAAAAAAAATTACCTTCTTACTACCCAAAAGTGACAGTTTCGAGTAATTTTCACGGAAAAATGGCTCAGTCCTGTAGGGGTTAATAAAAGGACCGCCACTTCATTCTGTGGAAAAAAAAGAGAGATTGTGACGAAAATCCTCATAAATAAACATAACTTAGATGCACCATAACACCAACTTTGTGCTTGCTTGGGTATTGCAGAGACCTGTACCTTCCTTTATTAGCATTTCAATGGATTGCACTGCCATTGACATTTGTCAGTCGATTACGGTAGCTTTGAAATACTTAGGTTTATTGTACACTCAATAATACATGGTTAAGGGACTGTTCATTTAGCTCATCATTTTGAGAAGTTTGTCACACTTGTCACTGTCCGGTTAATGATTTCCCCTCATGTACCAGCAGTTTCTATTTAGACTCTATAATGGATGCAATTGGGATGTGAATCATGTGATTGTAGTGTTGAGGGCAGCTTTTACGGCTAGGAACAGAGATCATGAAAACTTGATCATTCGAAGCAAAATTTCGATCCAATTAGCCTCAAGCACTCATTATAATAAGAATATAACCAATTCCCTAATGTCTACACTCTACAGCATTGAGGCTAAAAAAATTGAGGCCATTAATGCAAAGTTTAGTAATTTCGAGGAAAAATGTGACAAAGGTAAAGATTGAGTAAAACAAATGAAATTTGTATCCACTTGTGTTTAACCTTTAAACCCTAAAGGACCATTGTCCTTTCAAGGGACAAGTTGGACTTTGGGCATGTACCTATGGTTAAACTACTTTGTGTGATTTTCTGGAACTTTTATGGAAGGTGTGGAATTCAAAAATCTATGTGGGCATCTAATTTTTTCTTCATTCCAACATTTGATGAAGAAGTTATGCATGAATTTATGAAAATTTGGGGAGGACTGTCTGTTTAGGCAACCCAAATACTTCTCTAAAACTTACATTTTTTTAAAATTAAAATTTTGAAATTGGTTCTTTAGATTTTTTTTATACATAGGAAGCTATGAATCATTTGATTTCAATCAATGAGATGAATGTTATGAGGATTTTTTTGTTTGCAGGAAATTATGGATTCTCTACTCTAAAATAAACTTTGAAGTCCTTTTATTTTACTCAATTTTCAATGTTGTGGAAAAAAAATTAAACCAAAGGAAGTAGACTGTTTATCACAGCATTATAACGGTTGGTATTTGCATTTTTCATTTCAAAGAATTAAATTCTTAACAATTTAGTGTTTTGACTCATTTTCTACTTCTTTGTATCTTACTACTTTTTCCCATGTGTTGTATAGTTCCAATTGATTTGAAAATTCTCCCACACATACCTAACTTGATCTCCTACATGGAAAAAATAAAGCGCAACTTTGGGTACAGCAATTTGTTTGTTATAAGAATGGTCAAAGGCTTCTGAAATTTTGGGCAGCATACAAAAAAACTTTTTTTTTCACTTTAGATGTAAATATGTCACTCTTCTTCATCTGGGATGAGCTGATTTTTTCCCACAAGTACCTCTTCTAATCTGGGGCAAGATCCTACATTTGGATTTCCCAAAAACAAAATATAAAACCCCTTTTTACTAAACCTCCTAGAAGTGGCAGTATTTAGGGATTTTCACAAAAAAAGGGCTTGGTCCTTTAGGGGTTAAACGACCATAGGGAACAGTATATATGTTGACGTATAATTGTCATTTGTTATCAATAAGAAATTTTAATTTGGGATCTCAAGTAGCTCACTTGAAGCTCATTGATCTATTCTTCAAATTCCTTGTTTTTCTCAAATATAGTAGAGGTGTGGATCCATTCCAAATACAAGAAAAATACCCCATATTGTACTGGTCGCAAAGGGCCTTTCGGTCGTTTAAGGGTTAATCCCTGAAGGGCCCTTAGGCTTCCTGGATATTGGACCATATTTGTATAGTATTGGTTTTCTTGATTATGGGGATGTGAAATAACATTTAGTGGGTTGTTTAAGTGCATGGATTGGAGGGTTAGGTAGGCGCACCCCCATAAGCGTGGAAATAAGGGTTTTGGAGTAAGTAAAACAATTGACTTACTTTGAAAAATATACTGTAAGTTAGAAAGTGGAAACCAAAAATATTGGCGTCAATTTCAAGGTTCCAACAGCAAGCATTTGTTCACAAAGATTTTTCAAAGTCCAAAGTCACTGAAATTGTAAGAATCATGTGTAAGAGATGCTAAAAACAAGGCTTGTTGGTTCATAAATAGTGAGATGGATACTCAAAACCGTCATGCAAGTCACTCACAACCATCACTTCATCACTCATAACCATAACTTTCTCACCCATAACCATTTGATTTTATATTTAATAGTCCTGCCTGCGAGATGACACCCATGGGGACACGGTGCTTATGGGTGCTGCTACCTTAATGGGATGCAGAATACGCCTAATTTTTGGTTTGGGTTCAGGAACTCTACCTGACTAACAACAGGGTGCCCTATAAGCACATGCAGTACTTTCCCTAACCAGCACTTTTCTACAATGTATTTTACAAATCAAGAACCAAGTCCTAAACCATATGAGCAAGGGCCCCAACTTTCCCATGGAATCGCAAACCTAAAAAGGCTGTTAAAAAGCTCAAATATCACTAAAAACGCAACTTCTGGCCACAAAGGGCATTCTGGCTCTTCAAGGGTTAACCTTTAAACAACGGGAAGGTCCTTTGCGGCCAGTACAATACGGGGTATTTTTCTTGTATTTGGAATGGATCCACACTTCTATTATATTTGAGATCAACTAAGAAGTTGGCGAATAGATTAATGCAATTCTAGTGAGCTACTTGAGATCCCAAATTAAGATTTCTTATTGGTAGCAAATGACAATTATATGTTAGCGTATATACTATGTCCTATAGGTGTTCAAGGGTTAACCCCTAAGCGTCCATGCCATTTTCACCACAATTAAGGTTTTGGGAGACCTACGACTTTGATGTATTGTATCTTAGTCAATTGGATGATTCACAAAAAGTGACCATTGTACTGTATCTTAGTCAATTGGATGATTCACAAAAAATGACCATTGAAAATAGTGGAACACCTATTTAGAAAATGATTTGCAAATTTTGGAAACAATTGACCGTGGGAGGTGGGAGATCATAACATTTGATCACAAACAATAGATGATGGCAAAATCTTAATTTTAATCATGTAGTTGCTATTTGATGATGTTTACAAAATTATGTAAGCCCCTGATTCATTGTAAATTTGTGAGCAACAAGATTAGATGTGAATGCATACATTTGTATGTTATTGAAGATTGCACATCTTTTTGTGTCAAGTTTTAGGGCGTCAAATTGCTCTTGCACGGAAAACAATGACCAACACAATTGGTGACGGTTGCCATATTAAGGGTCTAGAACATGCTTGAACCCTTGTTAACAAATTTCCCGCTACCATAAAGCACACACAAGGAAGCTTGCAAGGGATATTGACTACATGCAACTGGTAAAACGTTGTTTGCCACCACGCCCTGTATGGTGTTTCATCCAATCAAATCTCTTGTAGCACTTGTACAACATTTGACTTTCCTTGCCATTACTCCATTGGCTTGGACAACTTGAATGCCTTCATAATTGTAGTTTATAGCAAGATCAAAAAGTTATACCCAGTGCCTAAAACAAGCCTTTGAAATCATGAGCGACGGGATCCTGTTGCTGGGGCACTCAAGGGTTAATGTGAATCATCTAAATTAACAAATGTGCAAACCAAAAGAAATTAGGGAAGTTTGCAAATCATTTTGTGACTATGCCCCTATTTGTAATTACTTTGAAACTGAGCACCTATTTTGTAATATTTGTTGTTTTCATGCCTCTATTTGTGATTTCTTCTAAATTATAATATATTGACCTTAACCTCTAAAGGACCAAGTGTTCATTGAACGGACACTTGAGAACTCGGTTAGGGTCATACAAAGTCAAATTTTATTGGATTTTCTCAACTTGTTACACAAAAGTGTAAATATGTATCCTCCAAGTGGAAATGTGAGTTTATTCCCCAATTGGATGCCCAATTTAAAAGTGATGATGCCTAAAAGAATTTTCTCAACTTGAGTTGTTTGGATATCATTTAAGAATCTTATGCTAAAACTCTCATCAACTTTTGAAATTTGGCATGTACATGGTGTATAATTGTCAAAATAAACATGGAGCTCTCAAATCACATTCTAAGAGGGATCAAACTTTATTAACTACATTTAGGAGGTTTCAAGAAAAAAATTCTTCTAACTTTAGGCCATATTATCTTGCAATTTATAAATTCAAAGATGTCAAATTTTTTTCACATATTTCCAATGTTTGTTTCTAACCTTTCCGTATTCAAATTTCAAATAAAAGACTTCCCCATTGAACAATAAATCATGAAAATATGATGAGTGTATTGCCAATTCACTTAACTTCCTCGTATTGCAAAGTGATTTAGAATAAGCTAGGTTTATATTTGCTAATAAATTTTTTCATGAGTGAACCTAACAATATCGGCTTATGAATAATCACAAACCTCAATTTTATGTAGAGCAAAAGTTTTACCCTAGGAGGGCTCAAAGTCTGCTCACCTTGTTTTGCAAGAATAAAAAATAGTTGTTTTGAATGAAAAAAAGCTATTTTTCTCACTTCAAATGTTATATTCTTACAATCCACGTAGTAAAATGGGATGAAATTGTGTTGCACACATTGATTCATTTGTTTAACACACGTTTATATGGTTGAAACTCAAAAAAAAGTTTTGTTTTCAATCATGGGCAATGCACTAAAAGTTGGCAGTTTCTGAGATTTTTTCTCAAATAATACCCTTTGTCCTTAGAGGCTAGGGTGCATGTTTCTCTACCTGCATAAAATAGAACACAATTCTCATATACATGTACAAGATTTTGAAAACATAAGTACCATTTCTTGGCCATACTAGCTTGAACACATAGATATGCAGTTTGGTTACCTCAAGAGTATCAATGAGTGTTCCAGATGTATTCGCAGACAAAGTTCACTACATGGTACAAGCAACTTGTATACATGCACTAGTATAGTATTATAGCATTGTCAACCCAAGACGAGGAATGGGGCTGTAACCGCGTTTCTCTTGGTGGAAGCCAATTAAGTGCGAGCTAGATGTGTTTTTAGTGTTCCAATGCAACCATTGCAATGCACAATCAAGACCTAGCCCCACTCAAAATTACCTCCTCAGACAATTAATTTGCTCATTTGCCAGTGTATTGGGAACACCACTGCATTTGCTAATGTTTGCTGCTAGAATGACATGTTGGCCGCAATAGCTCGTAACTTCTTGACAACAACTAGCAACATTACAAGGGAGCAATGTCAATTTGGACATTTTCTGTCAATAAGGGCACCCTAATTAGGACACTTTTCTGTCATTTTGGACTTTTTTTTGTCAATTAGGACATTTTAGTCAATTTGGACGTGCAATGCAGACATTTTTTCTTGTACTTGCAAGTACTCACTAATGTGTTTCCCATTGCCTACATCTGCAAAGGAAACTACAACAGGGTTGGGAGGATCCCTTTAGCGAAAGGGACTGCAAACTTATGGAGAAAGAGAGAGTCGTAGGACCGGCCAATTCCCCGCCCCATACCCAAGGATGCGTTGATGATGCTCTTAGATGGGAGGAGCATATGTGGATATCATCATTTTTGCTGCTTATTTATCCTTTCCTAAATGTGGATCTTAATATGGAAATTTTTCATTATTTCTACTAATAAGAAAGAAATATGAAATTATCTCTTTTTGGATTGTTCAATTTTACTTAACACTAGTTGAAACACCATTTGCATAGACAATAGCAGAAACAATGGCTATGTAGACTAAGCTTTAACCTCTAAACATTTGAAAGTGCTTTTGTGGCCAATATAATACAAGGTAATTTTCTTGTATTTCAATTGGATCCAAACCTTTACTACATTTGAGATTAATAAAGAAGTTGGAATATAGATCAGTGCAATTCTAGTGAGATGTTTGAGATTTCAAATTAAGACTTCTTGTTGATAACAAACGTTAATTTTACGGCAACTTATCTACTATCCTCATGGGATTAAGAACCACATTTGATCTGACTTATTGTAAAAGTTAGAAGTTTGATTGAGCATGGGTCTTAATACTTAGTCTATGCAAAACACGATATTCATTAAAATGGGAAAAAACATGTGTACCATTTTGTATTTCACCTAAATCCAAAGTAGCCACCTTAATTGAATTACGAAGGTCACCTGAAACCTGCTTAATGAACTTCTATCCAAAATTCCATACATTCTGTCCAAAATGAGCGTATTTCTGGATGATATATATCTCATTTCATTGGAAAATAGTCAATGGATTCCCAATTCAATGAATATGACATTCTTGGAAGAAAAACGCCAGAAGTCCTAATTTGTAAGAGTTTTCCCTTTTAATGAATATGACGTTGCAAACAACATTTCTACTAGTGTATGAGTAGCCTCAATGGACACTCTCCATATGGCCGCTGTAACAAAAAAATAGAGGGCAATTTTTGGGCGTAGGTTAATCCAAAGCCATTTGACAGCTTGAGAGCATCTCCATCGGTTGGCTCTGGCTTGTGATTTACCATGGCCTTAGGGTTGTTTCTGATTTTAGAGTGTCCAGGGTTGGCACGGTGATGGCAAATTTTTGCCCAGCCACTTCAAAGAAGGCTTTAGACTCTCTCAACTGCCGTGGTAGTTTTCATTTGTAGAGTGCTTGAATCATGGCTCTAACACTTTTATTTATTGCCTTGATGGTTGGTGAGGCCCCATTTATTTGCCATTAGTTCTCTAAAGTCTAAACTGCTAACCTGCCCATGCTGCCATGGCAAAAATGCTTAGAGCATTCCATGCTGCCATGGCAAAAATGCTTAGAGCATCCCATGCTGCCATGGTAAAGATGCTTAGAGCATCCAAAAATTGCAGCTATTTTTGGCATAGCTTTTAATTCCAAACCTTGTAATGCCAATCTGGTGGACACGGGAATTATATAACAAGCAGATTCTCCATGAAGGGGCCGGGTTGAGCCATATGGTGTGTCATTCCAACTGCTAACCGATGGAGATGCTTTGAGGCTCCCAATGGAGACTTTGCGTTTTGATCTAGTAAACATTGCATTAATTGCTTGTAGAGCCTGGGATTTCAGGTCAGAGAATACAACTTCTATTAATTGACATAAAGTGAGAGTCACTTTAAGAATTTGCAAGAGGATGAGGACACTCTAGATAGTTGCTATTCCATTTTCTTTATTAAATAGGGTTAGTTGTCATCATGGCCATGTTGACTACACTTTTTTGCTGCACATAGAATGCACTATAACTAGTTATAAAATACTACTTCAAGGCTCTCCTTTTGTGCACACTGTAACTACATGCGTTAATTACTGTTTCCATTGCGCCCATTTTTTTTCTTATCTCCTGCATGGATTGACCATTGAGGCTGCTCTAACATAATCTCTAAACTTACATCGTGATTGACGGCCTTTGAATCCAATCATGAGTTCAAATTTCATAAATGAGGCCTACCGCGGTAAATTTCTAAGATCCAACTTTTTTTTTCACCATTCGAAAGTTTCCACATTCCACCCCTTGGTCAAGGAAAGAAAGGATTTGGGAATGATGAAGGCGTGGGGTTCAAAGGACCTTGCCCACATTTACCCCCTTCGGTATTACATTATTGCACTTTTACACGTACGCATGCATGCTGATAAAATTCTGGGGGACTTGAACTCTTGAAGCAATCCACCTGAATGTGGGTGTGATAATGACGGAGATTCACGCAGAGACATGAAATCTTAATTTGACAGAGCAAGTACCGTTGCCATTGAGCAAGGGCATTGGACTCATGTTCTGCACTGAGTTTGTCTCCCCAGTCAAGGATGTGCTTGTCCTGGGTCACCTGTGAGCTTTATCATTGCACTCTCTGCCCTGGCCTCATCTTTCCATGAGTACATTTTCTCCATACAACTCTTATGGCTCTAACTAACTTAGTCCCCCACTTAGGCCCCATTTAGTCTCCACTTAGGCAGTTAGTCCCCCACTTAGGCCCCATTTAGCCCCGCTTAGGTCCCATTTAGTCCACATTTAGGTCCCATTTAGGTCCCCACTTAGGTTCCCACTTAGGCCGCATTTAGTCCCCGCTTAGGTCCCCACTTAGCACCAAAAGAAACCCGTGTCTTTTTTTTTTACAGCTTTTTTGGACGTTCACTTATTTTTAAGTTACGTTAGGTGTTAAAACTAGGGAATGACTAGGTGGACACCCCAATGGCTACGCAGACACCTCATAGTCAAATTTATTAAATTTGAGATTATTATTACGCTAAAATATGAAATAAATCGAAGCAATATTTTAGCATACATCCATGTTTACAAGCGCTCCAAACATACAACAAATTTGCCTCATTTGTGACACGGTTAGGAGTTAAAATAGTTGCTCCCTTCATTTATTGGTTTGACTCTTGACCGTGTCACAAATGAGGTAGATTTGTTGTATGTTTGGAGCGCATGTAAACATAGATGTATGCTAAAATATTGCTTCGATTGTATTTCATATTTCAGTGTAATAATAATCTCAAGTTTAACAGATTTGGCTATGGGGGGTGTCCGCGTAGCAATTGGGGGGTGTCCACCTAGTCGGTCCCTAAAACTAACATCTCCAAGTTATGTTTGATGTCATTGCTAACATAAGAACAAGTGGGTGTCCAAAAAAAATTGTCAAAAAAACATGTGTTTCTTCTACTGTAGGTCTCCACTTAGGCCCCCACTTGGGCCCGCTTCATGCTATGGCAAACCAAGTTGAGAGGCCGCATGATTGAGTGGTCATACTTTGTTGGGGGGCAAAAAAATGGGCCAAAAATAGGCAATAAAATGTTTTATTGAAACATTTGGCTGCACTAAGTATGAAACCTCTAAAAGCCAGTTCAAAATCCAAACTTTTGGTCATGAACTTCCATTACCTCTTGACTTGAATGGTCATAGTATGAAACCTTCAAAGGTCAAGTCCAAAGTCCAAATCCATAACATTTATTAAACCTTCTAATTTAATAGTTGAGATCATGTCAAATTTTTATTATTTTACAAGAAAATTAATGACCTCTTGGCCATAGTTTGGGTCTCCATTTTTGCTTGACCCAAACTTCTTTTGAGAAGCGGTTGCTTTGAATGAAAAGGTAATGTCATATTAATAGTGTGAAGAATGAGGGATTTTGGATTTAGGCTTCTAGTGTGAAGCAGGGCTTCTTTTTTTGGCTTTTTGGTGCCAGACTACACCCAAAAAAATCTGGCTAAAAAACATTAAAATAAATGTAAAAAAACTTGGATGATTTTGCAACAAGTCTTCAAATTTTTTTTTAAAAAAGGATGAAATTGCCAAATTATGGATGAAAACCAAATTATTGACATATAATATGTACTAATGTGATATTTCCTATCCAATATGTGGATGAATGTTGAAATTTGGAGCACCACTATAATTTTTTAAATAGCCACCTTCACACTTCTTAAAAAATGAAAAAAAAAGCCTTGGTGTAAAGGATCAAGAGGCCAAAATCTCAATTTCATGCAATCTAGCTAGTGGAAATTGATGGCCTCTCAACCTTTGTCCATAGTGTGAAGTGACCCTTAGGCCTCTGTAATACATTTTGTTATATTGACAAACAAAATTCTAGGCAATCACTTCCATATGAGTAAGGAGGAAACAAGTGAATGAGTAGGATTGCATGATTGTCAATAAAACTTGAAATGTGCTAAAATTTATAACGTACTGCCATTTTCAACTATGATGTGAAGTCCCAACTTTAAGCTCTTGACTAATCACGGTTTGCAATATTGGTGGGACTTGGGACATGATAAACTGCCCCTTGGTGGCAAAAAGTAAGGTATGCACACCCTTCTCAAACCGGTCCCCAAATCTCACCCGTATTGCTTGAGCTATGTTTAACCCCTAAATCCCTGAGCCTTTTTTTCTATCAAAATCACTAAAAACTGTTATTTTTGGGGCAATGAGTAGGAAAGTAGGATTTATTATTTATTATTTTTATTTATTTTTATTTTATAGAAATCTAAACATAGGATCTTGCCCTAAACTATGGGTGGTACTTGTGGAAAAAAAATCGGCTCATTCTAAATGTAAATTAGTGAGATATTGACATTTGAAGTGACAAAATTTTTTTTTCCCTACTGCCTAAAAATTTTAGAAGCCTTTGATCACTCAAACAGCAAAAAAAAATGCACTGCACAAAGTTCAGGTTTATTTTTTTCATGTAGAAGATCAAGTTAGGTATATGTGGGAGAATTTTCAGATCAATTGGAGGTATACAACGTACTTTGTAAAATCTTGCAATGTTGGAAGATCATGAAATTTGTAAATACACTACACAAAATTGAAAGATTTATGCAAAATTTAGATTAATGAATCACTCTAATCCCAATGGTGAAAATCTAAAACTCATATTGTAGTACAACTTGACAAAATCAAAAATTCAAAAAAACTTATAGATTACTCAAAACAGATAATTAAAAAAAAAATTAGAGGGGGCAATGGAGAAAACAAGTTTGAAGGGCCTGCATCTAAAGTCCCATTCGACCCCATCCCCCACCCTCTTGCACATTTGTCCCACAAGACTTGCAGCTGCCACGCAACATGTCTAGAAAAAGAAGAGTAAGCTTAAGGTTGATTCCCACCTGGCATTAGGAAGTAGTGGTTTTAAAAGATAAATTAAATTTCTGTAGCAACGACAGGTGGGTCCAGACGGGGTAGGGCCAATTTTGAGAGCCACTAAAATTTAGAGTCAGCCATAATAGCATGGTGTTTGCATCTCAAGATTACTTAAGTATTTTGTTCCCACAATAAAGGTGGGTTCTCACCTGACGTTTGAAAAAACCGCCTTGACCACGCGACCATATTTTGGTCGCTTGGAGTGGTTTTTGACTTGTAGGTTGAAATTGCTCAATAATTTGGAATTTGGTCTTGAAGTACGCATGTGATCACAAGATTTTGCATTCATCTAAAAAAGTAACAATGCAATTGGGTATGTGGGTTGACAAATAATGGTGTTTATACGGCATGGCTTCAAAATACGTATCCAATTTTTGTCAAAAATGGATCAAAGCAACAACACAATACATCAAGTATGCAAGAAGAATGTCAAATTTCAATTGCACAATTCTAAAAAAATTCAAATTGCTTAAGAAATACACTTGTATTGTTTTCATATACAGTAGTAGTATAATTGTAGTATTTGAAGATTTACTGAAATGTTGTTGTCATTTTGGCTTTAAAATTTGTCATCCTACATTGAAGGCCAATTCTTGATTGTTTTCACCAATTGGATTTTCTAGAATAATTATCAAATTTCTTGTAGAACTGTTTTAGGGTAGCAAAGAAAGTGGGTTTTTGACCCTTTTTGTCCACTTAGCTACACCTTATGATTGCTATTTTTGTCTATTTTGTGTGAAACTAGTCTTGTTGGAAAGGTGGAAAACCCTACTTTCTAGAAATGTAAGGCTCTTCTCAATCAAAGCTTGCATGAAAGGTTAACATTCAAAACTAAATAAGAATGAAACACAAGAGATTTTTTGCATACGGCTCACTCACTCATTATAATATTTCACCTCCAACGATAGATCTAGCTGAAATTTTGGTGCTTTACAATAAGCAAGGTGTACTTTCCATTTGTACGGTTGGATTATTGAAAATGGGTCCTTATTTGAGTCAAATCCAAATCTAAGCTTACAGCCCTTATTTTCAATGGATTTTGTGAAAATGGGTGTGGTTGTTAAAGGGTTCAATAAATAAGAACAACCCTTGTAGCCACAAGATTATGCTCAACAAGGTTTGGGGGTCTATTTTGAAGGGTCCTAATTTCCCAGAGCAGCAATAAGAGTGGGTTGTTTGCGTTAGTGGGTTTTACTTAAGTTCTTTGTTCCTAATGATAGTGCATGTGTATGGAGGAGCAAAGTCGGGGGCCAATGACAACAACACATAACATTGGTAATCTTCACTTGGGGGTTTCCTTTTGCTCCCCCAATATGAGGACCCTCCCAGCAAATTTAAACCTCAAGCTTTGGCCCTCTCTAATCAGCTTTGCTAAAATATAACTATATTTCCCCCCCAGGTATATCGGGGGGAATATCCCTCCATTTGGGGGAGTAAAAGCAGCGGATGAACAATGTTATGCAGTTTGAAGACCAACACTTAATGAAGCTACCGTGGAACTACACTGTCAAATTCACCTTGAACATATACTGACCCCTGAAGGCCCAAGCCATTTTCATCAAAGACCTACAATTTTGATGCAGCTGTATCTCAGTCAATTAGATACAAAAAGTGACCATTGAAAATAGTGGAATAGCTACTTAGAAAACAACTTGCAAATTTTGGGAACAATTGACCGTGGGAGATGGGAGATTATAACATTTGGGTAATGGCACAATCAAGGTACCCCAATATGACCTCCCTGGACCTTTAGATAGGACTCCTGTCTAGTGAGTTTGGATTGTTTATGTTTAAGGACAAACTTGAATGTACAAGTGATGAGACACTTTTCTTAAGTTTTCTTTATGTTAAGACATTCATTTAGAAACTGTTCCTTTCATCAAAAGGACTTTCTTGTTTTTTTTTCTCACCATAAAAGTGATTAGAACCCAAATGTCATGATCCGGACTTTTTTTTACTTGTATTTTGTAATGGCTCCCTAAAATGAATTATGAACATTAATAATTTTGACCAAATGTGCACCTAGAAACAAGTATATATGCATGCTTTTGCCACTTTAAAAAAAAATTGCAAATTTTTAATGTTCTTTATTGGACGTGGAAAAACTCGCATGAAATTGTCCCTAAAAGAATTCATAACAACTAATTTTAATAATGTATGGACTAATACAATTTAAATTCATGGACCATAGAAGCTTGCACAACTATATATGCATTAACCTAATTCCTACTAACCAAATTTGTTGTCCAAATGAGTCCTTTACTTCATTTTGATGAAATGAGACAGTTCCGGAACTTCTTAAAAAATCGCTCATTTGGACATGATAACATGCATCTTTTGAAAAAGTGTATTTTTTTCTACTAATCTACAAGTATAAGCAACTTCTTGCCAAAAAATAAATAGCAAAACACTATCTAGTAAGACGTAATAAATAGCAAAACACTATCTAGTAAGACGTAATAAATAGCAAAACACTATCTAGTAAGACGTAATAAATAGCAAAAGTATCATGGGTATGGTCAAATTAGACCTAAGCAGTCCTTTTTGGTTACCCTGATCGTGCCATCACCCTCACCAGACTTTTCAAGAACACCATAGCACAATTGATGCACGTGTATCAAGCATTGTTTGTAAGTGTACACTTGCCATAGATGTTATAAGGTAGGAGCACCCACAAGCGTCAGTGTCCCCATAACCGTCACTTCTGAAATCTTGAAAAATCTGTGGAAATGAATAGATGTAATGACAAGAATGTACAACATGTGAACATGAATTCTTAAAAGTGGTTATGGGTGCAATGGCAATTTGCTTTTTAAAAAATCATTACTTATTCTCATAGTATCCAAATAATACATTTGAAAGCGCAAACTCTTTTTTTTTGTTCCTAATAGGATCCTATAATTTGCTAGTTGCTTGTTAGTGTCATCAGGTTCAAAATCCTTAGTTTGACATTTATGGGTGCTTCTACCTTACGCGTTGACAATATCAAAGAGGGGGAATCTGCTACTCCAGCCAACGCTCTTCGTTAATGGACCCTCCGAGCGTGAAGTAGGAAACACTGCACCTAACTGCTTGAAAGTTCTCAAAATCTCCCTTTTCAAAAGATTAAACGTTTTTGTAAAACTTGCATTTCTAGGCGGACTTTTCGAAAGTCACCAACTACTTTTGAGATAACAGCGGCCTTACAAACCTCCCATTGATGCAAGTACTTAGGCTTGGAAAGGCTGGTGTGAACATCCTCAATATTATGAGTTTTAAGTGTGCTCCTAAACCTGGTCTAATGCCAGGTGGAAATCGACCCTTACCCCTTACTAGTTTTGTAATATCGGGTGCAACTAGTGACCCCACCAATTCCAAGATTTCCATCTGCTCATCCAAGTTGCAATCCTGCCCTATTTATGCTGCCCCACATTTGAGTCAAACCCACATACAAAGAGGGCCAGCTGCCCAAACTGCCCCATCTCCACCTTTTTTCAAAAAAATATGCATAACTTTTCAGTCAAATGTTGGAATGGGGAAAAATTTAGATTCCCATGTAGGTCATTAAATTCCCCACCTACTATAAAAGTTTCAAAAAAATCCCACAAAATAGTTTAGCCATAGGTACATGCCCAAAATCCCATTTGTCCCCCAAGAGGACAACATGGATTTAGGGGTTAAGGTGTTCACCACTCACTATGAACCGGAGCAATGAATGTCACTTGCACAAGCAATTCCTGCCACATGTCATCTTTGGAGCTAGTTTGAGAGGGTTGGGACTGGAACCGTCAAGTACATGTATAGGAACACATCTAAGCACTTTCAAGGGTAGTCTAGAGTTACTTTTAGGGACCCTATGAGCTGCAACTTTGCCCTTTAATATAAGATAATTTACTATACTTTTTTCCACAAAAATTATGTTCCGTGATAGCTTATTGAAAGGCTAATCCTACAGATTGGTTATGGTGTACATACCCTAGTGCTGAGGTAAAGAGTGGCTTTTGGCACTTTTGTATGCATTTGCTTTGCTCATGCACAGTGTCCAACGTGTGCATTTTGCTCCTTGTCAAAGTCAATTACAATTGCTTAATGCATGTGGAGTTATTAGCCCCTAAATGGCCAAGATACTTTTTGAGCTTCTAGGAATTTGTTCTAAGTTGAACAAAAAGGTTTAGTTTTTGATAAGTTGTATTAATTTTTTAAAAGTTGTAACTGTACAAAATCAAATTGCATATGTTAGAGATCACATACAAAAACATCATTTATGGATTGAAATATTATAATGTTTGATCAAGAGGGTGTTAAAATTGTGAAAATGACTTGAAGTCTTTCAATCCTCTTTTCACATGTCAAATTAAAAAAAAACAATCACATGAAAAATACTAGGTTAAAGGACATAATATATATAACTGCAACTCAATTTACGGCTTTTCAAAATCTCCTCTACAATTTTTTAAAATGAATTTCTAGTGTAAATTTTTCTCCAAGGTCTAATGTACTTGAGGCTTATTTCCAAGAGCTCTCAACACTAAAAAAGTCAAACTTACAATGGACACCCTTTGCACAAAATCTTTGAATAGAAAATTCATAATCAATCATTTACAAAATTGGTTTTTTGATGCTAAAACTAAACATCAGAAAGAATAGTTTAATAATAAAATATACTAAAAATAGAAAATTAGTTAGGTTTTATAGAAGTTCAAAGTATTGTCAACACCATAACGTGGTGCCTTGAGCATTTAGGAGTTAGGGGTAGTCACAACACTTTCTTGGACGCATGTGGTGAATGAGAACGCAAACGTGTCGCGCTTTGCTGTTGGCCACCGGAGCTTTTGTTTTGGTTAGCACGTGAAATTTCTCATTACTCCATTCTTCTGCTTTGGAGGTGAAGAATGGGCGTTTCATGAGAGAAGTTTCACCTTTGGCAACCCATGTTTCATCTTGTCATGCTTGTTTTTATTATCAATTGTGTGATATTTGTTCAAAATTATTATACCTTCTGAAAAGCATGTAATCATTGCCCATTCTCATTCTCCAAAACAAACAAACAAATGGGAGGTCACACCATCTTCACAAAGAATGAGCTCCTATTGGCTCCTCTTTTCTCGAGCTAAAACTTCTCATTCTCCATTCTCTTTTCATTCTTTGAGAAGCCGTGACTACCCCTATTGTTAAATAAGACTAGGATTGATGTTGCTCCATGAAAATTGCACAATCTGGTTAAAAAATTCACTTAATTTGGACAGAAACCGGTTCTTGCTTTTGCTGAATTTCTTACCAAATGAGTTATGAAAAGTTTGTAGAGATCGTGCATTTTAAAGAACACTAAGGTAGAAATACCATAAATGGTTAAAATGAGCCACTTAACCTGATAAGATATTGGGAATTTCTTGAGAAATTAAACTCAATCTTTATGGAAACAACGATAAGGAATAATACTATTTTTATATTTAATTTTTACTCAAGAATGAATATTTTATGCAATTTAAATGTGAATTCTTCATTGGGACACTATTATTGTTGCATAGGTGCTCCTTAAACGGCTACCTCTAGAACCTTGTTCCGAAACAAGTATGAACCAATCAAATGGGAGAAAATAGCATCTTTTTAGAATCTTTTTCAGAGCCAGCTATTGTTGGTTTCAGAACAATCTACTCTCCTAGTAGAGGGGGGATAATGGTTTATGGTATTCCTACCTTAGCTTGGCCTTTTTGGAGAACACATGAGGCAAGGGCATAATTGTGGCATAGGATTAGAGAGATATTGTGTTGACTCATTGTGTGTAAAATAAGGTAGGAGGCTCGTAAATGGAGCAGCTACGGGAATGTGCGTTTCTGTGAAAAAACCAAGGAAACTTGGTAAAATGGAAATATTTTTGGTAGAAAGCCAAAGAGAGACAATTCTATGGCCATTTAATTTGTTTTTTTTTGTGTTATTATGAATTAACTAGAATTTATCAAAACAAAAGGTGCATATGTAACTTCTTGATCATAGGTGGTAGCATTCATGATGCAAAGGTAGCTTGTAAAATGGAGCACACATGAGTCCAAAAAGCAACCACTACAAAGCCAAGAATGCTCCAATAAGGCTCTTAAAGCAAGTAAGCACCCATTCCATATTCTAATACTCAAATCATGATTGAGAACACGTTTTCATTTATCTTGATATGACATATATCCATATTCTACTAAAAGACAAATCTGAACAAAATTTTGACCAATAAGCACACTCAACAATGGCTCGTATCTCTCTTAAATTCCTAAAACAATGCATACACAAGTACAATTTTTGAACATAAAAAAATGTGACCCATTTAAAAACCTGAATGCACTATTTTTGTGACCCCTACATGGTCCATTCAAAATGCTCGCTCCGACTTAGAGCCGACTACCTTAGCAGCAGAGCGGGGAGTTTGAAACAGCGATGAAGAGTAGGAAATATCAATTCGGACGTGGAAGGAGTCATTCTGGTGGGAAGAGCGAATCCGTTAGTCGCCATAGCCACATTTTCTGCTTCTGCACGGCGTTGTGCTTTCGCGTTTTATTCCTCGTTGGCGTCAATCACCATGGCCTAATGCCAGCAGAGTATTTGTTTAAGAAGCGAATCGATGTTGCTCCATGAAAATTGCGTAATCTGGTCAAAAGTTCCACTCTGATTTGGAAAGAAACTAGTTCTTGCATCTGCGGAGTTTGTTGCCAAACGAGTTAGGAAAAGTTTTTTGTACAGATCATGCATTAGGGGGTTTCAGATATGTAGTTCCGAGGCAATTTTGTTCACGTGAGCAAGTTAGTCAAGCCACCGTTCATGTTCTCGCGGTCACCCATTCAAATATTCAAATTGTAGTGAACTACTCACCACCCTTTCAACTCTGCCCACAATCACTAATTCCACACGGATCCCTTGAATTCCACTATCGTTACTTCTAATCTGGAACTCTTAGTCTCCACAATTGTCCACTTCTACTCAAGATCTCTTCAGCTCCACCATTGTCGCTTCTCGCACATCGTGATTCCTTGCATGACCTTGACTTGGCAATCAACTTTGCATCCAAATTGTCTAAAGGCGCGGAGCAAGAGTCAGAGGCTCAGAGCAAGAGCCCAAAGGCGTGCAACAACACAAACAGGCGCAGTGCAAGCGCGGACATGGGCACAAGAACTGGAGCAACAGGAACACAATCAGAACTAACGAGAGAGGCAAGGAGAAAGAGGTTTCACATCGTTCACGTGTGTACGAGCCATAAGGACCTACAGGAGATCCTCATGGGTCATTCACTTTCGTAACTTCACATTCACAGTGAACGAAAACTCGTTCACGACCATTTGTTCACCGTTTTTTTGAGATATCTGAAATTCCCTCTTTTAAACAACACTAGCTCGGCCTTTCTGGAGAACATATGAGGCGAGGACAGGATTGCGACCAAGAGAGAGATGCTGTTGACACGATAAGCAGCAGAGCGGGAGTTTGAGACAGCGATGAAGAGTAGGAAAGATCAATTCGGAGGTGGAAGGAGTAATTCTGGTGGGAAGAGCGATACTGTTAGTCGCCATAGCCACATTTTCTGCTTCTTTACTGCGTTGTGCTTTCGCGTTTTATTCCTCGTTGGCGTCAGTCACCATGGCCTAACGCAAGCAGAGTTTCTGTTTAAGAAGCGAATCGATGTTGCTCCATGAAAATTGCGTAATCTGGTCAAAAATTTCACTCTAATTTGGAAAGAAACCAGTTCTTGCATCTGCGGAGTTTGTTGCTAAACGAGTTAGGAAGAGTTTCGTAGAGTTTCGTGCATTTTGAATAACACTAGCTCGGCCTTTTTGGAGGACATACGAGGCGAGGGCATGATTGCGGCATAAAGAGATGCTGTTAAGTTAACTCATCGTGTGTAGAGAAGCAGCACAGCGGGGGTTTGAAACAGCGATGAAGAGTAGGAAAGATCAATTCGGAGGTGGAAGGAGTCATTCTGGAGGGAAGAGCGATACTGTTAGTCGCCATAGCCACATTTTCTGCTTCTGTACTGCGTCGTGCATTTGCGTTTTGTTCCTCGTTGGCGTCAACTACCATGGCCTAATGCAAGCAGAGTTTCTGTTTAAGAACCGAATCGATGTTGCTTTGCCGCGGTGCAATCCAGACTTGGTCAGATACTCTAAAAGACGAGGTGGAAGTGAGTTCTTGAACTTCTTGGCGAGCGATGCGAAGTTTATGTATTATGCTCCGCATAGCGGCTTCAGCAATCAGGTGATAGAGCTTAAGAATGCGCTTCTGGTTGCTAAGATCTTGAATCGGACACTCGTTGTTCCTCCTGTGTTGGATCATCACGCCGCATGGCTTGGCAGCTGCTCAAAGCGACGCGTATTGCGTCCTCATCGTCTCCGTGCTCTCGTGTGGACGAGAATCTTTGACCTTATTTCAAATTCCAGGTCTGCAATTTGAACAGAAAGTGTCACTTCGTAGTTGCATTACATTTTGATTCATGATTATGCTAAGATGCCTTTGCAAAGAGGCCGAAGTAGCAGCCACGCCTATGCTTTCAACCTGCCTAAAAAGAGCTTTTGAAATTGTATGAACATTGAATCATTGCTTCTTTCATTGATTCCGAGGACGATTTATCTTTGACCTTATTTCAAATTCCAGGTTTGCAATTTGAACAGAAAGTGTCACTTCGTAGTTGCATTACATTTTGATTCATGATTATGCTAAGATGCCTTTGCAAAGAGGCCGAAGTAGCAATCACGCCTGTGCTTTCAACCTGCCTAAAAAGAGCTTTTGAAATTGTATGAATATTTTATTATTGCTTCTTTCATTAATTCCGAGGATGATTTACTAATGAAATAAACTCTGAAATTTAAGTACCGACAGAAGCGTGACTTGATCTTTCTGGTTGAATGCTTTATGTATTCATTTGAATTTGCGATTACTTCGAGTACTAAAAAGAAGCTTAGCACATGAATAGAGGAAGGTGATAATCGTTTGTAGTAACTGCAGTGGCAGGTACACTTCGATAGCAGACATTGTTGACATCTCCTCCATCACTCCATCGAAAGTGAGCACAATTGATCTTCGAATCTTCTTGGCTTTGTGGTGTGGAGTTGACGTCAAGGCTTCGTGCGGGGGTCCTCGTTGCAAAACCTTTGCAGAGGAAGTGTTCGTTTGGAGTGACTACCAGACTTGCGTTCACATACTCAACCCTGTGCCTCCAGCTGAGCCGGATTGCTGTGTTTACGGCGTTGAAGATGACTGCACTTCCACGATCTGGACTAACCGACCGAAGTTGCTTAATAATGCGACAATGGAGCTTCGTAAGCTGCTAAATGTGAGACATGGAGCTCGGTTAGCAGAAAGGATTTTTAACGAACATCAGAAGATAGCGAAAGTTGAATGGACGAAGATAGAATTGGTGGACCTCAAAAGCGCATTAGGACCGAATTCTGATGCTGCCATGTCATCTGTCATCGCCTTCGGGAGTATGTTCAGCACGATTTACAAAGGTGTCCAGTCACACATCAACATAACCTCACCATCCGGGGACAAGGATTTGGATGACCTAATTCGCTCGCTCAAACAACTGCCGTTTTCTTCAGATATCATTGCAGGAGCAAAAGCGTACATCCACGAAGAGATTGCCCAATCGAGATTTTTCTGTGCTCAACTCAGACTGTCTGACGGGCAATTCAAGAGTCACTGGAACTCTACATTTCGGAACTTGAAATCTCAGCTTACATCTTACAGGGCATTATGGTCCATGACTACTCCTAGTCCCATATTCGTAATGACTGATCTACCGTCTGAAAACTGGACCGAAACAGAGCTCAAGGATTTACTGTTGGATTCCAGAAATTCATACCAGGTGCATAAACTCCACACCAGGAACGACTTGATTCAAAAAGCGAGCAGGACAATTCTTTCTGCTGAAGCCGGCTTCGTTGTGGGATCCGTTACAGATTGTAGAGGAGTTCGACAGTACCAAGAGCAATCGCCAGTACTGGTAGAAGTTAAAATCCCTCATGTTGAACTGGCCATGGAGGAGGTCGTATGCAGCTGTGCTAAGCTTGGTTTCTCTGGCACCCATGGGTCCACCATAGCTGACAACATCAGGGATCTGAGAACCATGGGCATCTGCAGTAAAGGTTTGCAGAGTGCTGTGTTTGGGAATTGACTTGTTTATTATAATGACGTTCTGCCAATGCAACAATTGCAATGAATCTCAACAGATACAGCAGAAGAGTCAAGAGACTTGTATAAATCCTGTAACGAATCTGAGAACGATGACGAACTGCTCATGTAAATGTCATTCGTATGTTCTCGTATTCCTAGCCATTCTCATTATTACTTGTATTGTAGCTAGGACTTCGTCCATGATATTTTGATTTGTTCTCCATGAAATTTTGTTTGTGCAGGTGGAAAATGAATTCCAACCATTTGAGCTAAAACGCGTTATTCATTAAATTGGGAAAAGGTGGTATTTACGGACTTTTAGATTTTATGTTTTTTAAAGAGTATTCATTGAATTCTCTTTAAAAAACATAAAACCCAAAAGTCCCACAATGTCACTTTTTCCCAATTTTATGAATAACGCGTTCTACTGTAAGTGCTTCAGCACGCCGGATAGGGAGACGGCTGATCGAACATTCCACAAAGTCGTCGTACTCCGTGCCTCAGAAGGAATCTGGAGGTGAGTTTTTTTAAGTAAACGCGGAGCCAGTCTTCATTTTTCCCGAATTCCTTCTATTCCTTCAAACCCGAATTCCTTCTATTCCTTCAAATAGATCCCAGGGTCAGAATTTTTCACTTGACGGAAAACATTGCAATTTAGAAATTTACCACATCGGAGCTCCAGTCAAAGACGACCCGGAAGGCCAAAGGCACAACAAACAAATAATGAATAAGGATTAAAACTACAAATGGTTGTCAAAAGTCTTGGCGGTGCTAGATCATCATTTTAAAATTGGCACAAGACACTCTAATGAACTTGAAACAAAAAGCCCGTCATGCCCCAAGTAGATTCCATCAAGGCTTGTCGTCAACCATGGTGGCAAAAAAATTCCATTCTTGCACCAAGTCAATGAACCTCAAGCGGGCCTTCGCAAACATGGTCAAGTTCTTTTGCAACACCCGCAAAATCTTGTCCCATACAATCCTTCTTGGTGTGGGTCCCAGAAATTTTGAATTCAGAATCGGAGTCAGAGATCCTCAACAGTCTATAAATTGGGTAAAATGAACAACTACACAGTAGAGACATGTAGAATTTTACTATTTGTGAAAAAATGGAGCTTTTCCACTATGGGTGAGAGGAGATTTAGGGAAAGATGGAGGCCGGCCAGGAATTTTACTAATAAAACTCACATTCGAACACCTCCGGATTGCTTCCAGTATCCGGCGTCATCGTACCTGGTAGGTCACTAAAGCATGCTGTTACCGATAAAGTCGAGGTTTGTCCCTCTATAATGTAGTGTTACAGGTGAGTTAGATTGACGAGACAACTTAGAACTGATATGGTTTTGATTATAGGGAAAATTTCATGGATCCCCCTGAAGTTTGCAAAAAAATTCATAGATATCCCTGCTTTTTCAGAAACTTCACAAATACCCTTGGACCATAAAATTTCAGGCATTTATTTATTGTGCTTACTTTCTTCGTAACCGATGTTGAAGAAGGGAACGTAATGAAACAAAAAAGAAGCAACACGCGCACAAAGGAAGAAGGGAAGTGACATGCACAACAAAACAAACGCTTAATTTTTTTTGATCCAAGGGTATTTGTGAAATCATTGCAAAAGCAGGGGTATCTATGAAAATATTGCAAACTTCAGGGGTATCCATGAATTTTCCCTTGATTATATGGTTTTGATTACAGTGAGCTAAGATTGTAGGGTGGCATGACTCACGGCTTCAAGTTCAAGTGTTCGGACGCCGGCATTTCCCAGTTTGGTCTTCATTCTGAGCGAGAGCATCATGTACAGGTATTCGTGTGCACAAAATCGGAGCACAGCACAGGTGCTTGACCAAGTTGCACTTGCACCAGGTACTATAACTGACAATTCTAAAGATGGGTGCAGAAATCTCACCAATTTGCGGCGCGCTTCGATGTCGATGGATCCCATCTCCACGCTTGCCCTAAAGACGAAACAACCACTTTGCCGCTAGCGCTGTACCTGTGTACCTGGTGAAAGTGTGAAACAGTGAAAGGCCAAGAAATAGAACTCGGCGTACGAGGCGAGAGCAGCGGAGATGGTTTCGGTAAGTCATCATAAGCTTATATTTGTACAAGACATGAACCTAATCGCACACACA
The DNA here is from genome assembly GCA_963920765.1 of Ulota crispa. NCBI lineage: Eukaryota > Viridiplantae > Streptophyta > Bryopsida > Orthotrichales > Orthotrichaceae > Ulota > Ulota crispa. The sequence continues at coordinate 16,586,772 of OY987250.1, forward strand.
GCCATGGCGACGATTGCGCTTCTAAGATAAGGCTCTGCTAAGTTACCACAGGAGCGGGTCCACCCATTGAATGCCTCGAGGGGAGCAAACGTCTAAAAATATCATGGGTCCTGCCAGGATTTTACTCCGCCAATCTTGCTAACTGCCCCACAGAAACGCATTTCCTGTTCAAACCTCCGGATTCTGTGACTCTTGCCTGCAGTTGCTAGCATCAATTTCCAGTGGACGTGCAAGTCTTGCGAAAACGAAAGCGTTGTCATATATTTTCATTCCTTCCGTTTCTGTACAGTATAGTGTTCCCCACGATCACTGGTTTTAATATCACAACTGATGAGTGAAAGAGAGTTTGTAGCAGCTAGAATTGTAGTATCGAAAGGTGAGCATTTGAGATCACTGTTCCCTCGTCAATATCGATACCGGGTGGTGTATATAGCTCATTTTTAAAGAGGTGAGGCAATGCTGATCAGCTGGAGAGAATGCCAGTGCTGTCAAGGTGGAGTACTGGTATTTTCGGCGCTTGATCGTTACCCTGAGGTTATTGTTCATAATCTAACGTGGAGATGAGTCGATCGGACCAACTAGTTTGAGTGGTCAGATTGGGTCGGGGTTAAGCGTTGTGCTAGGTTTGAGTTTCTTTGTCACCGTGATGGCGAATGTTACGTTACGTGGAAGTGGTCGTAGCAAGGCGTATAGTAGTAGTACTCTCGAGTTTGATGGTTTTGAGAGCACGTCATTGTTGTAGTAATAGGTGTAATAGTAGTAGAAGTACTAGTGTCCAGGAGTAGGCGCGTGGGAAGAGAAGAAAAAAATTGAATGCGTAAGAATTTCTAGGAGTGCAGAAAATTTTATTGATTTATGACAGCGATATTATTACTGGTTTCGTACCCGCAGGTCAACACTCTGTCGGCCATGCAGTGTGCTCCAGTACGAAAAACGGTAGCTTGATTTTGAAATCTTTAGTTTTCCAGCTTCAATTGTTCTGACATTTGGCGTTGAAATATTACTCAGGTAAAGATGGGCAACAGGCTAGAAATATAGTAAACTGGCACATTTGGGGAGCTGGAGCGAGGGGGATCTCCTTTCAAAAGATCCATTCTGACAGAGATACTGTGTTTTGCCTGGTGCCAGGGCTCTTCAAAGCTATATATTGAGCTAGAGTTCAAGATCAATTTTAGACTGTAAGAAAAAACAAATGATGCAGGAGTGGTGATAGAGAGTGTCTGGGGAACCTTGAACATTCCGCTGTGCTCGAGATGGCTGCGCTTTTCTCCTTCCAATCCGAGGGTGCAAGGACTACTACTACTACTCCACAGTTCGAGTTTCAGCAACCGTGGCCGGCAAGTAGCAAGCAAAAAAAGATGGCTGCTTCGAGTCCGACGTCCGTGATCACCGACCTGCGCTTCGTTAGTCCAGAATCGTCGTCCTCGTCCAGCAGCAAGTGCCATCCTCGTGGTCTTCATCGCAGCTACTCCACCTCCGACGGCGATTGTAGTGATCCGGACTGTATTCTAGACTCCACTGGCATTTCTCAAGAACTTGGCAAGGTACTGGCTAAAATTTCGCAGATGCTTTTCCTTACTCTCCCTCTGCTGCTAATGTCGTTTAAAAGCAAATTCTGACAAAAACTATGGCGTGTCGACATTGTTATCCCAGAGTGGGAATTCAGGCCCACTAGAGTCATTGCCAGAAACGCATTCGTTGGCGTTGGATGTTACAACTGCGGGTTTCTCCGCTCCGAAAACCGTGAGGAAAAGCTTGAAGCGAGGAGACGGCGAGCCTTCCTGCCGAATCCCTCTTTTTCCAGCTGTGAATGGTCAGTTACGTTTTACGTGCACTTCTTTATACTACTAGAGCCTCCATTCAACTTTCTCTACATTTTGTGACTTTAGGACGCTGTTGACATCGTTTTGTCTCTTGCATGGGCCGTAGGGCCGGAATCGACGTCTGAGTCAACTGCCGTTTTCGTATTAGCCGACCGGACCAGCGATCCTGGAAGGGGTCAACATGGTGCTTCTCTACATTCCTCAGCTGCATTGCGGAGAGACAAAAACTATGAAGGTAACGATATCGACCGTTTAAACTTGATTCATGTTTCTCGCCACTGGTTGAAGCAGAGTTTGCTTGGATCTGGTCGACGTGGAATTCTTTGGCATTACTGTTTTTTTGTAAGGTTCTTCGTGTGTCGTATGAACATAACCATAGATTTGAACTTACCCACTCTTGACCGTGGTTCTGTCTTATGCTACAGATCGGGCAACCACCGCAAGAGCAATGAGCAGACCATTGCCAACCTCTGCATCTGAGGTACAGTCTGCTGCTGGAGACGAAGACCTCGAACCAAATAGCGAGTGGTCTGGAACCGTGACATCATCTGAAAGCGCTTCGGAACAGGATGTGAAGGCATCGACGTCGAGATCTTCAGCTCGACGATACACAGAGCCCGACAATGGTTCAATTCGACGTCGAGATCCGAGCTCCAGATCTACGTTTTCAGCCGAGCTTGCATCGTCAACTGGAATGCCGCTGGAGAGCGGCGATGGCGTCAAGCGGGGGTCACCAGGGCCAAGTTCAGATGCTGCGAGCTTGGGCTACTCGAGGACTCCATTGCGTTTATTCCCTGGCTGCAAGACTGGGCATGCCTTCTCTCCGAGCCCGAGAGTTCAGAAGGCTTTTGGGACTACTTACTCTCTTACATCAAGCTCATCAGGTACGTAACAGTCCTACTCCAGCAATGATGAAAAAAAAAAGGGAATGCTATACAGTGAGCGTGGATCCGTGAGCTTAGATTATGTGTCAAAATATATAACATAGGCCCTACAATTGTGCATTTAAAACTTTCATGAAAATTTCATTGATTTTGAGCTCAAAATTGGTTCTAACGCCATATTCGTTAAATTGGGAAAACGCGGTTCCCAAATTGAACTTCACCTTAAACCCAAAAAGTTACCTTAAACCAGATTTGAAGGTATCAGATTTAGTCCGAGCCACTAAGATTTTTTCCCTCGCAAATTCCTCCTCTCAGGTGAGGACACGTGTACCAAAAAAAACGTAGCTTAAACCTAGAGCTCGATTTAAGGTGATCACCTTAAATCTGTAGAAGTCCCAAATTCGAACAAATTTCCCAATTTAACTAATACGACGTTTTCTGCTCATGTCTTACTGTTTTATATCCACAAAATATATTGTCATTTGTGAACTTGTAAATGTAAATGAATGGTTTCAAGCATGGTTGTCACATTGAATCAATCCTAAACTGCATATTGCATACGACAAATGGTCAAGTCTATAACGCAAGCAACTTTTTTCTTAAAGCCGAGTACAGCCACAACCTTGCACCTGCACCCCGCCTTGACGTCTGCGTCCTAATTCCAGCATGCACAACCACAACGCTGACCTTGCCTTGAGTTTTGCTTAAGCTTGCCAAAAGCAACAACCATGATTTTAAGTGGTGTGAAATTGATTTAACAGATGTGGGGTTACGCCATCAGCATCTGTTCTTGTCTGGCCCACTCATGGGCAGCATGATTCCGAAGCCTCCCCCATCGAAATGGGACGACGCAGAGAAATGGATTATCAGCCCTGGACGTAATAAGAAGTCTCCAGCGCAACCTCATCACCATTCATTGCAGACTCTGTTAGCAGGTCCGTAATGACCGTGAAGTCCCTATCGTTTGAATTGAATATCCTTAAAATACATGTACAGCTGGCATTTTTGCAATGTTTTTGACGAAAACATCGAAATGGTTGCAGGGAGAAGACATTCAATTGCTAATGGTCAGGTTATACGCTCACACCATGGAATGGGTAGTCCTGGTTACTCTACTCCTTCAGTGAAGAAGCCCCTGTCCTCACAACCTGAGCCTGCATTTATAAATGCTGGTAAAACCGAACTACCAAAACGCTCCAGTGCTCAAAAGAAACGTTCAAAAGCACTTTCGTTCAGCGGTATTCCAACGAAGAATGCTACGTCACCCGCTCATAAACAAGACAAATTGATAAATGAAGCAAATGGGCAAAGGGGTAAGGTTTATGTCTTGCCTTTCACAAATACCCAAACCCATTCATCCGTTGCCAACGACAAGTCTATTGAGCTGATCGAGAGACCAACTTCAACACACAACAGTGTCGAAACCAGGCAGCAGGTGCTGCAACATCCAGTTGAAGAACCAGAAAGTACAGACAACATTCTAAGTACATTATCTGGTGAGTTAAGTTTTGCTCATCGTCTCTTTGTGGTATTCATTATTCAAAGTCAGTATCAATTACATGATGTTTTCATGCTTCTAACGTAAAAATTTGTGTTAGAAGCATGAAAACATCATGTAGTTTATGTTGACTTCAACATAGTTTTCTACTAGTGGCCAATGTCAAGATAGTGCACTTGCTTTTCAGAAGCCATGCCAAGCCCATTGATGAAGTTCATTGCATTTTTATTTTGGGCAAGTTTAGGATAAAGGACAAGATAGACAAGAGTTTGGACCAGGCGGTTTGGACCAGGCAATGTGGCTATGCATATTGAAATCAGGGTGTGGACATTAGGATGCGGATGCAAGGTTGTGTCAGTGTACTGTCTTTTTTTTTTATAAATCGCTTGCATTCACACCTTGATGGTTTGCGTCTGCGTCGGATGGGCAGGCAATTTAGGATTGGTCCAATGTGACAACCACGATTATTTCAAATGACAAAAATCGTTGTTTTGGTGCAGATGACTTGAAAGGCAACCAAGTGTTGAAGCATTCCCGTTCAATTTCGATGCAGGAATTGCGCACTGTTGTTGCTGTGGCTGCTGCTGAGCCTGCCTTTCTCCGAGAGCTAACAAAGCGTAGAGACATCATGGGTGCCCGGATGACTCCTGTCGAAACTCCAGACGATTCGACGTGTGCAACGCCAGAGCTCGCAGCTTCGCCGTCGAGGCACAACACCCCTGCAGGAATCCGGGCGTACTCACTTGGGGCCATTCCTGTGGCTGTTGATTCACTTGAACTCAAGACCCTCCATTTGGAGAAACTGGAGCTCCGCAATCTGGCAGTGGATGATGATGTTCAACCTAGTTTGGACAGAAGTAATCTTTGGACTACCCGTGAGGAGGAAGACATGGAGACTGCTGCAAGTCTTCGAGAAGATCCAGACGAGCAGTTGGCTGCTCGCGCCGCGTCATGGGAAGAAGCTGAGCAAAGAAAAACTCTACTCAGGTTTACTATGACTTCCACTCCTTTGCTCCACTTCAACAAATTTAGGGGCGGTTCGCACTAAGGTAGGAGGCTCATGAATGGAGCATCTAATGGCTGAAACTGAATTTTGGGTAGGTGAAACTTCTTGAACTTTCAGTAAATTTTTCTTGAAAGACAAGAAGAATTGGCATCTAACCCAAGTTGTTTCATATTTTTGGAACTTCATGGAATTAGTTAAGAAATTTTGCAGCGGAAAGGCCATAGGGGGCTATGAAAAACAACATGTACAAATAGAGTACATTTGAGGAGGTGCTCCATTTTAGAGCCTCCTACCTTATGTCCTAAGTCCCGCTCAAATCTGAGAATTTGATTGCTGTAGAGCTAAAAGTTGGGACTTGGCATTTCTCACTACATTTGTCTCATGTCCCATGGCTTGGTTCCTTACATGCAACACTTTTTGGAAGTTTTGGTGCAAAAGAAGGTGGAACTTCATTCAAAGTTGGGGTTGACCGTTTTGCTAAATCCAACTTTCAGCTCAAGTCCCACCAATATCTTTGTATGTAATATTCATGACTTTCTTTAATACTCATTTTTTGTCCTTAATAACTCAACAAAGTTGGAGTCTAGCATTGCAAAGGGACTTGCTGAGATGGGATGTAGGACGCAGTGTGAATTGCTACCTTACATGACACCAACGGTATTGAGATCCCATAATGGATATGACACGGATTTGGTTGCAAAATGTTAATAATCATCTCATTTCAATAGCTCTATAGATATCTATTCAACTAAATTTGAACTGTTCATGCAATTCTGTACTATGTATGTAAAACTCAACGTTTGACATTTACCTCGAAGCTTTCTGTTTGTGAATTATTATTCCAGCCTGGACTTTTGACTAATCCAATTGCAATGGTACTGTCAATTATCAAGTACATTAGAGTTCGTTCATTACATCTTGCACCAGCTTCACTGACCACTCACATCGTCCCTTTGAATAAACAGGTTCAGGAAAAAGGAAGCAAAGATTAAAGCTTGGGAAGTGCACCAAAGAGCCCAAGCTGAAGCTGAGATGGAGAAAACTAAGGTAAATTTGTATGTATTTACCTTTATTTGATTTACGTGGAAAGCAACAACTTTCAGCAAACTCCTAATACAAGAGAAAGTTATACACATTCTTTGCAGCCGACAATTTGACATGTAGTAGAATTTTTGTGGAAATAAGCAGTTTGTGTTGTGAATCTAACCAAGTGATCTGGCAAAGGTTTTTAACGACAAAACAAGTTTTGTTGTCGAAATAATAAAATTGCATAACACAGTCAAATGCTCTGTACTCAAATGCTCAAAACTCTTGGGCAATAACATGCTGTCATAATCATGCAAGTTTAGGGTTCTTCACAGTCTTAGAAGTCTCGCTTGCCACGACTTGCTTGTAAATTTTGTTGTTGGATAGTTCTCTCACCTGTTGAAAGTGAGGAAAAGTGGACAATAAAAAATCATGTGTATCTTTGATAAAATTTGCTCTGTTAACTGATTTTTTTTTGTTTTAATTGTACCTTTCAAACATCCTAATAGAAAATTTCATACCTATGATTTCGGGTATTTGCAGGCGAAGGTGGAGAAGATACTTGCTGGTGCGAGTGAGAAGATGAGAGACAGACTGGCTTCAGCATCTAAGAAGGCGACAGAAATGACTGCAGCTGCGGAGGTAGTTCGAAATCACCAAGCTGCCAAAATAGCAGGGCGAGCTGCTGAGCTGACGCGCAAAGCCGGCCTTGTCTCCCCCACCACGTCTTCCTTCAAGAGCTGCTTTCGAGGTCTCCGGGCATAACCCTAAGCTCCTCTTTCTGTATATTTTAGGATCATCACGCACTTAACTCAAGCTTTTTATTTAACAATGTCTTCTGCAACCTCCGACCACCATCAAGGAAAAAAAACAAACTACAAGGGAACAATGTCAATTTGGACATTTTTCTATCAGTTTGGACTTAGTAAATTTGGCGGACACTGTTTTCTTGTAGTGGAAATTGGCCTGATAGTGGGCATTGTGAGAGTTGGGCACTGACCGATTTGTACGAGGCCATGGAGCTTCACATCTCAGCGCTTTTAGAATCATCCTGTTTACAATTTTTGTTGAACTCTTTTGCAATACTAACGATTCTTTGGATTTCTACAGTTGTATAGTCTTCTTTTTTTTTTTTAAATTTCTCAATTACTACTTGTTTTTAGAATGTACATCATGAGCCTTAACCCTTGAACGCCAGGAAGGTCCTTTGTGGCCATATCTCTATTTTTATGTACAACGTATTCAAGTGGGTTTGGGGTGGAATTAGACGTGACAATGTAAATGGAAGTGATCTATGCTGCAAAGGTGCCTTCATGTCAACCTTCAACAACCCAAAATATTGAGAGGAATGCTGGGGAAATTGTTAAACTATGGTGTTGTATCCAAGAGCCCCATAGGTGTTCAAGGGTTAAACATCAAACCTAGTTTGAAGGGCATGGTGTCCATAGAAATCTTTGTTGGTGCAAGGGTCACTTAGTTATGGTAGTCTATGGAAGAGGCTCTTCTTCAATTCATTTAGAAGTAAGTCTTTTGTTGCACTTATTTGCAACGTTGAACGTTGAATTCTTTCATACTTTGCTTGCAACGTGCGCATAAGAGGTTTGAAGAATTACTTGGTTCTTGCCCAAGTTTTGAATTGGAAATTGCATCCATGCTTAGTCTTTATATTTGCTTGCTTGTGATTCTATATGTGGTCCTTGGGGGCAGCCTTGCTAGTACTTAAAATGATGTTTTTGGATTTAATTTAAGAAGATTGTATTGATTTTAGGTCATGCATCAAAAAAGTATTGCATACAATGTCCAAGTTTTTTTTTTGTGGAGCATTAAAATTCTATTCAATTTACCAACGAGGCAGATATGTCAATAAAGAGGTCTTTATGAGATATAGTTCCCATATGATCTACATGACCAACAACAAAAAAAATTACAGCAAGGTAGGTATACCCATACCTGAGTATTTAATGTAAGGGTTGTGGGTACTGCAAGGGCTCAGAAAATTCAATAAAAAAATTGGTAGGGTTAGCCTTTCAACAAGCTATCATGGAATGTCATTTTTTGTGAATTTAGGGTTTAAGAAATTTCATATTAAAGGGCAAAGTTACAGCTCATATGACTTTAAAAGCAATTGTAGACTAACAATGAAATTGCTTAGGTGTGTTCCTATACATGTACTTGACAGTCTTAATCCCAACCCTTCCAAATCATCTCCTAAGCTAACTTGTGGCATGACTACAACTCCATTTTAGATTCACAATGTGTGGTGAACACCTCAAACTTAGGGTGTGGGATTGGGAGCCGCTCGGGAATGGGAAGGGATACCTTAGATTGACAAAATGCAAGATTTGCATGTGGCTACGTTGAGGGCAAAGATAGTAACATTTGGAAAGCTATGTTGAGGTCCCTTGACAAACTTCAAGTAACAGCATCTCCACTAGCACGCTAAACAACACCCCAACCCCAAGCTTCATGAGTGCAAATGTGAGGTGAAAACTCATAATAGTGCTCAAAAATCTCAAAGGATTTCTCAAGTTCCACAATCTTCAAAAATTTAATTTTTATTGGGCTACTATCTTATTGTGTAGGGGAACGGAGCTTGACAAAACCACAGCCTTGCACAAGGCTCTCTTTGCCATACTCAAAAAGCACGTTCCAATAGAGATGCTTGTTCTAGACTGAATTGGACAACACAAACAAACTTGGATTTCACATAATTGTTAAGCAGAGGATACTTGGACTTCTATTAAACTGATAGACACGTCAGACACCTCTTGCACTTGAGAGTAATTCACATCCCCCTGACCTCTCTCATTAACCATTTCACTCTCCACATGCAGGTTTTCAACACCTGTGGTGTCTTTAGACACGTCACCTTCACTGGAAGATTGCCAGGTGCATGGAAACAACCACACCGAAGCACAATTCTCTTGAGCTGCAACACCAAAACCATACAGATTGTTAAAAAGTTCTGGCAAATCATTTTTAAACAGGTAAAACAACCCTACTCACTCATGACACACTATTATGTAGACCTAAAAAGCCCACAAAGAACGCATTTTAGGGGCGGTTCACATTAAGTCCCACGTCCCAAGTCCCACTGAAATCTGGCAAACTTCAGGGGTATCCATGAAATTTTCCCCATAATCAACTATTAGCTTCCAGAATAGACTTAACCCCTAAACGTCTGAGCGTGCCGCTGTGACTGGTACAATACAGGGTAATTTTCTTGTATTTGGAATGGATCCACACCTCTACTACATTTGAGACCAACAAAGAAGTTGGAGAATAGATCAATACAGTTCTAGTGAGCTACTTGAGATCCCAAACTAATTTTTTTATTGGTAGCAAATGACGATTATACGTCAGCATATATACTATGCCCTATGGACGTTTAAGGGTTAAAAGTACTAGAGAAAGAGAGCTCACCATGTGTTTGCAAAGTAGGTGTTTCTAAGTTTGTTCCTTCGTCATCGTAATTTGAGCTGAACCTGCGGTGACCGGATGACGTGGCTCCCAAAGGCAATGTTGGATGAAAAGCAAACCCATTGACAGTATCTGCAGTTCACAACACATCCCATTAGAACCCCATTTTCAGCAGTTTTTCGGAAAAGGTGAAAAGGATCAAAGTGTCCCAAAATAAAAACAAAGTAAATGCAAGTGGTTCCCTTGCTGTAGCCAAGGGTGCTAAAAGTTGCTACAGTCCCTTTACCTTAGCCGAAAAAGTTTATTTGATATAGTCCAAGCAATCTTTAAGTCTCTGAACGAATTCAAGAGAAAAGGGGATACTTTTAAGAGGATAACGATCTACACTAAATAGTGCAATTAGGTTGCCCCACACTAATTTCTTGACATTTTACACTATATAAATCATAGTACTAAAATCACAATGACCTCTGTCATATCACATCTTGACCTGGTAATATCTCATCTCCACTCTCTGTGATGTTATCACATTGATACAATTTGAAGACTTATTGAAATTTTTACTTTGCATTATATCTAACATATGAAATCCTAATAAAATTCTAATGATGAATGCATTGCATAGCAAGCTCCAACCGCTAGTACTTACTAAATATACAGCAATTTTCATCAAAGCAATAAACAACTTTTAATAACAATAAAGGCTTGGCAACAACAACGCTGCAAAAAAACAAACTAGCGGTGTCCAAGCTGTAAACCCTGTGAAATCCTAGTACTTAGAGAGTTGCATGCGCCTCCAAATGGCCAAACAATGATTCATGAGATAACTTTCTAGGGTAAAGCAACCTAAATGCACTAGTTAATGTAGGTTCCTTGATATTTACCTGCTGCTGCTTGAAAACTACTCGTCCAATCGCCAGTTTGAAGGTCATATACATGCACGTATCCATCCTGCAATTACCACACAACATAATTTCATATAACATTCTTGAACTATTTGGAAGACTACCCTGTTTTGGAACAGGTTTTTTGCAAACTAATGCAAAGTTATTAGAACCATGGAGAGAAGAGTGCAAAAAGATGGTTAGAAATAATCAAATGACCACAGTACATGACACTTATAACCAGCAATTCCCAAATTTGCCTCCATCAAATAAAAAGCTATGAAAACTTCAAGACCACCTCAATGAAACCTAGGTTTTGTTCTTACTAGTGAAATTGCTTTTGAGCTAATGGGTTTATGAATTGTGCTTTAGTATTAGCTCTTACAGCAATAGTTGTTGGTTATAATTCTCATGCAATATAGGAGAGAATAAAGACCTTGCAAGAAATAAAAAAAGATGTCTTTAAGCACAACAAAGATTCCTCTAAAGAATGCATGGTACTCTATCGTAGAAAATTAAGTCACGTGAAACAAAGGCCACATTTGCATCAGAAAAATTTACAAAATCTTCCATTGCATCATGAAAACCTTCCACTTGGTACCTGACCACCAGTGCCGAGATGCCGGCCGCATGGCTCAATATCGAACGCAATTCTCTGATTTGTATCAGAAGTTACTCGTGGCAGTCTGCAAAGCACGTAAAACGTGACTGGTTTAGGTACACATCAGGATCCCTGAACTTTGGTGCCCTTTAGCCATCCGGCTTAAAGCTTAACTTTAGGGCGAAGCCATAACAGGACCCCTAAACCCTAAACCTAAAATACTACGAGGGAACACTGTCAATTTGGTCATTTTTTGTCAATTAGGATGTGTCAATCAAGACATTTTTCTGTCAATTAGGACATTTTTTTGTCAATTTGGACACATTTAGTCAATTCGGACATGTATTTGGAAATTGATTCCTTGTAGTTAAACCTCGGGTTTTCCAGAAAGTAAGATATTTTGTATTCACCACAACTTCCCAATGATAACTCCGAAGCACTCTGAACTCTGTACTCCGAATGCCAAAGAGCTTACATTTTTCAGATTTTTGAAAAGAATGCTACAATTTTGAATGCTGCTGCGGTATGAAGCGCTGTTTAGTGCATACCAATTCTCGAAACAAACCTTTATTATTATTAAATGATTTGATGAACTGAGCTAAATACTGTATTTATACAAAAGCAACATTTATGCAAAAAAGTAAAAAGAATTTGAAGGGTTTGAGCATGACAAGGAATAAAAAAGTGAGACGAGAATTAATGAACTCAAAGAGCAACTAAGTACGTACTTGTACACAACGTCAGCTGTGTTGCGCACATCCCAGCACAGTATATTAGGGTCCTTCTCAAACAGTCCCCCCACCAACCAGAAACACGTTGTTAATGTACTACACGACAAGGAAAGGAAATTTTGTTTGGGCAGTTTTTTGCCAGAAGTATTACCTCGTTTTGACGCTGCCTACCTTACCACTAAAAGAAATTAGGTGAAAGACGGATGAAAATCACTAAGTCCCTATCAAAGAAACCGTAGCTACAGCTAGGGATTGGATGAAAACTACTAACATCAGCTGATTTTATGGATGAACATGCACACATGGATGATTCTATCCATTATTTTCTTACCTATATGCATTCCAGGGAGCGTGAGCAATATTGTTGATTGCCGCTCTTAGCAAATTCCAAAATTTGGGAAGAAGAGAAAATCCTGGTCCTTGCTTGGTGATATGTCACTCTATTTGATGCATTACAACAAAACCTTTTATCTTTTCTTAACAAAATGAACTAAAAGAGAAGGAGTAGAGGTTCTACCTTGCGGCCTCCAGTATATAGATAATTTCCATCTTTAGAGAACAAAACCTGTGAAATGAACCAAAAAGTGCCACATAAATGATTAGTCCACCATTCAGTATACAAGTAAAGACTCTGATGAGTCAGAAAAACGCTCCAAAAAGCTCATAAAGAACCCCAAAACTTAGCATCATAAAGCACCAGAATTATTTTAATACAAAAAACCATTAATCGTTTATTTGGGACTAGTTTAAGCATCCGGTGTACTGCAGTAGCAATTGCAGATTTCTCATAATTGTTATCTTTTAGCACTTTCATATACAAACTAGACATTTGTCACAGACAATCACTAATTTGGCCTGCACTAAACTGATTTTCCTGGACCACTCATATCCTATATAAGTATTAGTAGCGGGCATACCAATTTCTCACCCACACCGATATCCCATTTACACTAATTTCTCACGCCCACACTAATCTCCCACCCACGGTAGTTTTCCTCCCACATTAGCTTCCAGTTCACATTGATTTCATCTGACACTGATTTCTAACCCCTACTAATTTTCCACCTCACGCACTAATTTTGCACCCCACACTATGTCTCAAAAAACTACTCTAAATAGTGCATTTAGGTTGCCTTACCCTGAGAAAGTTATCTCGTGATATGAAGATTTCACATGGTTTACAGCTTAAATGACGCTGCTTTAGTTCTTTTGCAACCTTATTGTTGCCAAGTCTTTATAGTTGTTAAAACTTGTTTATTGCATATATTTATTGATGAAAATTATTGTAGTATCAGTAAGTATTTATTTAGTGTAAAATGTCAAGAAATTAGTGTGGGGCAACCTAAATGCTCTATTTAGTGTAGCACGGAACTACTGCTTTTGACAAGAAGCAGATCAAAATTTTGAAACCTGAGATGTTGCATACCTGAGTAACACCGCCCTCCTGCCCATGGAGAACAAATAGGAGCTCTGCGTTATGCTCACTATACAAAGCTGTGGTTTTGTTGTAAGACCCTGCTGCAAACAAACCCTCCGAGGTTGGGCTAAAAGCCAAACACGAGATTATCCCTATCACAAACAGTTTAGCCACTATCATAACCACATACACCACAATATTGGTCACAATCACAGTAGTCTCACAAAAAGAAAAGAAAAACAAATAAATAAATAAATAAATAAACAAAGCTATTCATCATCTTTTGTATCAGGGTTTTAGTAGGGTTTTAGTACCACTAACCTGTCTGACCATCTTTAGTACTAGTTAACGTGGAGTACTGCGAAAACTCACGACCTGGTCGAGAGGTCTCAAAAACCCTCAGGGTTTTGTTGTACCCACAAAACAGCCTGCGTAACCATAAAAATGTACGCCCTTGTTTAGAAAATCCTAAACCACGCTCAATGAATCAAAAGAGCCTTTGCAATTCGACACTTTCAAGGGGCTGTAAAAACAGCACAAATTTGCAAAAAGTTGAAAAAGGTTGCAAAGGTTGCAATTTAGTGCATATTGTAAAGCAATTTCATGTAGTCCAGTATTGGGGAAACTCTTACAATATCAATAGCCAGCCTTAGGGTGTTTCAAAGTTTAAGATAAAGTAGAAAAGTGTTTCGTATAAATTTTTTAATCAAGGCAAATCTAAGGCTTAGTAGGTGATAAAATGGTTTAATAACTTGGCCTCAAAGAATCTGATTCTATTGTCCACTTTATTTCAACTAAGGTAGGTGAGGTAAAGTGCTTGCCAAAACTTGCACACATGTCATGGCAATGATATTTTTGAAAGTGAGAAAATTTAAACATACATAAATTCTGATGGCACATTATTATTACTCCAGTGTCCATAATATTAATTCCGTTGCAAAATTTTACTTCCTCAATAAAATTTGTTTTTATCATAATAAAATTTGTATGGGATCACGTAGTGTTTGGTGATAAAAACTTGTAACTTTGAAACATCATGTTGTTCATTCACTCAAATAACAATGTAGCAAAGTGAGGACTTGATTACCTTGATCCAGAGTTATTAAATGCAATGGAATATGCTGCTGTAATCTCATCCATTGCGTCGTATGCTCTATACGTGCACCGGAGCTGTCAAAAAGCCAAAGACAAGCTCAAGAGAAGTTACTAATGAAATCTAGTGACATTAGAAAACAGGGGGACATATTGCAAAACTCCTTCAGTAGAAACCCCGTGTATAGAACCTGCACCCTTATCCATTTGGGCAGTTTCAAAGGTAGATATTTGACAGGTGTATTGTGAAGGCTCGTAGTACAGACCCGGCACTTTGTAACATATAGTAGACAACAAAATCATATACTAAGTATAAAGGACCCCAGTGTAAACCCTAAAAATTGAATGTCAATGAGATTAACTCAAAGGCGGACCTTTTATGGAATTTTCCTAAAACGGCCACCGTACTAATTAATCTGAATAGGTCAAGTGAGTAAAACACACTAGCAGCCTTCAATACAAAAGCTTTAAAATTCTCTCAGCCTGGTTTCAAAATGCCCTCAAAAAAGCAACCGAAAGCAGGAGTTAAATGTAAAAAATGTTACCTGACCGGAAACAGCATCCCAAAGGTGAACCGGATGATCACGTGTCGATGTTGCAAATGTACACGTGGATGCGTCTGTGATAAATCAACTACTTACAATTGTCAGTAATGAAAACTGGTGCTACTTTGTACTTATGGCCAACTTCCATGCTGCATCAGAACTGGAGAATCCCAGAAACAACCAAAGGAATTAGAAAGTCATGGAAGTGTGCTAGAAAACAAAAGAAGTGAAAACTGGAATTGGAGTTCCCAACAAATTTCTTGCAAATACAGGGAATCTGAAATTTTAAAAGTTACAAAATATTGATCACCGTGGCCAATTCCAATGCAGCATGGAAGTTTGCCCTTGCTACCTAACTTGCAAAGCATTTGCATTCATGTCCACCACTTAGCTTAACTTCTTGATTTTGGACAAGTGTAACAAATATGCATATAGTTTTACTACTGGTTTGAAGTGGTAAATCCACCTACACCAATCAAATAGCAACAGTTGACTAAATTAAAAGCCAAACTCCTTACCTTGCAAGTGCAGTGCACACAATAGCTCGGTCAATTTCAAACTACACTAAATAGTGCATTTAGGTTGCCTTCACAATCAGGTTGCCTTACCCTCGAAAATTACGTCATGACTCATCGCTTTTCATGCAACTCTCTAAATACTAGGAGTGATATTGTTGCCGAGTCCTTATAGTTGTTGGAATTTCTTTATTGCAGTAATTATTGATAAAAAATATTGTAGTATTAGTAAGTATTTACATAGTGTGAAATGTTGAGAAATTAGTGTGGGGCAACCTAAATGCACTATTTAGTGTAGCTAATGCACCCAACTACACCAATTTTGCTAAGAGCATCTCCAGTGGTGCAGAGAGCTTTCCATGAATCCGTAGATTTGCCAAGCTAATGTGGTTGCCTTAATAGCCCAAAAAAAGCAGGAGCAACACAAGGTTACGCTTGTTGGACAATAGTCATTAAAGTCCTCAAAAGTGCCCAAAATAATAGGTAAAAAATAAAAAATGATAAAATAGTACCAAATCGTACCAAATGGTACCCGTTGAAAACTCAATTTGTGACGAGTAGGAAACTCAGGAAATCCAAACTTGGGGTGGTATTTTGCAAAGGAAGATATTGCAATACCGGAGGATTGTATTTTGCTCGGGGGCTTGTTTAGCGTACCACTGGAGATGCTCTAATTGCCCTTACATGATTGAAACAAGCAGGGAAATCTTTTTTAAAATATTTCCAAAATCATGAAGAAAAGAAGTACCTGTGGTAGTCATTTGAGGATACCAACAAAAATCATACACAGCCTCGCCTTCATTTATAATCAAAGCTGCCGCAAACGAGTCTGGTTACAGATGAACAGCCAAAATGTTAGCATGTCTAAAGCAAACCCTAAACCATGAATAGTAGCTTAGACATTCAACTCAGTAATTTTACTCACTATAGCAATTGAAAAACATACAAGAATGGTTATCAAACAATTTCAGCAACTATATTTGCTTAGAGCCTGTAAAACAAGCTCCAGAAGAATATATTTTCACCTTCATCAGACTTCTTGAGCTCCTCCAGATCCGTGCTTTCAAGTACGTCACTAGGCCTGCAAAATTCCAAGATTGCTGATCTTAAGTAAAGGTCCACAAACACACCAGATCTCATTCTGAGTTAAATCCAGAAAATTTAACGCGGAAACCCTAAACCCTAAAACCTTAAACCCTAAACATGAGTGGCAATGACAAGATGCTCTCCTCTCAAAACTTTTCTTTATTCACATCAAACGAGGAATAAATTCAAAAATTTGAACAAAGAGACGTCTAGAAACAGTGTATACTGACAAATCAAAGACGCGAAGATTGTTGTCTTCGCTGCTTGTAAGGAAACAGGATCCATCTGGAGACCTGCAGACAACATCAAGAGAATGAATCCATAAGTGCCAAAAACAAAGTGCATTGAGATCCACGATACTAAATCCTAGATAGGGTTTAACCCACTAGACCCTGAATAATCAGATCTGCTGTTCTCGTCACAGCGTGCAGTAGTAAAATCTTTTCAATTGCAATGTTTGACATTTGTGGGAACGTCAAAAAGATTTTGCAATATCGGCACTAGGCAGAAAAATAAAGCTCAACTGTATTTCAAGAGTGCCGAAACCGAAGTGCGTTCAGCTCCACCACACTAAACCCTAACCAGGGTTTAACCCTCTAGACCCTACAAAATCAAATCTGCTGCTCTCGTCACAGCGTACACTACCGAACTCTTTTTCAATTGCAATCCCGTGTTTGGCAACTGTGCAACCCTAAACCCAAAATTTGCAATGCCGGCATTAGGATGCAAAAATTTAAAGCTCGACGCACCACTTAACACCCTTGAAGAAGACGTTGTCAGCCGATGGGGACCTAATCTGGTTGTGGAAGTGGTAGCGGCGACACGGAGGGGTCTGAAACTCCAGCACGGGCCAGTAAAACACCGACGCCTGCTCGGGCTCGGGCTCGGGCTCGGGCTCCACATGCTCGCCATCGCCATCGCCATCGCCATCTGCCATTCCCATTCCAACGTGTCTCTCTACCAAGTTTTCAGTGCATCGGTGGTCGCAACAAATGTGTCCATCTCGATTGAGAAGGCAACAATGTCGGCAACGAGTTTGGAACTGCAATTGCAAACTGGAGAGCAGTCAACCAGAGTGGAATTTCGATGGCTCTCAACGCAACGCAATGAGGAAGATGTTGTTCCTCTGCAAATCACATCGGTCGCCGTCCGGGGGTCGTTGAGCAGGGGTTGCAAAAGGTAGTCTATTTTCACTAAAAGTTACCCTGGACTTGGAGACTGCCCGATTCAAACTGGGAAGCGGAGAAGATCTCAGAGCATGTTATTGGCCGGTTGGAGGGTTTTGTCCATTCGAGCTTTCAGATTGAAGTTGGCCACCAGTCGATGGAAAGGTCATGTCATTTCCTTTTCTCATTAAATTTAGAGAAAAATTCACTTGTAGTGGTCAAGATTTGGGGTCACCTTGGGAGGTGACCCCAAATCTTGACCAGTGGACAAAACACTCCCTCTCATTTCATCTCGAGGAGATCACTCCTTGTGATTTTATGGTATACACGTGAGTTAAGAGGGTATTTGATGTAGGGCTATTTATTTAGGATATGGTAATTAAAGTGACCGTATTTTTATATAAAAAACTACGCGGATCATATTTCTAGTACCCTATTTTTTTTTTTTTTAATTTAGTCATTTGGTTTTTAAATGGGGCTATTTTATGTATAAATTTTGTTTGTCCAATTTTATCCTATCTCCAGTATTCATACAAAAAAAAATCTTACTTTTTTTTACATATACACACATGGTATTCACCATGAAACCAATAACAAGCATATGAATTAGAGGGCTATTGTCTAAGTGAAATTTTTTAGTAGTAAGTTCTTAGTATTTTTCAATTCTACGGCACATGTTTAAAACAATTTAACATGGAGAGCAGCAAACAACACTAAATTTTTTTACAACCCCTATTTGTCAAGGCTAATTTATTAATAAAAAAATCCTACTACCTAATGTTTTTACAGACCCTAATTTATATATACTAAAGTATATAGTATTTCGTGAATCCTATAGTAGGTCTACATATTATATAAGTTTTTTGTCCTTTGAATAACATGGACCCTATTTTTTAACTCACGTGGTTCCTAAAACATAGGCTAGTGATCTCCCCAAGCATTTCATGTGAGGTAAAGACAAAATCATGTCAACTAAGAATAAAAGGAATAAAAGTGCTCCTCCACTGGATGTCCGGTGCCCACTGTGAAAACATGCACCAAACGGACACATCCATGATGACATGACAATTTTCCCTCCAAACTCAACCGGATGAAGCATCGGACAAGGGCTTTTGCTAGATGGCTCCAGACATCTTGGTCTGAATTGGCCCTTGGGACTAGTTTCCATCAATAACCGGAATTGGAGGCCCATCCAGGTTGACCATGGGTAGAGAAAATTAAAAAATTGAAATCTTGACAGGTGAGTTAAGCTCTGATCTAACCCTATATTGAAAAGGTGAAATCTATAATCTTTCATAATTTTGCACATAAATATAGTTTGAACCAAATCCTTTGCATTTTTGTTGCCCTTATACTTGGGAATGTAATAACAAAAATTTACAAAGTGGTGTCACACTGCGTAGTATCATTCTTGCTACATAACATTTAATAGCACTCAGCAGGCTTGCCCTCCCTCCAATTGAAGAGTGTGGAATATTTCACACCCATCAATAGCTAAGAGGACACATGGCTGAATTTGTCAGAGAGTTTATGAAAGAGAGGCTCAGTTTAGTGCACATACGTTGATGTGGGGGCCAGACATGTCAAAAAATTTATTAAAAATTAAAAATTAAAAATTAAAAAAAAGTATGAAGTTTGTGAATGATACCTGAAGAGAGGGAAAGGCAGTCTCTCTTTAGGCTACTAAATGTTATGAACAAAAAGAACATGGGGAAATATTTTCTTCAAGCAACATTTATGCTAACTAAATGCCTCTTGCACAAGCAATCTCACATTTGCGCAACTAGTTACTTGGACTTTGCCTTTGTTTGCAGTGGTTTAATGTGTGCTTGAGCTCCACCAACTTTAAAAAACCAATAATTCCCAACTTTCACCCAAATATTCTTGGGCAAGCACCAAATATTTCATACAATTATAATATAATATAGGGGATTACTACAACGACACCCTAAATTGCTAACGGGACACCCCCTTTGAGCATGAAATTTGATAATTTAGTGCTATTTTTTATTTATTAAGTGGTTCATCATTCATTCAATCACAACATTATCACCTCCTTGAAAAAAACATGACAAATACAAAAAAAAATTGAAATATTACTGCACCAATATTATTTTTTGGTATATTTTTGCTTTAAGTAACTCAAAAGTCTTATATTTTTAGTTTGGAATTTTAGCACATTTGTTTTTTTAAATATAGCCTTAGAGTGATAAAGGTGAAACAAATCTTTTAATCCAAATTTAAAAATTAGCAAAATCAGCATTAAAAATCACAATTTAGGGTGTCGTTGCAATAATTCCCTATAATATACTATAATTATTTTTATTTTTATTATTTTTGATTTTTTTTCCCAATAGTTTCAAATGTCAACAAGTCCTTTTGCCATTTCAACCAGTCAACTTTATATTGCCTAATCATCAATAATTAGAACTTAGGAGTTGCTAGCAAAGTTCACAAGATCATGCTCGTATGAGTGCTTTCGTCCGTGTAAGAGCATAGCCACCACAAACTTAAAGGGACACATAACTGAGTTTCAAGTCTTCATTGCTTTGCCGCTACCCATTTCCCAAAACTATGGAGAGACACTAAAACTTTTGTTCACTCCATTGTGAGGTTGCTTTTAGACCACCCTAAAGCTCATGAAGTGTTTCAGTTGTTGTCGTCACCGCAATTAGATTGCTTCAATTCTTTTCACTCTTATGTGAACCTTTTGTATACATGTTTCCATTTCTAAAATTTATTTTGATTTGTAGGTGTAGACTATTAATTGTTGTGGAGATGAGGGAAAAAGTAATTGTTCAATAGTTTGAGGTACATTGTTTATAACTTATTTTTACTACAAACGATGTAATTGTCAACCTAAAGCTCAAATGGATGGGATGTTTTATAGGCCTCAAAATTTACACCAAAACTTTTTACATTTTTGCTAAGGAGTAAAAATACTTTGAAACTCAGTGTTTCTTGTTGAAAATGCATTAGGAAAATTTTAAGCCTCCAAGAGCCCTTTGAGGTCTGACAAACCAAGCTATTAATTGGCTAGCATGAGTACAAGGAAAGGGCTCATATCATTTGCTACCTTGTATGAAGGACCTAAGCCACATGCACAACCCAAAATAATAAAAAAGGCATTGTACTCATAAAATATGTAAATGTACTTACTACTCACTATCCAAGCACTTCAGCCATCTACTATATTTAAATAGAGTAAAGTAGAATGTATGGTCTTATTGTACATTTGTATCCATAGTTTTTGTCCAATTGAGATAACATAGTAATGTAATTTTCATAATTGCATTGAATTTAAAAAGCAAGCAAAAATAGGGGATTATAGATTTGTTTGTTGTAGTAAGTACATGTTGTAAGACCGCTTTAGAGACTTTGTAAGGGTCTCTTGGAGGGCTCAAAATTTTGTTTATGTCAAACTGCCTCCAAACTTATTGAGTATTACATTTATACTTGAGTAAGGTCAACCTTTGTGATAGAAATGTTTGGATACTAAAGGTCCATTCTCATTTTTGTGTTCTAGGTCAATCAAACAAAGTATTTGTTTACAATCAATGCTTGAATATGGTGAATGTTTTTTTCTAGCCCAAGGTCACACAATCAATATTAAAAATTGTGCTTTTTTTCTTCAACAAAGGTGTCCAAAGTTGGCCAAGAACTAGATAACGGTTGAAAAGGCTTTTGATCTTTGAATGGCCAAACAACCAACCATTTATATGTTGCCGCTTAATTTCTAGCAACTATTTTAAGGCAAAAAAAATTTGTTTTTCAAAAATAAAAAGTAAAAGTAAAACATAAATGGTCAAATGGATTTATCATTTATTTATACATTCAACATATGATTTGCAATAATCAAAATCTCAATATAAAGAAAATAATGCAATACCTACTTCTACATGAATGATTATGTAAGGTTGTTCAAACAATGTTCTTCTTTCCCATCTTTGCAAGTCCCAATTCATTGTTATCCCAACTTTGTTGATTTATAAAAGCAAAAAGTATACATGGAGAGTCTTGAGTGTTTTAGGCAAAAAAAAATTGGTAGCACTTGACTTCAAAGTTAGAATTCAAGTTTTGTTGCACCATCTCTTTTTGCCTTTTGGAAGCAATACTTTGAACTTTCAAACAACATTGCCATATAGGTATTTCAAAGTGAACTAAGACTTGAAACATGAAATATAGTATAAACTGCCAAGTTCTAATTTTCAACTCTTAACCCCTAAATGTCCACGGCCTTTTTAGAGTTTTTAGGAATTTGCTCTAAATTGAACAAAGAGCCAACATTTTGATAAGTTGTATTAGTACGGTTAAAATTGTAATCGTACAAATTCAAACTAGATATGTTAAACATCACATAGGAAAAGAAAACACAACAATATTGCTTATGGATTGAAAGATTATAATGTTTGATCAAGAGGGTGTTAAAACTGCAAGAATGACTTCAAGTCTTTCAATCCTCTTTTCACATGTCAAATCTAAAATGTTGGTCACCAAAAAATATAAGGTTAAAGGACATAACATACATAACTCCAATCCATTTACAAGTTACAACTTTTCAAAATCTCTTTTACAATTTTTTAAAATGAATTTCTAGTGTGAATTTTTCTCCAAGATATAATGTATTTGAGGCTCATTTTCATGGGCTCTTAACACTAAAAAAGTCAAGATTGCAATAAACACCATTGCATAAAATTTTGAATAGAAAATTCACAATCAATAATTTTCAGAATCAGGTTTTTGATGCTAAAACTAGACTTCCAAGAGAATAGTTCCAAAATACTAAATACTAAAAATAGCAGCTTAGTTAGGTTTTATTAAACTTAAAAATGTTGTTAACACCAAAATGTGGTGCCTTGGGCATTCAGGGGTTAACCAATCAAAATTTGAGACTTTAGTAGGACGTGGAATGAAGTGTAAATTGTCTCTGGAGCCTCTCTAAATCCTAGTATGACCCAAAGAAACAAGTGAATAACATAATATCTCCATACTTTGGCATCATAGCTAAGGATAGCAATATCACAAAACTTTTGTATACTATGGCTCGTTTCTACAAGGGTCAAAGCATACCATCATTCTAACTTTGCCTAGTGTACCACAATGTAAAAATTGGAACTTCAGTATATTGAATTTGTGTTCTAAGATCATCCACACCCTTACACAAAAGGGATTGGACACTTGTTGTATTTGGATGATAAGTGCTCACAATCTCTCAAAATGTTCTCATGCCACTCAATCCTAGCATGCCAAGCAATGGCTCTTGAAATAACTTTTCATCCTAAGTTCAATGAACTTTATCTTCTAACTCACTTGATGTTTGATCAATTGACTATTTATAGCACACATTTGGTGAATGGAGACAAGTATTTTGAAAGCTCTTCAAAAATAAATGTAAACTCCTAGTACATCAAGTTTGTCAAGCAAGGGTAGGAATACTCTAAAAAAATTTAAGTTTTGTGTAAAACTTACGTCAAGAGCTTACAAACACTACAGTACCATTTAAAAAATCTCTTAGACACAAATCTTGAAGTATAACAAAATGGGAGAAAAGTACCCACATCACTACACCAAATATTGCATTTTAATTTGCCCCACACTCAATTCTTGAAATTTACACGGTGTAAATATTCATTAATATTAAAAAAAATTCTATCAACAATTACTGCAATAAACAAATTTTAAAGGACCTAGCAACAATAAAGAAGATGCAAAAAAACAAACTAGCAACATCCGGGTTGTAAATCATGTGAAATTTTAGTATGACAATCTAAATGCAATGTCTAGTGTACCTAACAACAATAGTGTAAAAGAGTGTCCCCAAATGAAGCTAAATCAAGTGCTGCAGAGTAAACTTTGAATGGGGTCGCAAGCCTGGCATTCTATAAACCACTTAAGAGCTGATCATAGAAATCACATGTAGGATCACTAATGCAAACATCAAACATTACAAACACAGTATCACTTCAGCTTGGTTCAAACTAGCGACTAGACAAAATTATCTCAGGTATCATTGGTTGAAATATTAGTTTTATCCATTGAAGTGTTCATATTTAGGGTTTGTTTGATACTTCAATTTGCCAAGTCACGAACCAAAGTAGCCATATCAACAAAATAGTGAAGTTTTGGGGTTTACAATTAATCCCTAAAGGACCATTTGTCCCTACGGGAGACAAACAGGATTTTAGGCATGTACTTATGGCTAAACTACTTTGTGTAATTTTTTGAAACTTTCATGGAAGATGGGGAATTCAAATATATGTGTGCGCATCTGATTTTTTCCTCATTCTGACATTTATTGAAGAAAACTTCTTCAGAAATTGCATTTTTTTAAAATGAAAATTTGAGGTTAATTCTTTAGACTTGCGTATATGTGGAAAGTTTTGAATCATTCAAATAGATTGATGAGATGAATATTATGAGAAGTTTTAGTTTGCGGGCAGGTGTGGAAAATCTCAAAACTATGCCTATACACAAACTAAAACTTCTCATAACTTTTATCTTATCAATTAGAATTGAATGATTCAAAGCTTCCCACATATACATAAGTCTATAGAACCAACCTCAAATTTTTATTTTAAAAAATGCAAAGTTTGAAGAAGTTTTTGGGCTGCCCGCCGAACAAAAATTCTCATAAATTCATTTTTAACTTCTTCAATAGATGTGAGAATGAGAAAAAATTAGATGCCCATACAGATCTTTGAATTCCCCATCTTCCATAAAAGTTTCAAAAAAACACACAAAGTAGTTTAGTCATAAGTACATGCCCGAAACCCCCTTTGTCCCCCACAGGGACAAGTGGTCCTTTAGGGTTAAGGTGGCTCCAAACTTGTCCAATAAATGAACTTTTTTGCTTTGTTGCAACATTCTTCTCCAATACTCCCATTCCTAAATAATGTGAACATTCTTCTCCAATATTCCCATTCCTAAATAATGTGAAAATGTTCTAGAGGATGAAAGACCAAACTAAATGCCACTTTATGTGTTTCGTCCGGTCGCTGGTCTGCCCCTTGGAGATTTAGAACTACTTCACACAAACACTAAATTATGACCTAAAACTTTCTAAAGGCAACAGTAGAAACTCCATTTTTCCAAGTTTACGTTCTTTATTTCATGAGAGTTGCACAAGAACCATTTAGGCATTCAATGACCAAGTACTCATGATCAGAGGAGTCGCATCATTGAAGCAATGGTGAACTTTGCTTCTGTACTCGGAAGTATCTCGTTTCGTGCAGAGCTCTTCCAGTAAAAAATCTAGAATCATTGAGGGTCCACATCCTGAAGGCTGACACTCTTTTAGGGTTTAAATTCAAACAAACTTACTGAACGTGCAATCACGTCTCCATCTCCATGGAGAAAAGCTTAGATCTCACAAACCAACGCAAATACAGAAACGTATCAAACCGCGCCTCCCATCCATCCATCCTAAAACATCAGTTTCCAGTTCAAACCAAACCAAACTCCTTCCGTACTGCACGAGGCCATCACCAGCAAAACAAACAGCTGGAAACCCAACACAAAGCAACAAAACAACAAATTCTTCACCCATATCCACTTCTAGTACATAAACCACAACCTTGCAACAAAAAAAGTGACAAATCAACGTAAACATTCAACCGAACAAAAGCAGGTCTTGCACAGAAAAACACGTGAGAAAGTTGCCTTATTCATAAAGGACAGGCGGGCGGGCAGGGTGGGAAATATTCAAACCCCCCCCCCTCCCCAAGAATTCCACACCTAGTACTATAATCACAACCTTGCAAAAAATGACAAACGAAAACATTCAGCCGAACAACAAATGCAGGTTTTGCACCAGAAACTCACATGAAAAAAGTTGCCTTATTCATAACGAAAAAGGAGCGCAGGCGAGCGGGCAGGGTGGGAAATATTCAAACCTTCCCCCTCCCCCAATAAAAAAAAAGAGCCTCCCAGTTCCAGAGCTACAAGATCAGCTTGATTCTGGCACCTCATAGTACTCAACTCCGTAGAGCAAAAACATTGCACCCCACAAAAGAACTCGCAATGTTGCTTTTTCACTTAACCCTCAATACCGATCCACTTGCTTTGCCCCTACAAAAGCTCATTGAAAATACTCTCAAACTCCATAAGCCGGGCTCAACTAAAACCGCCATAGCCCTCATCAAAGGGCTCAACTAAAATCTCCATAGCCCGCATCAAAGGGCTCAACTAAAATCTCCATAGCCCGCATCAAAGGGCTCAACTAAAAACTCTATAGCCATCATCAAATAACTTCATCTCCATAGCCCATGTTGATGATGCCGATCCAATGCATAAAACAGAAGAAAAATCCCACTTGCAGTAGTACCCATAGCCGAATGCTCCTCTTCATCCGGAGCATGTAGTAATCGCTGTACAAAACTGAAACTCTCCGAGATAGAAAACTCGAGAGAGATGAGAGAAAGAAAGGGAAAGGGAGAAAATAAAACTCATGGTTTTCATGGTTTGCCTATCTACACCAACTTCGTCGTCATCGTCGTCGTCGTTTTTTAAGATTTTCGTCAGCCTGGAAAAAATTGTGGAAAAAAAAACTGCCTCTACAAAAAAAAAAGTGTGCCATGTGTCTGCTTGCATGCTTCCCTAGTTTCCCCATGTGTTTTTTGTTTGCTTGCTGTGTACATGAAAACCTCACGCATTGAAACTATACAAAAAGGCTTGAAAATGGAATCCACCAAGACTTTAAAATGGGAATCCACCAAGGCTTGAAATGGAATCCACGATGGCATTGAAAATGGCATCCGTGGTTGAGGCTTCGGCGGCAAAATTTTGGACGCAGACAGACACAGACAGACGCGCGCGTCGCCGGGGTCACGCGGCGGCCATTGACGAGGCAGGAGTGCGGAGAGATGGTGCAGATGTCGCGCCTTGGAGCGAGCAGATCTTACTGCGCTCATCTAGCCCCATTTGCTTCGATCTGCACTCCACGCTGCAGAAAGCTTTGTCTCCTCTGCACAAACACCCAAAGGTCTAGATCAGAAAACAAGCGATTCACGTGTCTGTGCTGCTTTTCGGGATGCTTTTGAACACAGTTTGATACAGTTTGATGGAGTTTAACCGAGTTTGGTGGCTATGGCGGATGTGAGGAGTACCTGTACATGAAGATGTCTTTGTCTTTAGGCAAGTGGCGCTTACAAAACGAGCACTCATCAAGGAAATGCGAGGAGGCGGTGAGAGCGGCAGCAATGTCACCAGTTAGAATACTCTCTCTCGCAGGGGTTTCACCGAGCAGGAATGTGTCACGCCGATCGAGAGGGTCCATCCAAGCCGGTGCAGGACGCGGCTGGTTACAGGCTTTACGATGCGGCGACGACACTCGTGCATCGTTGAAGCGACACGGACTGACTCCCGGAGTAGGAATAGGATGGCTGTGACGCCGCTGGTGTTGTACAACCGGGATTGGACTAGCAACAGGTGTGGTAGTGACAATGTCGACACATCCGGTGAGTGCAATGCCTAAGCCCACGCCATCGCTAGGCTTCGCCACACGCGAGTGCCGAGAGAACAGCGTGTTCAACACCGACCGCGGGGACGATGCCTTCTCGTTGAAGCTCGGTGAACACGGCGTCGAAGACGGAGATACCGAGGCGTCGAACGGCTTCGGATCGAAACCAATGACGACACGTGGTGCCGGCGACGGCGTGGACGAGACCGTGGGCTTCAGCTTCTCCTTCGGGTTCTCTGGTAATGGTGAGGACTCCTGCGAGAGGTTACCCGATCCTAACTGCGACACGCTCGCTGTGCGAGACAATGCGCGCGACCTCTTCCCCGCCATCGTTTATTGCCGGCCTCCACCACAGACAGATCGCTTCTAAATCCTTCTCTCTCCTAAAGTTGGCTTTGGTTATGCTACAACTCACGACGGATCATGACAACACGTATGCACACACACGATGGATGGATCCAAAGCTTGAAACCGAAGCACAGACACGCAATCAAAGATAATCGGACAATAGTGATCGGACAAATGCAACGAAATAAAACTAAACAAGGAGTTGTGAAATGTGGGTTTCGTGATGAAGAACTTGAAGGAACTAAGAACTTAGTGGAACTAAGGGTTGCGAGAGGTGAGTGACAGGGAGAGGGGAATTGTAGAGATGGTGCGCGAGAGCGCGATGGCGAGGGAGGAGGCCCAGGGCAAGCGAGAGGCGTGGTGGAGGAGAGTGTGCTACGGCGGAGGCTCATATGCAAGCGGCGAGCTCGGAGATGCTCCCCCCCGGGGACGGGTCGGGTCGGGTCGGGAGTCTGGAGTCTGGACCGGCGCCGGTTGGGTCGGGGTGAGGGAGGGCCGTAGTGGGACTGTGGGTCAGTGGGGGGGGGTCTGGGCCCTGGGGTGGGCCCGGGTCGGAAGAGCGGAGACCCGCAATTTTCGGGGAGTGGGGGAGTTGGGGCCGTGATTTCAGGTCTGTAAGCTTAGTTATTTTCTGGGGTGCTGCTTTTTTTCTGTTACTAATTTTCTATTTTTTTTAGTACGTGTAACATTGTCTTTTAAACTAAGGTAGGAATATCATAAACAGTTACTTTCCGATAATGGCAGAGTAGATTGTTCTAAAACTAACAAGAGCTAGTTTTGAAAAATATTTCAAAAAGATGATATTTTTTTGTATTTGATTGGTTTAAATTTGTTCCAGAATAAGGTTTGAGAGGTATTTGTTTGAGATGCACCTATGAAACAAGAATCGGTCAAAATCAAGAATCCACATTTACATTGCATAAAATATTCATTCTCAAGTAAAAATTTAAAAAAAAAATTGCACTCTTCCTTATCTTTGTTTCTCCTCAAATTGAGCTTAGTTTCTCAAGAAATTTCCCATATCTTACAAGCTAAAGCGGCTTATTTTAACCCTTTATGGTATTTCTACCTTATGTAAAATAATTTTTGATTTTTTTATACGTGGGTTGGGACTTGTGAGGTACACTAAATATTGTGTTTAGGTTGCTCCCCATACTAATTTCATGACATTTTACACTATATAAACATTTATTACAGCAAAAAAATGTAATAAACTAATTTTAAAGGGCTTGGCAATATCAAAAAAGCTATGGAAAAACAAACTATTGGCATTGAAGTTGTAAATCATGTAAATTTCAAGTATTTAGAGAATTGCATGTGCCTCCAAGTGGTCAAGTGATGAATTATGACGTAACTATCCACGGTAAGGCAATCTAATTGCGATATTCAGTGTAGGTATTGTAGTCCTTTTATTTTTGTGTGTATAGTATTTCAAGGGGTTTTAGTTTGTGAAAGAAGAGGAATGACTTTGACTCTAAGCGGCACTTCAAACAATATCTCCAAGTATCACTCTATTTTTAAATGTTGAACTTCACACTATGTCCTAAATTTTAAGACTCACTTCAATTTAGGGCCACCTTCACTTTAGGGCCACTTCACCTGATGGCCCAAATCAAGAGGTTGTCAATATCCACCAATCAAGTTACGTTAAAACCAAGACTTTTGGCCTCTTTACTCTTCACACTAGAGCACAAAACTCAAAGTCCATTGCATCCAAAATGCCTACATGGCATCACTTCTTCAAACTGCTTCTTGAAAGAAGTTTGGATTCAAGTAGAAATGGAGATCCAAACTATGGTAGACGAGGCATCATTTTTTTTCATAAAATAATCAAAAGTCAACAAGATCTTGATAGTTAGATTGGAAGGTTCAATAAATGTTGTGGACTTGGATTTTGGGCTTGGTCTTTGGAGGCTTTGCATTATAACCATTCTAGTCAAGAGTTTGTAGAATTTCATAGCCAAGAAATTCGAATTTTTGAACTTGGCCTTTAGAGGCTACACATTTTAGTTGTGAAAAGTTTTCCAAAACAATATTTTATTACCTATTTTCAATCCATTTCTTTGGCCTCTCAACAAAATTTGGCTGCTCAATCCCACAACCTCCTGAATTGGTTGGCCTGAGTGTGAAGCGGCCCTTACAATTGTATACATGACAATACTTTTTCTAGTCCATTGAAAGATAGTGATCTAGTTTGCTCAAGAGTGTTATGTCCCAAAACCAACTTGGTGCTCCACAACTTCACCCATCATGTACTACACAATAGGGGTTGTCACGGTTCGATTTTTATCATTCTCAATCTTCACGGAAACCGATGTGGTTGTCATTCTGCAACTCGCATTAGAGGTTTTCCGTGAAGATTAAGAAATTTTTTTATCCTCGCTCAGGCGTGGAGAAATGGCGTTCTTCAGGTTTTTGTGAGAGAACTTTTACTTCTCGTAATTCTGGGTTCATTTTGATTTGCTGCTCCCATTGTATTGGCTCGTACTTTCACTCTACCTTTTCTCAATCTTCACGGAAATCTGAATCTCAGACCAAATGTGACTACCACTAATATGTTGCTTACACCCTTGCTAAAAATTTACGACAGATTGAAATTTAACACTACTCTTCACTTTTATAGCAAAAAACGGTAGAAATGGTAGAAACGGTGGAAATGGTAGAAAATTTGTTAAACTTAACCGCAGGTATGGGTCAGGTGGAGCATGCTCTCACGTGCAATGTCGTAATGGTAACTTCAGAGTTTAGAGCGTCACAAGGAAGCCGCAGAGAAAAATAAGAGGGAGGGGAGGTGGGGGGGGAACGTGGGGGCAGGAAAACATTACTTTAATTAATCATAAATGCTAGTACTAATTTTGTAGTTAAAGAAAACTAAGATTAACAATGGCGAGTAATTTTATCGATGAACATGTTGCTTTGAAGCTTTGGCTATTGTTGGGTTTGATGCTTAAGTTTGTATCAGCTTCCTCCCTCCTTTCCGAAGTTCAAAAGAGCCCCCAGTTTCAATCGCATTCCCAAGTGGCCAAGTCCAAACAAGTTCCCAAACAAATTGGTAATATTTAGTTGAGAAATGGTGTGGATGTTGACATTCAATCTTGATACACCAATAGAGCAATTAACATTTAGTATTACAGTCTGTAATTAGTGTTGCCAATAATAAAATATCATTATTAATGCAGTGATTGTAGGTTTTGTGAAGAAACGTGCATATGTGGATAATCAGATCCATTTTTCCTTCTGCATGAATTCTGGGGTGCATGTCGCTAGATTGGCTTATATATATTTTAAACCAGTACTTTGACGAACTAAGAAATATTTAATAAAGAAGTGCCTGATGGGAGGTGCACTGATAGTCAACCCATCATCAGTGGGTATATTATAGTTTTGGTTTTATAAAGGAAATAGCTGATTCAATAATTTCACAACCCAAATACTGTATTTTCCTGTTTGTGATTAAATTTATTTTTAACTAATTTTTGTTGCAAGCACCCACTAAGTTTAATAACATGCTTCTTTGTTATTCCCCAAACTAGTGGTTTTGACTACTGTACCTTCCTAGCAGCTATAAAATAATTTTTAAAATATTTGCCTAATTTTTTTTGTAGTTATACACACTCATTGCTAAAAATTTGTGAAATGATTTTAAAAAGTGCTGAAATAATATAAAAAAATCAACACAAAAGTGTCAAAATAAGAATCAAAATCATATCATATAACTTTTGTAGTTGTTTTGACCCAAAAAAAATCATAACATAATTTTTGTGCTCAAGGTTGTAAAATCAAGCAACACACATGTTTTCAAATCATTTTTGTCAAGTACAATAAACATGTATGCTTTGTAGTTTCCATGGGCAATCGGAATTGGAGGCCTGTCCAATGGGACCACGGGCAAAAAGAAGAAAAAAATTTGAGATCTTCACGGCTAGTAGAGTTTAGAAAGCAACCTCTAATTTTAGGTCCCGGCCGTCCAAGGATGTAGTTTGACTTTTACAGAATCAGAGGCTAGACATCCAAGCCAGACCCCTAGACCCCTCCAACCCCCCATGGAAACTACCTCTGATACCCCCTCCAGTCCTAGATCTTGGGGAACGGCATTATAGGAATCAATAAACCATCTAGCTTACAAAGACTATTTTGTCTCTCACTCCTTTTTGTTTTTCTTTCCTATTTCTAGAATTGTTGGGCATTGTAACCCCTAAAAGCCCAAGTGGTTCCGCGGGGGCCAAGTGGGGTTTCGGGCATGTACCTATAGCTAAATTACTTTATGTAATTTTTTGAAACTTTTATTGAAGGTGGGGAGTTCAAAGATCTACGTGGGCATCTAATTTTTGCTTCATTCCGACATTTATTGAAGAATTTATGCGTGAATAATTGAAAAACATAGTAGAAGCAGGTAGCCCAAACAAAACAAAAAAATTGCTTTTTTCTAAAATAAAAATTTGAAATTGGTCCTTTAGACTTTTAGATATGTGTTAAGCTTTGAATCATTCAATTTTGATTGATGAGATGAAGTTATGAGAAGTTTTAGTTTGCGGGTAGCTATGGGACTCCCAATCTCCATTTCTTTTACCTCTTGTAAAATTTGGTGCTTTACCTTTTTGAGCTCTTTGTGTATTTGTTTTTTTGACTTTTTCTTTTTCCAAGTTGTAGTAGACTAAGATTCCTTGGTTCTCACCATTGGGATCAAAGTAATTCAAATTTCTGAATTTTACATAAATCCTCCAATTTTGCCTAGTGTATATGCAAATGTTATGACCTTATGGCATTGCAAGATTTTACAAAGTATGATGCACACCTCCTTTTCATTTGAAAATTCTCCTATACATACCTAACTTGGTCTTCTACATGGGAAAAAAAAACCTGAATTTTGCGTAGAGCTATTTTTTTGATATAAAAGTGGTCAAAGGCTTCTGAAGTTTTTGGGCAGCAAGGAAAAAACTTTTTTTTTTCACTTCAAATGTCAATATCTCACTCCTCTACATTTAGAATGACTTGTTTTTTTTCCCACAAGTACCTCCCATAGTCTAGGGCGAGACCTTCCAACTGGATTTATGAAAAAGATTTTTTCCTACCATTCTACTTATCCCCCAAAAGTGGCAGTTTTGAGTGACTTTCACCCAAAAAAAGGACCTGGGCTTTAGGGGTTAAGCCTATTTTTCATTCAGGAGAATAAAATCTGTAGGATATTTTCCGAAGGTTGTATTTATTCCATGAGCTATTTCAATTTGTGAGAAACATTGAAAAAAAAGGGTGACCACTTCACACTAATTTGGGATGAATTGTATCAAATTAGAATAAGGGTGTGACGTGCGTTTCTCCCCTTGTCTTCTACACATCGTTTCGGTCATAATTTTTTTGTTATCCTTGAGATAGCAAATTAGATGTGAAGCCTTTGTGATGCGGCATTCTTCACACACTCTAGAGTTGACTTGTGTGCTTGCAAATTTTGGAATTTAACTACTTAAATCCTACTATTTGAAATAACACTTAAAATTTGTAGCTTCTGGTATGTTACATTTTTTTTTGTTGTGAATTACTTGATTAGTGCTCCTTGCAAATTCCCTTGTCTCGTTAAGTAGTGCAAGTTAATGTTATTCCTGCAAGACACACTAATTTCTTGTGTAATCTTATGCTTTTACACAAAACCATGATAGCATGAGTATTTTTATGTTGTTCCCCTATTTCACATATATTAGGGCATCCTCAATCTAGTCGAGATTTCAGCTCCAAAAAGTGTGTCAAACCATGCCTAATGCCGGCTCTCTTATAGAGCAGGGCCATTTCCAAATCTACCACCTCCCAATGCACATACATTATGACACTCACTAAACACAATATTTTAATAGTATATGTTTTTTTTAAGTGCTTATGTGTGGCTGATTCATGTCAGAAGTATCTGAAATTCCCTGAAATTGCGTCAAAGTCAGAGCTGGAGTGGTGTGCAAGACTTTTCAAATAGTGAAAATTTGCAAGGGAGGGGCTCTTATATGGGGAGCCTTGAAAAATGCAGTATGGCTTACGTGCTACATTGGAACCCATATTTTTGCTCAAGTCCGGTTTAAAGCACTGCATAAACTTTTGCCTGCCTCTCTTGTGGCTGCATTGGGGATGCCCTTATAGCTACAATACAAGTTTTCTCTCTAGGAGGAAATGTACGTGTGGTCGTACGAAAATTGTATTTTCTCATAAAGAACCAAAAAAAAATTGCGCACCTATCGAAGTGCAGAAAAATGTAAACATGGGCGCTTTGACGTGAGAAAGCAAAGAAATCACACAAAGAACCTCACCTTGGAAACCACCCTCCAATAGCAAAAAAATTCTCTTGCATATGTAGGGCAATAAAGAAAAGTAAAAATGTAGCTACATAATCTACCTCTAGCTTTGAACTCCCCTAATATGTCCCACGTTACCTACTAAATAATCCCAAGTCAATTTCAATTCCTATAAAATTGGCATTACCAATACCCACACAAAGTATTAATTGTTAAATCATCTTTTTAAAGTTTCATGCACAAAAATTGTTGGAACCTGGTTCCCAAATTGGGTCTCCAATTTTGGAGCACTCAATTCAAAATCCCACTTTTATTGACACCAAAACTTTCAAATGTTGCACGTTTTCACTAGTATTTAACTATTGTTTTTTTACTATTACAAATGTAGGATATTAACCCCTAAAAGATGTAGCCTACCAAAAGTATTGGTTGAACTCATACAATGACCATCTAGCACTTGAAGAAATGGTGAAAAATGGTTTTATGACAAATACCAAAAATTTCCCAAAATATCCTAGTTGACCAGTAGTATGCTTGGTTTAAATTTTTTAACTCTAATGGGATTTATACACTACCCAAATACCTTATCCGTATGTATACAACACGGGAGTCTATAGACAATACATCAACATCCTTTAGGGGTTAAGTGGTGTTATTTGTTGTACAATTGACCAACTTTTCTGTCAACTTGGCAAGGATAATTTTTCTTTCTGTTGTTGTTGTTGTTTTTTTTTTTTTTGTTCTTTCATTCTATTCGGCAGTTTAACAATTTTGACCTTTTAAAGATCACATAACACTTATAGTACAAACAAATTTGTTTACACGCTACAACAAAACGGGGTGTAAATGGACCATCAATACTTGCTCGACTACAGTTTCGTATTACAGCTGCCATTTATTATATCCACACGATCTAAGTAAGATCCAATTGCTTTGTTATTCTTGGTCTTTGCATAATTGAAGGTAACCTTACTTTGACGTAATTACACCATAAAGGTACAATTGTAATGAGTTCAAAATACCGATTTTCAAATACTTTGTGTGCTGTGAAAGTTATCACATCTTGTAAAATTTCTATTTAGTTTTTCAAATATTGTTGCTTTCTTTCAATTATTTTGTGTTTCAAATTAATGTAATTCTAAGTTCCAGAAACTATTGTGCAAACATCTACTAAGGTAGTCGGCTCAAAAACCGACCATCTAAGGGCTCATTCCCCTTTTCAGGGTTTTCCGTGGATGGGAGGACTTTTAATTCATTCTTCACATAGAGAGAAATAGAGAGAAATAGATATAGATGCGGAATGTAACACAAATCATTTCATATTTTTTGAAGCATTTTTGAATTAATTATGAATTTTCAAAGTGCATGTGTCATAGGTCCCTACTTATAACCCTATACCTTCCAAGAACCTTTCACTTGTAAGTTGTGAAGATATTTGAGAAAGCAAGGAGAATGATTGGCTCTTACAATTAGAAACAACTTTTCTTTCATGCATTCAATGACTATAAGAGGACGCTCTAAAAATCACCTCAAATTTATTTCAATAGAGTCTACATGGGCGGTTCAAAATGACCAAACAGTTTTAGAACCGACTACCTTACATCGAAGGAAGTAATGGAAAAAAAAAGAAACCTGTAAAATTTACACTCTAAAATCTCTTTTAAATTGATTTATAATTATGGGCTCACTAATTTATCCTTGAGGCCATCAAATACGAAAGAAATAATCCTCGTACATATTATAAAGGTCAGTTGTTTAGGCTTCATGGATTGAGATTGTGGTTCAAACAACCCCAATTTTTGAATTGTAAAGAAAATAATAGAAACCTCCTTGCGCTTTTGGGTTGTTCACACTAGTTGTCATGTTCCTTCCATGCACGTCCCACTTCAGTAGAAAATCCCGACATCCTTGGGTTATAAAGGGTAAAAACGAGTACTAAAGCTAATGATGAATATTATGCGCAAAAATATTGGTTAGACTTGTGTTGGAAGTTGGGTTTAGTAAAAAGATTGATCTAAATCTCAAGTGAAGTCTCACCTTCTCGGAGTCAAAACTTTCAAAAATTGGTGTCTTGTAGGCAATACTGAATTACGATATGAGACACGGGGCATGATGTGAAGCACCCTTTATTATTAAGAACAAATGCTTGGGCATACAATTTTGATTCAAACACCCTGAAGTTTTCATGGCCTACACTGAACATTGAATTCATATTGCCTCAACAATTAAGTTGCCTTATTTTATAAAGTTACCTCATGACTCATGAATCATTGCTTAGCCACTTGGAGGCATGCATAACTTTTTAAATAGTAAGATTTCACATGGTTTATGGCCTTGGCATCACTAGTTGTGTTTTTTTGTAGCATCCTTATTGCTTCTAGATCCTTACTGTTATTAACAATTTTTTGTTGCACAAATTAATAAAGATTATTATAGTATTAGTAAGTGTTTATATTGTAGGAAATGTCAAGATTATGGGGCAACACCCCTCAAATTAGAAACAACTGTTTGTGAGTACATTACAAGCCTTTGGATGTTTAAGGGTTAAAAGCATTGTCAACGCATCATCGGGGAATGGGGTGGGGAAATGACCGGTCACGCGTCTCTCCTCGTCCCTGTAAATTTGTTGTCCCTTTCACTAGAGGGGTCCTCTCAACTTTGCCGCAACTCCCTTTGCATATCCAAGCATTGGAAAAGACACTCAAAAGTACTTGCAAATTGTTGCTAAGATGTTGCTAGCTATTGCAAATAACATGTCATTTTAGCAGCAAATAACTACAAACGCAGTGGTATTCCTAGCGCACTGCAAAACGAGCAAATTTCATGTTGCCAAAGGTTGTTTTGATGGGATCATCTCCTGGTTTTGCATTGCCATGGTTGCATTGGAACCTTGAAAATACCTCTAACTCCCAAGTAACTGGCCCCTATAGAGTGAAACAAAGTTACAGGCCCATTCTCCGTCTTGGGTTGATGATGCTCTAAGGCAGAATACTCTAAATGTGACCCTTTCATGTAAAGCTTGCCATAGGTAGCTCAAAAATGGATATGAAGTGGTCCTTAAATGGACCCCTTCAAGTCACATAAAAAAAAGATGTATTTTATTACAAGAGCCAATCACACTCCTCAGTTTCTCCTCATCTCTTTACAAGTTGCAAGGGAACAGTTTATGAAACATCTAGAGTCACGAACAGGTATCTATTATAAAAAAACTTTGAAAAATCATCAATAATTCAATAATGCTTCAAAAATTACAAAAAAATTTGTGTTACATTTGGCATCTATTTCTCTTTGTCTGAAAGCTAAATTAGACATAATACAATCATGCTTGGAAGCCCACAAAAAGGTGGATCAGCCCTTAAAGCGACGGTTTTTGAGCATACTACCTTAACACTTAAGCGCCCCAGTCGACAGGATCCTGTCATTGGGGCCCACAATTATATCTTACTTTTTCTCTTAATTTGTACAATGAAAACAGTCATGACTGGTTCCATTAGCAAAAAAAGTAGTCCTTTTTCGAATCCTACAGTCACTTTTTTCTGGATGTAATTTCCCAAGCTATGGTGGGCATTAACTTAACCCCCATTCTCTCCTAAACCAAAAACAACTCTGGGCGCTCAGGGGTTAAGTTCGATACAGTAAATAGCACGAAAAGGAGTAAAAAGGAGTAAAGAAGAGACGGTAGCCATTGACATTTAAGGTCCCCTGCAAAAAGCCAGAACCGCAAATAAAGGCACGTAAAACAAGAAAGCCTGCATCGATCGACTGCCAAATTCTTTCCTTTTATAAAAATTAAAGCTAAAACTATTATTGGGTAGGGGGGATGGGGCCATGGCGTGGGGCCCGAGGGCAGACAGAGAGGGTCAGAGAGTCTGGGGCCCGCGAGGTAGGGTATCGAGGGGGGGAGTAGGGGGGTCAGAGGTACGGGTAGGGTAGGGTATCAGAGCAATAGGCCGCGCAGAATAATGATGATGCCTAGGGGGATGTCTAGCCTAGGGCCTTGGCGGGGGGGAATGCCGGGGCGGGTGACCGTCGCCGGGCCTGGGGAGTGGGGACGGGTGACTGGGGACCTAGTGACCTACCGTTCATAATGCAGGGGGGGAGGGAGAGAGAGAGGGGCAGCGTGCATGATGGATGATGGGGGTGTGCTGTGCCCTGGTCAGGTAGCAGTAGCACTGTATTGCTGGTAGCCCGAATCAATCATTCGTTCCCATGGCTTGGATCCCCTTGGGATCTTACGCTGCGATTTCAACACCAACCGACTAACTAAATAAACCCTCCCTAAAATAACCCACTAAAATAAGGGGAAATTACAAAATGAGTAACAAAAACAAAAGAAATTACAATTTGGGTAACGCTTTGAAAATAATTACAATTTGGGTAACGCTTTGAAAATAATTACAATTTGGGTAACGCTTTGAAAATAATTACAATTTGGGTAACAAATCCAATAATTCAACTGATTTTGCAACTTGTAAGTGCTATTGAAGCTTATAATAACGCCCTTCTCTGTTGTTTGTTGTAACCTCTTGTTTCTCAATGTTTATTAGTTATGACCCATGCTAGCACCAAGCAGCAAATGTTTGCCAAACAATTGTACATTGCACATTGTCAAGGAACAATTCTTTGCTCTTTACTTCTAGGTACCACTTTGAAACTTTGATGCACTCCACATTCAATGTCTCCTATGTGTGCGAATGTTGACACCAAGCTTCCCACATGCCAAACAATGTGTTTCATTCTCAACATTGTTCTTGCCACAACTTTGATTTTTATTTGCGCGTTCCACCCGCATGTCAAACCACTACACAAGGCGTACTTGCAAGCAAAGGGCAAGCAATTGTTCCTTGTTAATGTGCGATGTACAATTGTTTGGCAAACATTTGTTGCTTGGTGCTAGCAAGGGTCATGGCTGATTGGCACTAAGAAAAAGGAGGTTGCAATGAATAGCAGGCAAGGGCGTTGATGCCAGCTTCAATGACACGTACAACAAGTTGCAAAACCTGTTGAGGTTATTGGATTTGTTACCCAAACTATAATTATTTTCAAATTGTTACCCAAATTGTAATTTCTTTTGTTTTTGTTACTCATTTTGTAATTTCCCCCTAAAATAACCAACCCATTGATAATGGGGTCAATGTAAGTGTTTCTTTTTTCTTTTTCATTTTATGGGGGTAGAGCGACCCGCACCCAACATTGCAAGCAAGTAAGGAAAAAATGGACAAAATTGGATAGAGTCATTGACATGTGGACGTTCATCCAAAAACTATATTAATATTAGTAAATTTCACCCAAGAATTGGCAAATTTGGTGTTGGCTTTGGGGAAGAATTTGGCTATTTCATCCATTTGTCCATTGTATTCTTTTAATGTTACAATAACTAGTGACCATTTTTGGTAAGATTTAGGCGGATTTTTGCCCAAAAAAAATCCTAGTCAATGTGCGAGGAGGTTTTAACCTTGCTTAGCAAGAACCATACATTTCTTTTTTTGACTTGTTTATTTGGTGCATGCACAAGATATTGCCTATATATTTACACTATACTTAAGAACTTTCCAAAAAATTAGTTGATTTTTTACCTGTTGATTTAGATTTTAATCGGATGTTTTGCATTTCACTTAACTGACTTTCTATTGTTTTTTAAGCTGTCCCCCATACATTGATGGGGGTTTTCTTTTATTTTTTATAATTAAAATTAGGGTTAAAAAAAGAAGTAGAAGAAGTTGACTAATCAAGGAAA
Organism: Ulota crispa; assembly: GCA_963920765.1. Lineage (NCBI taxonomy): Eukaryota > Viridiplantae > Streptophyta > Bryopsida > Orthotrichales > Orthotrichaceae > Ulota > Ulota crispa. The sequence continues at coordinate 16,626,280 of OY987250.1, forward strand.
AAGTTTATTGAAGGATACCTATTGCTATTATATCTTGGCATGAAAGACCTAATTTTACTATCTAATTCCCTCTATGTTGTAGTCAATGAGTGGAAAATTTTAAAAATACAAGGGAAAATTTGATAAATACCCTTGAAGTTTACTATATTTGTACAAATGCCCTAGATTTTTCTAGAAATTGCACAAATGCACTTAGACCGTCATTTTCAGGCATTTGTTAGCAATAATCAAGGAGAAACAACAATCAATATAAAGTTAGTTGCTTGAAATGACAAAATGATCAAAAAATCTAGCAGTAATTTGAACCTACCCAAAAAGAAATCTACTTTCATAATTTTAATTGCAGTATATCTCATAATAATTCCATAAAAACATCATGCGCATGCTTGGAAAATGGCCAGGGTGAATTAATCCCGCATGGCCTATTGCCTACATGAGTAAGGCCAAGGCTTGGTATATTGCTTGATGAATTTGTGGGGTCAAGATTGAAAAGTTATGTTTTTACAAACAAGGATAAATGTAAAAATATGCTCATATTTTGGAGTTGGTCAATTTCATTCCTTTTCAAGATTCCTTTATTAGGACTGAGTACAAATGTAAACTCAAATTTCTTGAATTCAATCACCTAATGATAAAATTATAAATTCTTACAACTTTTGGAGAGTGAAAAACCAAAACTTTTACATCGTTGTTTTTCAAACTCAAAAAGTAAAAAAATTGGGGGGGCAATGAGGGGATCAATTCACCTTGTTCAGGCCAGGATGAACTACCCCTCACCTTGTCCATGCCAAGATGAATTGACTCCCTTGTAGCCCCTTGCTTGGATGAACAAAGCCTCATGGTTCCATCTACTACACATCTAAGTTTTTGGGCTAGAGTGGAGAAGCTTTGCGAATTTACAAGCAAGGGTGAAAGTAAACTCATGCATCTTTTTTTTATTGATAAATAGTATGAGACCAAATGAGGATCTTTGAATCCAATTGGGAGTCCAAAAATTCTAAATTCAATCTACTAATGGTAAATTCCAAACTCTCATAACTTTTTGAAGTATAAAAAAGCATAACATTTTCACCTTGACCCCACAACCTCATAAAGCAATTGACTAAGCTCTTGGTCCAATTCATCCATGCAGGGTGCAATGAGGGGGCAACTTTTAGCTTAGCATGCCTTGGAAAAACTAGTTGGGGGTAAATAGGGGACCTTGGCCGATAAAGCTCATAAATCTCTCCAATTGCTATGTTTATTGTCTAGGAAATTTTTTGAGTTTGATCTGTTGGTTTTTTTCAATTCCCCTATTGAACTAGTTTATCAAGAAAAAATTTGGTTATCTTTTCTATTTCATATTGTAAATATATACAATTTGGAATTTTAACCAAGTTTTCAGGCAATGTTTATATATTCCAAATGGTTTTTCATCAGTTCAGTTGACTAGCTTTGAACTAGCTGCCGGTTCTTTCCGGACGTTGCTATGTTAGGCAATGCAGCAAGGCTAGCAGGATTGGTGCAGTGCAGCAAGTGCAAAGGGGGTTGCACTACGGTGCATTGATGTCACATGGGGTGGAAGACTTGGGGGTGATAGGCTCTCATAATACACCTCGTAATGATGCCCCCCCTACTAGGACTCCCCCATGCCCCCGTTGCCCTCTCCACATTGGCCCTATGATCGCGCCATTACAACCCCCCAACTCCCCAAGCCCGCCTTGTGATATCTACTTTGCTTGCGCCCCTACTCCACTTTATTGGACCATGAGTACTCCGCCCATATCCACTGCCCTTTGGCCACACTATTCACAACCGCTTCCAAATATAGTACTACTTGTACCTATCCATTTTTCCACAACTTTGTTAAAAAAAACACAATACAACTAGCATCTAATTTATTGGTGAATTTTCGTCTAAACCTTACCTCGACATGTGGATGGCGACCACTACACTAAGAAATTCTTGTGAAAAATTGGATGAAATTGTCAAATTCCTACTTGAACAAAAACCCAATTTGCTAAACTTTGGATGAAGGTAGCTTATATTAGTAGTTTTTTAAATGAACTTTTGTTGATCATTCATTCTTTCCAACTTTAGCAAAAAAATCCTTACCTGCTTGCATTATGGGGTGTGAGTGGCTCTACCTTGAAAAAACAAAAATTGAACCTTGAACACAACCCCATGAGCGTCACTTTCAAGGTCCAAAGAGAATTGGCATTTAAGGTAGGAGGTTCTAAAAGTGTACATGGTCTAAAATGGTGCACCTCTTCAAATGTACTCTATTTGCACATGTTGTTTTTCATAGCCCTTCAACAATGTACAACATTGGAGGAGGTGCACCATTTAGAGCCCTATGGCCTATCAACTTCAAACTTCAAAATTTTGTAACTAATTCCACAAAGCTCCAAAAAAAAAAACAAAAAACAAAAAACTTGAATTAATGCCAGTTCCTCTCATCTTTCAAGAAAAATTTACTAAAAATTATTTCAAGAAATTTCACTACTCCAAATTTCAATTTTAACCCTTAGATGCTCCATTTATGAGCCTCCTACGTTAGTGCAACTTCTTGGAAGAACCAACGACTAATTCAAAGCAATGTGCAGGGAGATATTGAGCTTCTTCTGGAAAAAACCTACATTTTCTATTTCCAACATGTTTTTCATGCACTAGAGATTGCCTGTATAGAGATGGGAACACAAAGATTCATTCCTCAATCATAACCCTCCAACATCATCAATACTTCACTAAATCTAAAACATAAAATTACATATGAAAGCTCTAATAATGGGGTGAGAATATATTGATTTTAGAGTGATGGTGGAATTGTATAGATTTTTAAAGCATTTTAATCACAATTTGATGATTTTTCTATATGATTTTTTATTAACACTTCTTCTAATTTGATTCATGTTAAAATTTAGTGCATTGTGTCCCTCTTTCTATTTACAAGAGGCTTGCTTGAGTTGAGGCAATTTTAAGCTCTAAAAGGTGATTAAAAGCTTAAAAAGAGTGATAGTGGAAGACTAAAAGTTGATGAATATAGCATATTTGATAGTGCAAAATTGCACTTGGCATGGATGAAAGGCATGGAGTTGGAATACTCTACTTTTCAGAATTTAATGCAAGTTTCCCCCTTTATAGGTTTTTAAAAAGTGTAATTGATTTTAGATTTGGTAAAAATTTGATTGCATGGAAAGGGTTTGAGTGAAAAATGGATATTTTTGTCCACATCTCTACTTGCATTATAATTAGAAATTTTCAAAAAAATAAGTTGGTTCTTAGCCGGTTTCTTTAGATATTCAATTTTTCTTTCACATTTAATTCAGCTCACTTATTATTGTATTTTGGCTCTCTTTGTACATTGGTTTAAAGCTAGCCGGTTGGATTGAGGAAAAGCCCTTTGTAGTTTATAAACATTGGTTGAAATACTAGTCAAAAATCTAAAAAATGTATATTTACAATATGAAATAGAAAAATAAGTAGAAGAATTCTTAAATAAATCAATTCAATATGGGAACTAAAGAAAATCAACCGGTCATACTCAAATATTTCTCAAACAATGATTTAGTAGATTCTTGATTGGCTAAAATTCCCAAAAAATTGATACCAAATTTAGAACTGGTCGAATGTTTCAAAAACTAATTATACTAAGTTAAGTGGAAATAGAGGAAACATTTAGAAAATAGGGAAATATAAAACATGCCTCCTCATTTATTTTAAAATATCAAAAATACCCTTGTATTATTCAAAATACACAAAATACCCTTGGTTTTGTGTATCAATATCAATTATACCCTTGGTTGTTTTTTGAGAACATCAAAAATATTCTAAAAAAATTTGTGCCTCTTTATTGCAAATTTTATACAATACTTTTGCATCAAAGACATCAATGCATTTGCACAAAAGACATTAACCCCTCACCGCCCATGGCATTTTTGAGTATCTCAAAATTTGCGTGAAAGTGAACAAAGTGTCGGCATTTTGATCAATTTTATCAATTGTTTCTGTAGTGCAACTGTACAAATTCAAAGTAGACATGATCTAGATCACATAGGAAAAGAAATCACAACAATATCACTTGTGGATTGAAAGATTATAATGTTTGATCATGAGGGTGTTAAAACTACAAAAGTGATTTGAAGTCTTTCAATCCTCTTTTTGCATCTCAAACCTAAAATTGAGGGTACAAAAAAAATATAAGTATGTAAAGTATAACATGTATAACCCCAATCAATTTACGGCTTCTTAAAACCTATTCTACAATTTTCTATATTGAAATTTTAATGTGATTTTTTCTTGAAGTTCTAGTGTATTTGAGGCTCATTTCCAAGAGCCTTCAACACTAGAAAGTGAAGATTTACAATGGACACCCTTGCACAAAATCTTGAATAGACAAATCATTTCAATTCACTTTCAAAATCAGACTCCTAAAGCTAAAACTAGACTTCAATAAGAATTTAAAAATAATAATAATAATCACTAAAAAAATATTGGGGTCGCTCATCTTTGAATAAAATTCAGAGGGGCCCGATTCGGGCCCCTTGGGTGGTGAGGGGTTAAAAAAGAAAACAATGTTGTTCAATGCAATAGATGCCCTGGCTTTGGCCACTATAGGCTTGCATGCAAAAAAATAATATTTTGAGCTTAAAAACTTGCCTCCAAGATTTGACTTATATTCAACTTTCATTTAGATTTTGTAATTTGCGTTATCATCCCAATATATATAAAAAATTGTACTAAATGGGCATAAGGAAACTAAGGGCATTTACAATACCCTCAAAAATTAACCAGGGGTGTAAAATTGGTATTGTTACACAAAACCAGGGGTATCATTTACATTTCAAATAATACAAGGATGTTCATGATATTTTGAAATTATTAGGAACATTTTTCAATTTTCCTTAGAAAGTATTTAACCCTTAACCCCTAAAGGACCAAGGGTGTTTTTTGAGAAAACATTTTAGAAATTGTCAACCTTTAGTGCATTGCCCAAAATTTAAAACAAAAACCTTTTTTTTTCAATTCCAAGTGTACAAAAGTGTGTCAAATAGATAAGTTAATGTGTGCAAAAAATTTCAGCCCATTTGACCACACGGATTGTAAGATTATAACATTTGAAGTGAGAAAAATAATTTTTTTTCATTCCTACAAAACAAGGTCAGTAGACTTTGACCCTTCCTAGAGTAAATTTTTTGCTCTACACAAATTTGAGCTCTTTGACCATTCACAAGTATATGATGTTAGGTTCATTCATGAAAATTTTCAGATGCAAATATTGAGTCTAGCTTATTCTAAATCACCCTCCAATGCAAGGAGGTTTAATGAATTGGCATTATATTAGTCATTCTTTCATGATTTCTTGTGCCATGAAGAAGTCTTTTATTTGATATTTGAAAGGTGAAAAGTTGGAGACAAACATTTGGAATATGTGAAAAAAAGTTTCAAGAGCTTTAGATTTATAGATTGAAAGATAATAGGGCTTGAAGTTAGAGGATTTTTTTTTTCTTGAAGTTGCTTGAACATAGTTAACAAGTTTGACTCCCTTTAGAATGTGACGTGAGTCCTCAATTTGTTTATTTTTTTGACAATTGTACACCATATTTTTTTAGTTACATACTTGCCAAATTTCAAAGGTTAAAGAGAGTTTTAGCATAAGATTCTCCAAAGATGCTCAAATTGTCCAAGTTGCCCAATTTCTTTTGGGCAACATAACTTCTAAACCGAATATCCAATTGGGGAAAAAATTAGATTTCCACTTGGAAGATACATATTTGCACCTTGTGTAACAATTTTGAGAACATCCAATAAAAATTAACTCCATATGACCCCACCCAAGTTCTCAAGTGGCTGTTGAACAGCCACTTGGTTTTTTAGGGGTTAAAGGACAAGGCTACTATAATACATAGTATGTATGCTACTGTATAAATGGCATTTGCTACTAACAAAAAGTTTTAATTTGAAATCTTGACTACCTCATTAAAACAACATTGATCTATATTCTAACTTCTTTGTTGATCTCAAATATAATAAAGGTGTGTATGCACTCCAAATACAAGAAAAATACCCCATATTGTACCGGTCGCAAAGGGCTGCCTCGGGCAGGATAATGCATACTTGTGAAATGCCGGTTGAAAATGAAAACTGCGAGATTTTAGTTCGTGAAGCTAAAATTTCTGAACACATACTGGTCACTACATGTATCAATTTCCTAATCCCTAAGCGATGATGAATACTTTGAAATGCTTACTTTGTTATTTTTTGGGAGCTTTGTGTATGAAACTGAATGAGGTACATTCCAATATGTTAAAAAATAATAATCCTATTTTTGTCTATTGTTGTCTATTTTTGAACTATGTCGTACTTGCTTGATCATTTGGGTGTTTGGTGATGGCTCCATATCCATTTGTGCAAACATGGAAGGAGAATAAATGAAACTTGCAAATAAGAAGACCTTGTGTTGAATGTTCGTAGGCTACTATTTATTTTGCCTCACTAAGCTCCATGTTTATATTACATCATCCTTCCATGCTCTCTTACATGTTAAGTCCAAATCGGTAATTTAAGAAATAAATTTCTCAACTTGCATGCTCACGGTGAACCTTGGGGGTGTGTCATTAACAATTTGGGGAGTTGCTTTAGTTATTTTTTATATAGTGGTGCTTGGATAAGGTCAACACTCCAAGAAAAATTATTAACCTTATCTAAACATTGATCATATACAAGCATTCTATTTGAATTAATTCTCCTAGTTCTTGTTGTTGCAACCTTGGGGGTATTTTTCCACGTGTGTTTCTAGTTTACTAACCACACGTCTCTCTAATTAATGAGTAAAAATGGGTGTTGACGAAAAGCAAGCATTGGTGTTGACAAAAAACAAGCGTTGATTGTACGCAAGCACTTGACCATGCTCATAATACACATTTTGGGGAAAGAAGAGTGGGACTATGATCCTAGCCAATTGTTTTTGATACAAGGGTTGACATTAACCAAGCACCACTATATATGTACAATCTGCAAACAATAATTTTTGCCGGTACAGCCAAATTTTGAAAGATAGCTATCTCTTTTTTTTTTACTAGTTTTTAGCAAAGTAAGTGTATCATTATGTTCAAAGATATAAATGTAACCATAATGTATGAACCAAATAGCAAAATCTAATTATCATAAAGAATGGTCTTCTTTACAAAATTAGGACATGAACACCCCAATAGTAAAACATATATCAAGAGACATTGAAGTTTTTTGGAGATGTTTGTTAGAAGGAAAGATGTGTGTGTGAATGTTTCCTACATGTTCATGCAATCAAATCTCAAAAGTTCATCACCAATGTTTTTGAGTTAACCCCTAAAGGACCAAGGCCTTTATTTTGTCAAAAGACACTCAAAACTACCACCTCTATGACAAAGAGTAAAAAAGTTTGAAAATCATGCATTTTGCATATCTGATCGTAGGATCTTATGCTAAACTATTATAAGAATGTGTCATACAAAACTCAAGAACTTTGACCGCACACATTGGAAGATATTTGCATTTAAAAAGTAAAAAACAACTTTTTTTGCACCTTGCTTGATTAGATTCTTTATCTTTGAACATTTTTAACTTAAAATTTTTGCACCACAGAGTTTGGAATTCTATTTTCGCATGGTGGGAAGTTGAGTTGGGAATATTGGGAAAAAATTTCAAAAAAGAATACTTAATTTTCATTCTTTAAAAAAACATTAGGTAGAGGAAGGTATGAGATTGAAGAAAAACTTAAATTGCTAATAACCGTGCAATGGAATTGAAACGCAATAATCCCAATGGTGAGATTGTTCTAGAAAGCAAACTTCACCCTCTCCAACAATTTCTTTTGAAAAAATGTTAAATCTGCATTCAAAATTGAAGTTTATAAGTTATTTTTTCAAAAAGATGCTTGAGTTGCCCAAAAAACAAGATTGTCCATAACTTTCTCATAACTAGTCCAAATGGAATGAATCAAAGCTCTAGAAGTAGATAAAGATATAATCTATGAGAAAAAAACAATTAAATTTTTTTCAAGTTTTTATAAGAATTTTTTTGCTGCCCCTAGTCCCCAAATTTGTGCTTATTTGGGCATAACTTTTGCTCCCTGACATCAATTGGAATAAAAATTATATACCCCAAAAGCTAATGTGTTTTCCTATTTCCAAAAAAGTTTCAAAAAATTAGGACAAAAATTGAGGCCGTAGGTACCTGCCCAAAATCCCATTTGTCCCCCAAAGGGACAATGGTCCTTTAGGGATTAACTATCATGCAAAACCATGATTAATATACAAAATAATTCATCAAAATTTGAGTTTTGATTTTTTAAAATTGAATTTTGGTATGCTTGATTGGGTTGCTAGTAAGAATTAATTATCAATGGTGCAAAATAATAGAATGTCTTTTGTATTCCATAATATGCTAAATTGAATATTGCATTTAGGTTGCTTTACCCAGTAAGTTACCACATGACTCATCACTTGGCCACTTGAAGGCACATGCAACTCACTAAATATTTAGATTTCACATGGTTTGTGACTTGGAAGCCACTAGTTTGTCTTTTTGTTACTTCATTGTTGTTGATAGGCTATCTAAAAATGATTTGTTGCAGTAATTTTTGATGAAAGATACTGTAGCAACAGTAAACATTTATATAGTGTAAAATGTCAAGAAGTTAGTGTGGAGCAACCTAAAAGCAATATTTAGTGTAAGTTATGTGAATGGTGAAAGGGAATGGCAACAATTTCTATCCGGATACAATACATATATAGTGGATGGTTTTAGGGTTTAGGTACACCAAGTATACTATCCATAGTAACAAAAGGAGTAGATAACCCCATATTCGATCAATATAGAGTTGTTAGTTATATATGGAATATATTTGGACCAACACAAAGTCCATATACACTTCATATATAACTGACAACTCCATATTGATTGAATATGGGGTTAGATTCTCTGGTTTAACTGCTGGCAAGTTGCAGTACTCATTTAGACTCTTAAGGTACCAGGAAATAAGTTTATCAACAGTAGTTTACCCCCAACTAGTTTTATTTAGGATTCGAGGTTTCTCATAATAAATGATGAAATTGCAAACTCTTTATCTCAATGAAATGAAATAGCTTGCCAACAATCGGATGAAAGTTGCTGAGTATAGCTTATCTAAGGATGTATTTCCCCGTATCGATTATCCTATCCATTATATTTCCTTGCATGCATTTTTAGGGTGCGTGTCGCTCGATTATTGAACCTTCCAAAAATAATTCCCGGAGTTACCCTACCTGGAACCTACTAATTGATTCCTGTTCAAATGATTGGGACCCACTTGTTTAAAAAACTGACCAGATATTTAGTTTTTTACGTTACAAGCAATAGACATAAATAGGAAAGGGTACTAGGTTCCTGCCTTCATAGAACCTCAAATGTGAACCAAATCTGAAACGGGAATATTGCACTCCACTTATATCAATGGAATAGTCGACGTACCCGGAATTACTGGTAAACTCCCACTTGGGTTTAGCCCCTACATGCCGAAGGCACCAAACTTGGGTGTCCAAATTTTCTCAAGAAACTTTGAAACCCTATTGAAGGCACAAATTTTATTCTTTTCAAGCTTTTTTTTGGAAACTTGCTTACTAAAGTTAGCTTCACAACTTAAATTCAATTTTTTTCATCCCTTATTCCAATTGTTTTTGGTGGAAATTATGAAAAGTGTCATGAATAGTGTTGTGAATAGTATCACAAAGCCTATGAGAAGTTGTCGCATTGAAAAAACAAGCATCAAGTTGAGAAAAAGGTGAAGATTTCCCTTGGGCACTCCCTTGGGCACTAAGGGCCATTTCACTAAAATTTGTCATCTAACAAAATCTAGAAGTGCTTTAGGACTAATTTCACTTGGAATGTTTTTGATATAAAAATTAGAATTCATTCACCGTTGAATTTTCTTTCATTCACAAGGATTTTTGGTCAATAATTGAAGCTAAAAGAGTTCCTTGTATCAAACGTTTGTGCTTTGACAGTTGCGTTGCAGGCTCATTTGTGAAATTGTGGTCATGTATTTGGAAGGGGGGCCGTTAGCTTTCCAAGTAACAACAATAAACACTAAAGTATCCTAAGTGGATGTTTTACAAATTTGTACCCAAAAGTTGCCAATTTGCATTAGGAGATTTGGACAACTTCAAAAAAAGCAAAAAATTCCATATTCATCAACATTCAATCACAAATGTCTCAAAATCCACGTGACCATTTTGGTTACGTTTTGGGTAGCGCCATCTAGAAGCCTTAAAGTTCAAGATTCAATGGTGACAATTTTGTTTTGATTTTTAATAATGATCTCACAAGGACAATTCAAAAACTTCAAAGCTGCCTTTTGAAAACAAGAAAAACACCCTTGGGCATTTAGGGATTAGAGGCCCTCCATTCCTCCTATGGTGCAAGACATCATAAACCAACAAACTTTTTGGGCCAAATTTGTCAAAGCAAAAAAATTATGGGAGAATTTTATGAACACCCTAGAAATTTTCCATATTTGTATAGATACCTATGTTTTTTTGGACAATGCACAAATACCATTGGAACATAATTTTCAAGCATTTATTTTGTTATGCACACTACTTCCTTCATGACCAATGTTAAAGCAAGAAGTGTAACAAAACGGAAAAGAAGCAGCGTGCACACAAGAGAGAAAGAAGTAGCATGCACAAAGGAGAAAGAAGTGGCTTGTACAGTCGGGTACAAAAAACATACAAATTGGCTTTTCAAGGTTATCTGCTTTTTTGGTGAAATGCCAAGTATAATCAATACATTTTTTTCAGAAAAATTACCATGGCATCCTTACATAAGTTTCAACTAAGCATGCCAAATATTAGTTTCAAAAAAGAAAAACTTCATCTTTGGTGAATTTGTAAAGTGATTTTTTAGTTTCACATGATATTTTATTAAAAACAATTGGTGATGAGTTTTTGAGATTTGATTTCATGGGTACAAAGGAAACATCCATATGCACATCTTCCATGCTAAAAATCACCCCCTTAAGTAACAAAAATTTGATCAATAAAAAATTTAATGAAACTTGTGATAGGCCCAAATTTTATAAAATACATATCTTTCATTTTTAACTAGCTTTTCATCAAGTAAACAAGATATCATGATTGAAGATACAAATTTAGTCACAATATTTGAGTCAAACAACAAAATTTGATTCTCATTAAGAAAAAAATTTACAAGATTTGGGCCTATTTCAAGTTTCATTGAATCTTTTATTGATCAAATTTTTGTTACTTAAGGGGGTGATTTTTAGCATGGAAGATGTGCATATGGATGTTTCCTTTGTACCCATGAAATCAAATCTCAAAAACTCATCACCAATTGTTTTTAATAAAATATCATGTGAAACTAAAAAATCACTTTACAAATTCACCAAAGATGAAGTTTTTCTTTTTTGAAACTGATATTTGGCATGCTCAGTTGAAACTTATGTAAGGATGCCATGGTAATTTTTCTGAAAAAAATGTATTGATTATACTTGGCATTTCACCAAAAAAATAGACAATCTCGAAAAGCCAATTTGTATGTTTGTTATACCCGACTGTATAGTACCCTAAAGAAAGTTTATGTAAGTCCCTTTTTTTGTATTCAAAGAAGTTGGTATAACAAAGAACAAAATTGGAATTTTATTTTATTCACATTTATTATGCATATGATCCTTGTGCAATCCCAATCAAGCATACCAAATTTCAGCTACTATAGTGCATAACACTTATAACCAACAACTATTGGCCAAACAAGAAATACTAAAGCCCAACACATATACCTTTTAGCTCAAAAGTAATTCCACCACCAAGCAAGACAAACCCTAAGCTTCATCTTGGTGGACTGAGTTTTTTGATAACTTTTTTTTGACAAAGCCTCAGGCTAACTACTTGAATTGGAAGTTGTTGGTTATAAGTGTCAGCATTGTAGTAACCAAAATCTTATTTTTGGCAAATTATTTTAATTAAAATTCATGGTTTTACATAATAATTGATTAAAAAACATTGATGATGAATTTTTGAGATTTGATTGCATGGATATGGAGGAAGTATCCATACATATGTCTTTCCTTTCAACCAACATCTTCAAAAAGCATCAAAATTCCTTCAATAGAGATTTTAAAGTTACGGTGATCATGACCAAATTCAGTAAAATAAACATTTCTACATGGTAATTAGGTTTTTCTATTTGATTCATGTATTGTCATTAAATTTGGGGAATTGATATGTATACCCCACCCTTTCAGCTATTCTACCACACCTGCGGGGTAAATTTTAGATTTCTACCATCAAATAGTTGAATTTGAGAATTTGAAATTCAGATTTAGACTTAGAGACCTAGCTTTTGTCTAGAACCATAAAAAAGAGATTGTAATCAAGCAACACCCAATGAGAAAGCTTAGCTCGGGGAAAAGTACTCCTTTTATTTTTTTTATAAAAAAATATAAGCTTATCATTGGGTGTTGTTCAATTAGAACCTTTTTATGATTCTAGACTACATCACGGTCTCTAAGTCCAAAGTTGTATTCCAAATTCTCAAATTCAACTTTTTGATGGTAAAATTCTATAATCTACCTTGAGGTGTGGCATAATAGCTGAAAGGGTGTGGTAGAATAGTTGAAAGGGTGTGGTAGAATAGCTGAAAGGGTGTGGTAGATTAGCTGAATGGGTGTGGTAGAATAGCTGAAAGGGTATGGTAGACATATCAATCCCCTTAAATTTGTACCATTGAGCATGATGATATGATTACTTTGCCAAAACTTTATTACCACATAGAATTATTTATTTTACTATTTGGTCATGATCACCCTAGCATTAAAACCTCTATACAATGGTGCTTAGTTAGTGTCAACACTTTGGGCTTATAGAAAGTATTGACCTTATCCAAGCACTGATCATAAACAAACCCTCCATTTGTGTTACTTTCCCTAGTTCTAGGGGTTGAAACTTTGGAGGTGCTTTCCCACCCATGTTTTTGGGACACTAACCAAATGCCTTTCTAACTAAAGAGGCAAAATGGGAATTGATGAAAAGAAAACGTTGACCATATGCAAGCACTTGACCTTAATCCCTAAAATTCTTTCGTGTTTAGAGGCCCAAAACTGCTTCAAAATACTAGTCTGCAAAGCAAGGTCTAAATCTTCATTGAAGCTTACTTTTTAACAAATCCAACCGTAGGATCCTTTGGTTGACTTGCACAAGTACATTGTCCCAAAATTTTAGAATGGATATTCCCACCAATTGCAAGATCAATGTGCCTAAATTTCAAAATGTAGGCTTTTTTAGTCCTTCTAGAAGATGAAGTTTTGTTTTTCAAACTTAAAACATGTATGTTGTATTTCTTGTGCAGTATTGGCAATATGTTGGAAAATGGGTTGATAGCATATATAAACAAATTTAACCAAAAAAATTTGGATTCTTTTTTTACAAAAGTCGTAAAGTGAAAGGTATTGATGAATGAAAGATATAACTAATATGCTAATAAGTTTTGGAAGTATTTGAAAATTTTTAATTCCAATGGTGAGAATTTTGTAACACACAATTATTAACTTTAGTTTTCATTTTCATTTGAAAATTTTCAAAATTGAGAGTAAAAGATAAGTTTATATGTTTATTCTACCCTCTTCCTACCTTCATTGCCCGCAAAAAAAAACTCCATTTAACTCTTACCTCATTATTTGGAATTGAGTGATTCAATTTTTTTGAGTAGGTATCAATCTATACAATTCTATAAATAAATAAATAAATCAGAATATATTTTTTGCTGCTCGGTTTGACATTGAAATTGAAAAACCTTCTAACTTTTGCATCACTTATCAAAATGACATGAAATAAAGCTTCACATGTAGATTATGATGAGTAGCATCCATCCTAAAAATTTCATGAAAATTTGCCAAATTATGAAGTCAATAGAGCCTGCCCAAATTCTCATAAAGCCCAAAGTGGGCTCCTTGGTCCTTTAGGGGTTAACCAAGCTCATAATACATGCTTTTGAGCAAAAGGGAGTGGGGCTATGATCTTATCCAGTTGTTGCTCTTACAAAAGTTGACACTAACCAAGCACCACTGTAGAAGGAATTTTGATACTTTTTGAAGATGTTGGTTGAAAAGAAAGATGTGTCTATGGATGTTTCCTATATGTCCATGCAACCAAATCCCAAAAACTCATCACCAATGTTTTTTAATCAATTATTATGTAAAACCATGAGTTTTAATTATAATATTTCACCAAAAATAGAATTTTGGTCACTAGTAGCTGAAATTTGGTATGCTTGATTGGGATTACACAAGGATTAGAAGCATAAAATATGAGGATAAATTGCCAATTTTGTTTTTTGTTATACTAACTTCTTTGAATGCAAAGAAAGGGGCTTATGTAGACTTTCTTTAGGGTATTGTACAAGGAAGAAAGAAGTGGCATGCACAAGGGAGAAGGAAGTGACATGCACAATAGAGCAAAGGTCTAAAAACTATGGTCCAAGGATATTTTGTGTAATTTCTGAAAAAATAGGATTACTTATACAAATATGGAAAACTTTAAGGATATCCATAAAAAATTTCCATATATCAAATAGTTGCCAATTTTGAATGTTGATAACATTTTGTTGGCAAACACTAACTCCAAGATGTTTTTGTAACATTGATCCTAATGCCTACATGCTTATTGTTACAAAGAGTTTCAATTTATTGAAATGTATTATGAACATCTCATGTGTTATGCTTTAGGTTATCTTGCATTATATTGTAAAAATAGTTGCATTGCAAACAACAAGGGAAATGTCACCAATACTTTAGCAAATGATTTGCACATTAGGCCTCTACTGCATCACCATTAAGGTATGTACACCGAGAAGCGTCAAACTAAGGGTTTTGAACATGATGAGTATCAATAAACAACTAGCAAATTATAGGATCCTATTAGGAACAGAAAAATAATAAGTTTGCATTTTTGAATGTATTATTTGGATATTGTAAAAATAAGTTGTGAATTTTTAAAGAGCAAACTGCCATTGCATCCATAACCACTTTTAAGATTTCATGTTCACATATTGTGCATCCTTGTCATTACATCTATCCGTTTCCATAGATTTTCCAAGATTCTCATAGGTGACTGTTATGGGGACACTAACACTTATGGGTGTACATACCTTATGATTATCCAGATTTTGTGGAAAGATGTTACAATGTTTTGTTCATGCCATTAGGCATATCTATCAAGACCACAATGAAGCTCATGCAATGACTCAAATCCCTTGATTGTGGAAAAATCATTCTCTTTAATGCCTAGAATACTCGTTTGTTTTAAAACAACTATTAGGTGCTTGCGAGGGGTTAAATGTGGGTGTAGTGCAAGTGTCTCAAAAGGAGCAGAAACGCTACTCTAAGTGAATACCGACCTAGCTCTTCAAAAAACCTTTCATGTTCTATTTGAAATGAAAGCAATGGAGCTTCTCTAAGGCATTACCAATGCCCCACTCTAAATGACTCACTAAATACACCACTATCCTTTGTTTGGTGCAAAATTAGAATTTATGATTATTATCATTAGAAGAGCATAAAAGAACACATTGAGTAACCATTGTTATATTTGGATTTGGAAATTGAACAACACAAAGCTTTATTGAAAGCAAGCTAAAAGTCAAAAAAATATAATAAGCCACTTCAAATCATGCTTTGAAAAGAAAATCTTTATCAACAACAGGGCAAATTTTCAGAATTTGTTGTGTCGCTTCCATGTATTTTCTTTTTGACGCATGATTTGAAGTGGCTCGTTGTGATTTTTGACTTTTACCTTGCTTTCAAAGAGGCTAGGTGTTGGTTTTCTAATTTCTAAATCCAAATGGAATAATGGTTACTCAATGAATTCTTTTTTGCACTTCCAATAATAGTTATCATAAGTTCCAGTTTTGCACCAAGCAAAGGATAGTGGTGTATTTAGATCCGGTGCATGAGCTTTGTTCTAAGTTTTTTGTGTGGGTCTTGAGTTTAGTCAATTACCATAGAAATGAAATAGATTCAAAATTAGTAACTCCTATTTTGTTTTTCTCCAAAAGAAGTTGCTCAAATACTTTTCGATTGCCTTTGAAATGCCAAAGTGGAAAAATACATGCTACCCTACAACAACATGTTATTGTTATGGATCTCAATATTGTAGTATGTATTAGTAAAAAAACAGGTCCTAGATGATTAAGTGACAATGATTAAACCATGATTGTACAAGTGAAATTGAGCCATTTTGTAATTGTTGTAATCATTGCAATCATGGTCTAGTTGTTGTCACTTAGTCATTTAGGACTTGTTTTTTTAATTACTAGTGTACCAAGGATGAACCTCCGTGTTGGTTAAAGGATTTTGAAACCAAAGAAACACAAAGAAGTTTGCCGTGCAAAATCACTTTTCTTTTCTTAGTTTCCAATTTAGGGGCTAGTATGGAAGTTAGTCCTAAGTGTAGGACAACAATGTTTGGTAGCTTAGTTCCACTAGGGGTGGAGATTTTCTCACGATTTGAAATTTGTGAGGGTGCACTATTGCAAAACATGTAGTGCAAGAAGATAGAATAACGTAATTCTCCCCCCTTTAGTTGGCCTCTATTGAAACAAAGCATTGTGGTTCTATCATCATTGGTAGATTCATCTGAATGTATTGATCTTCACCCTTAACCCCTTAGGGGCAGAGGAGGCAAAAACTGCTTTTGTAGGTTTTGAAATGAACTTTAGGGTGTGTTGTCAATTTTGGATCATGGGTTGACCAATTACAAATATGTAAGGAACAAAGTTTATTTTCACGTGCACTTGTTTGATTAAAGTTTGGAATTATATCTTGTTGTAAAGAGAGTGATTCATCAAAAGGGGTATTAGAAAATTTGAGTGTTTAGTACAAATCACTCATTGAAACACCAACAAGAGGATGATGTCACCTAATGTCTTTAGGAACCAAGTAAATAGTGCCATGACAACGGCCTAACCAATTGTTCTTTGACTTTGTACCTGTACTTGAGCTTTTTAGTCCTTTTAACGTTGCACGGTCAAACTTACTTATATATTGTCACACTTCTTTTGAAAAATCACATGGTTGTACATTAATACTATTCAAATAACTTCTCTGGTTGGATTTTCTAACCATGCAAATCTCAATTTTCTAAAAATGAAAAAAAATTCATGATCTTTTCCACAATTTCTGCACCCTAACCACCCATGCCTTTCCTTCATCAAATACAGCAAATGGTACAACTTTTTCCCAAAATCTTAAGTTCAAGCCCTTCAACATATCACACATGAGAAAAGTGCACAATTTCAAAATCTAATTCTATTGTAGTTGCTTGTAGGAGCCATTCATTCAACTAGTACAATCCAAACTTAATCCAATGCACCACCTTTCACTTAACCAATGCAGCACATATCATAAGCAAATAGGTCTAAAAAATTTACGTGCTTATCTTCCAAGAGTGCAATTTACATTGGTACAATTGGATTGTGCTTTTTACATCTGACTAGACTGCCAAAATGCTTGAAGCAATTAGTTTTTCCAAAAGAACGACCAGCTCGGAAATCAAGCGGCCCTAAAGGGTTAAGAGACCACACACATTTTCTCAAAGTTCATTAGACACACAAGTGGTGAACTTAGATGTGCAGTTAAATCAAGCATAGACCCAATTTAAATAATCCAATTGTTTGAAAGGGAAGAACACCTTGTTTACGGTATAGCATCAAGAATTCGAGAAGATCTATTGTTGGAGGTGAAAAAACATAATGAGATTGAGTAAGTCATAGTTGGATTGTTTTTTTTTAGTTTTTCATGTTTGTGTGATTTTTGATGTTATTGCTTCATTTGATCTATGCTTGAGAAGAACCTTATATTTTTAAAAAGATAGGTTTCCCACCTTTCCAAGAAGACTAGTTTCACACTAAATGAATAAAAATGGCACTCACAAGGTGTAGCCAAGTGGACAAAAAGGGTTGTAAATCCCATTTTAAATGCCACCCTAATTTGTTCATGTAAGAAAATTTGATAAATACCTTGGAAAGTGTGATTGGTGAAAGAAATCAAGAATTGGCCTTAACCCCTAAAGACCCAAAGATCTTTTTAATGTAAAAATCACTAAAAACTGCCACTTTTAAGGGAATGAGTAGAAAAGTAGGATTTTTTTTGGTTGAAAATCCAAACATAGGATCCTGCACTAGACTATGGGAGGTATTGTACTTGTGCAAAAACAATCAACTCATTTTAGATGGAAGGAGTGAGATGTTGACATTTGAAGTGATTTTTTTCTTCCCTTCTTGCCCAAATTTTTTGGACACCTTTGACCACTCTCATAAAGTTGAGGTTTAATTCCTCCATGTAGAAAACAAAGTTAGGAAAGTGTAAGAGAAATTTCAAATGAAATGGAGGCATACAACATACTTCAAAAAATCTTTGAATGCTAGAAGGTCATGAAATTTGCCAACACACTAGGCAAAATTGGAGGATTTATGTAAATTCAAAAATTTAAATTACTTTGATCCAAATGGTGAAAAACATGGAATCTTAGTCTACTACAACTTAGCAAGAAAAGGCCAAAAAACAAACACACAAGCTGCTCAAAAGATTAAGTACCAAATTTTACAAGGGGTAGAAGGAGTGGAGGGTTGGGAGTCCCCCAAGATGAGCACCTTCCACTCTAGTCCCCTTTGCCCAAGTGTCCACACCTTATGCCCATAAGAGCTGACCCTCTTTGGAGTCAACTCCTAGTTACAAAGGAGAGGCCTTGCCCAAATTGCCATTTCTCCCCTATTTTTAGAAAATTCTTGTTAACTTCTTTGTCAAATAACAAAATGAAGAAAAACTTAAATGACCACGTAGGTCTTGGAATTACCCACCTCTAGTAAAAGTTTCAAAAAATCACAAGAACTAGTTTAGCTATAGTTACATGCCTGAAATCTATTTGTCCCTTGATGTAGTTACATGCCTAAAATTAATTTGTCCCTTGAGGGGACAGTTAGTCCTTTAAAGTAGAAGCACCCAAATGCTACACTAGCCGTTTAGACATCTACAATTAAACCTAAAGTAGACACTCTTGCACCCAAACAAGACACAAATGCACCCAAATCGGACAGGTAAGTTGACATAAGGAAACAAAAATTGTTTGGGTGTCGGTTTATGATTGAGTGTGACATGGTCTTTTTGTTGTCTCCTTTTCAGGGGTCTAGTGTCGTGTTAATCTAAGGAGTTACCTTCAACAATTCATAATTCATTCATACAATCTCAGAAAATTCTGAAAACAATTTGCTTGAATCTGTACCCATTTCCTAACAAGCACATGCCATTACATTCTCAAAAGACCCTCCAAATTACCACATCTGAGGTAAGTTTCGCATTTGGGTGCTTCTGCATTAGGGGTTAAGTAGATTTTTTTCTTTTAGAGTATGCACAATGGTCTCTAGATTATTTGGTTAATCTGATTAGACAAAACCAAGAAAGAAATATTCTCTTGGAAACCAGAGAAGCATTTTCTTCTTTGACCCTATGAGATTCCAATTAGAAGTTGCATACAGACAAGTTGAATTGAGCTCAAACAATCACAACATTACAAATTTAACCCCTAAAGGACCAAAGTCCCTTTGGAGACAAACAAGATTTTGGGCATGTACTTATGGCTGAACTACTTTGCGTGATTTTCTGAAACTTTTATTGTAGGTGAGGAATTCAAAGGTCTACATGGGAATCTTTTTTTTTTTTCATTCCGACATTTATTGAAGAAGTTAGGCATGAAAATCTGGAAAATGCTACTACTTGGGCAGCCAAAAATTTCTTTAAAAATTTCCACTTTTTCAAATAAAAATCTGAAATAGGTTCTTTAGACTTATATAGACATGGGGAGCTTTGAATTGTTCAATTCTGATAGATGAGATGAAAGTTATGAGGAGTTTTTATTTATGAGCAATTCTAGATTCTCTACTCTAAAATAAACCTTGAAGTCCTTTATTTCACTCGATTTTCATTATTTTGGAAAATGAACAGAATCAAAGGATGTAAATTGTTTATCACAACATTATAACTGTTGGGATTTGCATTTTTCTTTTTAATAATTAAATTCTTAACAATTTAGTGTTTTGACTCATTTTCTACTTCTTTTTACTTACTATTTTTTCACATGTGTTGTATAGTTCCAATTGATTTGAAAATTCTCCCACACATACCTAACTTGGTCTCCTACATGGGATAAATAAACCTCAACTTTGCGTAGAGTAGTTTTTTGATTTAAGAGTGGTGAAAGTCTTCTGAAATTTCTAGGCACCAGCAAAAAAAAACTTTTTTCCGCAATTAAGATGTAAATATCTCACTTATTTTAGTGTAGATTGAGCTGATTTTTTCACCACATGTACCTCTTGTAGTCTACTATAAGATCTTACGGTTGAATTCTTATAAAAAACTTTTTTCTTACCATTGTACTTACTTCCCCAAAAGTGGCAGTTTTCTGTGTTTTTTGTAGAAAAAATGGCTTGATCCTTTTGGAGTTAAATGATTTGATGTTTTGAATCTTGGTATAGATCAAAATTTAAGGTACCGTCAGCCTGGACACAAAATCAGTGCCAACAAATGGGCCCCATGTACTTCTTTTCTTGTCTAATTAATTTCAAGTACCAATTGTAGGTCAATTTCGTCTACTCTTGACATGATTTCATGTTCCTATTTTTAAGAAAAGTTCTTCCTTCTCGCAAGAACCTGGTTTGTAAAATCCATTTTGGCGTTTGAACACTCCCTACAAACTTGTTGCAGGGTGAGGTTGAGGGCGATAAAGAACAAGTAGATTTTTAGTGCAAGAGTCATAATTATGACAAAGCCTTGTCTTAATTTCATGTTGCTGAAATTCCATTGGAACCCTAAAAGTACCTCTAACGTACCTCTAACTCCCAAAAAATTAGTCCTTCATTAGCAAAGAGTGCCATTAGCTTCCCATCCACCATCCCGCACTGATGATGCTCCTGCTAAATGTAGAAAGTTGCATTTGGTGAAATTTAGCCATTTTCCTCAAGGTGTATGGGCAGCTTTAGGGCTAATTCCCTTCTACACCAAATAGTGCATTTAGGTTGCTTTAACAATTAGGATGTCTTACTTTGGCAAAGTTACATTATGACTCACCATTGACCACCTAGAGGGACATGCAACTCTCTTTATGCTACGATAGTTTTTGATTTTGTTTAAAGTTTCAGCTTCTATGCTCCTTGATCTTGGCGTTTTTTTGCTACGCCCAACTTCTGCTTGTTTCCTCCATTGTTTATTGCAATAATTATTGACAAAAATTAATATAGTCTTGGTAAATATTTGAATAGTGTGAAATGTCAAGAAATTAATACAAGGCAACCTAAATGCAAGGTTTTTATTTAACAAGGGTATAGTGACCTACACCCAATAGTGCAAGAAAGGAAGAGAAAAATGGACAAAATTGGATAGAATTGTTAACATGTGCACATTCATCCATACTTTGTACTACTATTTGTAAGCTTCATCCAAAACTTGGCAAATTTGGTATTGGTTTGGGGAGAGATTTGACAATCATCCATTTTTTTGCCGTATTTTATTAGTGTTATGGTATCCAGTTACGAATTAAGGTAAGGCCCCCTTTACACTAGAGGTAAGAAGCTGTGAAGAAAATCTCTCATGGGCCATGGCTTGTCTTTGAAAGGTTGGCCTTTGGAGATAGTGGCTTGTGGTTGTAGTGTAAAGTGAAAAGAGGCCACATTTTTTCAAAGATTTTTTTTTTTCCAAAAAATGATTTGATTGGCTGCAAAGATTCTGGCCCCCATGAATCTTAGTTAGATCTAAAGTTTTTTTTATTGACAAATTTTTGCCTAAATCTTACCTTGAAATCCTTGTGGCTACCACTACACAAAGAAATTACAGTAGGATCAAAAAGTGGATGAAATCGCCGGATGTCTTCTTGAGCAAATATATGGTTTGTTAGCTTTTAGATGAAAGTAGCTTATAATAGTAAACTTTTTGGATGAACGTGCACTCATCAATTATCCCTTCCAATATTAGCCAATTTTTCCTTACATGCACGCTTTTTAGGGTGCAAGTCGCTGTACATTGGCAAAAACGTGAAAAATACATTGGTTAGATTCACCTCTTTAGGTGGGCCTAACTATACTTTCAAGGGACTGAAAACTTGTGTTTTTTCATTGCCATAGAGGTCAAAAGTGTTGTTTACCTTATTTTCTCATTTTCTTGTCCCATGGAAAAAAAAATTCATCTAAAGTGACATTTCTTGGTCTCCTCAATTCCTGGAGCTTTCATTGGCTGAAAGTTTCCTCTCCATAGCTTCTCGACTCCAATGTAAAGAGGGCCTAAGATTTATGCAAATTGTTGCCAAAAAAAAAGGAATTGATATGTGCACACCATGGGGTTGATATTTGCACACTCCCTGGGGGGTAAATTTTAGATTTCTACCATCAAAAAGCTAGATTTGAGAATTTGAAATTCAGGTTTGGACTTATAAACCATGATATAGTCTAGCACAATAAAAAAAGTTGCAATTGAACAACACCCAATGAAAAAGCTTCTCTAGGAAGAAAAATGTTACTTTTACTTTTATTTGTAGAAACAAATAATCTTTTGCATTGGGTGTTGTTCAATTACAACTTTTTAAATGATATCTCAACTAAATCATGGTCTCTAAGTCCAAATCTAAATTCAAAAATTCTCAAATTCAACTTTTTGATGGTAAAAATCTAAAATTTACCTCCACCGGGTGTGCAAATAACAACCCCGGTGTGCACATATCAATTCCCAAAAAAACCCTGCCTAAATGCACTATTCAGTGTAGGGTTTCCGGTGAGTAGTGGAACTATATGGAAAAGCAAGGACAATGTGGGCTGGGCCCTACTGTACTCGGATGGGCCCCAGTCTGTTACCAATAGTTGACATGGTCCCTTCCTTTTCCCAGAAGTTGGCAAAACTTGGTCCTACCTACATTAAAAGCTCCCTCGGTCGGTCCCACTCCCAAATCCTTGGTTCCCATCTCAAAAGTAGTCTCGGACCCACTGCAACATTCTTGGTCCTACTCACATATCCTTCGGCCCCATTCTGAACTGAAAAAGTTGGTCCCACTTCAAAATTCTCGGTATCGCTTTTCTTGGTTATATGAAGGAAAAAATCAATATTCTTAGTTCCACAGTTCCACTTCAATATTATTGGTCCTACAACTCTTCGTCAACCGTGTTCCAAGCTTCTTCATAACTTATTCAGCAGGGGCTGACATCAGTGAGTTTGTTGGCTCCGCCCCCTTTGAAAAGACATGAAAAAAGGGGGGACAAAGTGGTAAAAAAGAAGTCACTAAATTATAATGGTTGACTTTATACTTACGTAGACATGGCTCAAGGTCGGGCCACACCAAACTAAAAACCGGTGCTTTGTAAAAAAACAGGTGGTGGCCTTTACTTCTGTATGAAGTATGGAAAAGTAGATTCCTTGATTTTTAACGGCCCCTTTTCTAGTTTGATTAAAATTGACGTTTTTGAGAATTCACAAATTAGTGTCTCAAACCTCTTGCCCTAGAATGGTGGAAAGGTTATTTTTAGAAGAACAACATATGAAATCTTAAGAAGGTGATTGTCTCCCAAATCTCCAAAAATACAAATTATTTCTTCATCCATTTCAAACCAGCTGTTTTAGCTTGTGTGGCCCCAACATCAAGGCCATGTCACACCAAAACAAAGTCTTGTAAAAAATAAGTGTTGGCGTTTACTTCTTTGTGTAAAAATAGATTCCTTGAATTTTTACACAACTGTTGTGACTTAACAAACAATTGCCATCCAATGTGCAGGAAAAATTGGTTGTTAGTTCATAATTAGTTGGTGGAATTGGGAAAAAAACCGTCTGCATTTTGAAATTCCTAACAAAAAATCCAGTTAAATTTTACTTAAAAATATAAATAGTATATTACTATATAAATTTAGAAAAATTGCCGGCTCAGTCCGGCAAAAAACCGGTTGAACATGAAAAATGCTGGTTTTTAGCCGGTGAAATCCAAATAATTTCCTGAACACTATTGCCATCTTGCCTTTGAACAAGGAGGAGGTTATCTTTAGTGAAAGAACGCATGCACCGTTGAGCAAAGTGGTGATTCCCTAATTTTCCAAAAATACAATTTACTTCTTCATCCGTTCAAAATCAGTAGTTTCGTCATGTGTGGTCTTATAAGACATTCTAGTAAACCTTGAGGACTTGAGGTTCAATGTTTGAAGATGATGGATGAATGTAAACACATCCATTGTGTACACAAATTTGATTTTTCACACACATGTTACATGTCAAACTCTTATTTTGGTTTTCAATCTTTTGCATGGTATATATTTCCAAAGCTCGTCTATGTAACTCTTTTATAATTCAAATAGTACAATGATGTTTCACCTTAGGAACTAACTTTTCTAGTTTCAAAACAAACTTCAAACATGAAGCATGATAAAAATATGTATCAAAAACTAACCTCAACTAAAATTCAACATTATAAACTCAAAAGAACATAGTTCTTGCAAAAACTATTTGTTTCCTAACCAAATTTAGAGGGAGTTCTGAATTATTTGCTTCAAATTTACTAACAGATATTTGAGAGTGCAATTACATTTCTAATAGTATCAACATGATAAATGGATTGCAATCTGCTTTTTGATGTTTAAGGAGTCATCATTTCATTGTACTTCTAGATTGTACTTTTTGAAACACCTTCAAATTACACTACTAATAAACCCGAGTAATGTATTGGCCTTCAAGGGGCTAAGGTCCATATAACTCCTTAATTTGCATTGTTATTCATGTTTATGGTTTAAGAAAATCTTGTACTATATTCTTTAACCACTAAAGGACCAACTGTCCCCTCGGGGACAAATGGATTTTGGGCATGTACCTACAGCTAATTTACTTTATTTACTTTATGTAATTTTTTAAAACTTTTATGGAAGGTGAGGAATTCAAAGATCTAAGTGCCCATCTAATTTTTGCTTCATTCCAACATTTATTGAAGAAGTTATGCATGAATTTTTGAAAAAGGGAAGGGCAGGCAGCCCAAAAATAAATTAAAATTGCATTTTTTTTAAACAAAAATCTGAAATTGGTTCTTTAGATTTATACATATGTGGGAATCTTTGAATCATTCTATTTTGATTGATGAGATGAAAGTTATGAGAAGTTTTAGGTTTGCTAGTAGGTATGGGACTCCCAAACCTCCATTTCTTTTGCCCCTTGTAAAATTTGGTACTTTACTTTTTTGAGCTCTTTGTGTTTTTGTTTTTCAATTTCTTTTTTTCCCAAGTTGTAGTAGACTAAAATTCCTTGGTTCTCACCATTTGGATCAAAGTAATTCATATTTCTCAAATTTACATAAATCCTGCAATTTTGCCTAGTGTATATGTAATTTTTTTGACCTTACAGCATTGTAATATTTTACAAAGTATGATTCACACCTCCAATTCATTTGAAAATTCTCCCACATTTACCTAACTTGGTCTTCTACATGGAAAAAATAAGCATGAACTTTGCGTAGAGCATTTTTTTTGGTATAGGAGTTGTCAAAGGCTTCTGAAATATTTGGGCAGCAAGAAAAAAACTTATTTTTTCACTTCAGATGTCAATATCTCACTCCTCTACTTCTAGAATGAGCTGAAGTTTTTCCCACAAGTACTTCCCATAGTTTATGGCAAGATCTATGATTGAATTGTCAAAGAAAACTATTTTTCCTACCTTTCTACTCATTCCCCTAAAAGTGGCCGTTTTCAGTGATTTTCAATGAGAAAAGGGCTTGGTCCTTAGGGGTTAAAGCTGTAAACAAGTTTTTGATCTCCACGCTTAGCTTGTTTTACACATATGATCTTTGCATAGTTATGGTCTCTTTTGGAAAACAGAAATTCAACTCATGAAGTGTCAATGGCTGTTTCACCTAAAATCCCTCTCTAATACATGAATAATAGATATTCCATACTGATGAGTATTTAAATAAAAAACAAGGGAAAACTATTATTGACTATAGAGTGTGGCATATTATAGGAACTACAAATATGGTTGTTTTTGTAATTTATGACTTGACTTTTTATGTTTTATGTTATGTTTTATTTCAATCGTCAAAATTTCGAATACGCACTTTTAACTACGAATTAGAAAATAATTTAGTAGTTATTTTCAAATACAATTTGAAGACTATGATTCAAAGCTTATGTCCATAGATTTGGATCTATTTGTTGTACTCTTTAATATAACTAGATTATGAAACAAAAAACTCAATATTTTTTTCCAAATATTAAAGATTTACCAATTGAAAATGTGATGCAATTTCTTTTTAAGAGTCATATTTTATAACTTAGAAAAAAGCTCAAGAATTGAAAATAAAATTTTCTTGCAGGTTTTGATTTTCAAATATCTGTAAAAAGGAGTTTTGGAAATTTAAGCCATGAATTTTTTTTTTAAAAAGCACAACAATCTTAAAAATGATGGACAAATAAATACAATACACCATAGTAACATATAATTTGAGTTTATCCATTTTTTACAAATATTAACAGGATGAATTGGAGCTTTTTTATAAAGTATTTTTTTCTTTTTGAACTACCATGTTTTCTTCCTTGCCAAAATTTCTATATTATTCATTAGCCAGTTATTGAAGATTGGGTTACTCGTAGTCATCAATTTTTGGATCTGTAGGAGCTATTGGAAGTCCCAAAATCTCTTTTCACAATTTAATGTAGTAGTACTTTTGTAAAGTGATGAAATTTTATATAAAATGGTGGCATGTTAAGAATAAAGTGTTCACGATGGAGGTAGAAAGTGGCGGTTTTTCCAAGAGCAGGCATTCATTGCCTAAAGTTTTAGTCATTGTTTTGCATCTTACAACAATACCTTTGGATCATCAACCTAGTGATAAATGAACTCATTTGATCCAAAGTAAGATATAAAAGGTAAAGACTACCCTCCTATTGTGTACAATGAGAAATTCCATGTTTTTGCTTTGACCAGTTGTTTACAGAATTTCTCCATTTTGTTTACATTGATTTGATTGAAAAAAATCCAAGAATTCTTTGAGTTGTTGCTTTTAAGAAGAAGGATCTCAATGGTTTGGTGAACTCAAGTATTGCAACGATTAAAGTAAAGTATACATGGCTATTTTATTTTCATAGCCTATGTTTAATCTAAGCATGTCAAGAAACTTAATAAAACAGAAACCAAATTTTTAACATTATTTTAGGTAAGGTGTGCATTATATGCTCTTTTCAGCGTTGATGCAAGTGATCTTCAAGGTTTTGGATTTATGGTGGAAACCACTTGCTCAATTGGAGGGAAAAACATCTACCACAAATTCCAAGACCAATTTTGCAAGATCAATTTACGCAAGGATACAAGGCCAAAGTGAATATGGTAGCAATTTAAAACCAAATTTTGGCCCATACGGGCACAAAAACACCTTCAACCACTCTTTGTGATAAAAAATCTAACAAGGGTCTTATTTTTCTTTTACAAAAGCTTTGAAGTTTTAAAGTTGAAGCCTTGTAAAATTGTATAGAAGAATGAACAAAAATAAACAAATGAAAAATGTGTTTTGATGAAATTTGACTTGAATTTTAAGGCAAAAAAATTGGCCTTTTGTTCTTTGTGAACACAATTCTTGAAGTTAAGGTTGAAATAGAGCTTGACATTGCAAGAATAAAAACGTTGTTAAAAATGTTGACCTTTTGACTTTGTACTACAAAGACCCCTAAAATTATTGATTTCATGAAATAGGCAGAACAAGAGGCAAGGTTTGGGACCTTCTTGAGCTCCAAATGGGCTTGATCACTAAGGTTGGTAGCTCAAATTGCAACCCCTTCTCTTGGAAAGCATCCAAGAGGTAGCTCAAGAATGGATATGAGGTGGTTCTTGAATGCACCTCCTTTAATTATAGAAGAAAAGGTACATTCTATTGTAAGAGCCAATCATACTCTTTAATTTTACCTCACCTCTTCACAAGTTGCAAGAGAACAATATATAGGAGACCTAGAATCACAAATAGGTGCCTTCTATAGAAAACTTTGAAAATTCATTAACAATTCAATAATGCTTTACAATTTGTGAAAAAAATTGTATTACATTTAGCATTCATTTCTCTTTGTTTGGAAACTAGACTAAAATCTTTTTTGTCTTAAAATGCCCATGAAAATGCAGATTAGTCCTTAAAGTGTCGCTAGTTGACTTAGTGAAAAGCGGCCCTCATTCTACGTGCACCTTATGTCACAAGAGCACCTCCATTGGTTTGGTGGCTTTGGAACGGGCTCTAGCCATTTGAGCAATGAATTGTTTAGGAAAAAATGGACAACTTGGGTGCTGATGTCCAGCGGTTTGCAAGAGGTTTAGGCATGCGAGCGTGTTTACTGGGTATAATTATTTTTATGGCTAACCACATGTATGCCCCATGGGGCTAAGGACAACTCATCTGGTGGTGGGTCAGGCTGTGCCGTTCCAATTCCATTGTGCTGTTGGGACATGCACTGGAATAACGGGATCCCCACACTTTGGAAATAGAATAGCTCTCCGTAACACAAGCTTTCTCAAAAAACTACAAGCCTCAGGGGGAGAGTGTCTCTGGCCACCTCTTTGGCAAGGCCGCTCAGCCCATCTCGCTAAGCGTGCCGCCAGTGGAGATCCGAGATGCGGCATGGACCCTCCGGCCCCTTGACTGACCGTTTATTGACAACCGGTGGAGATGCTCTAAACCTATTCAAGTATGGGGATGGCATGGTGAACCCGGGGACCAAATCCATATGGAGGCCACCCATTAGGGGGTTTCATATATGCCATTCACCACCAATTTCTTCCACGTGAATGAAATTGGTGAATAACGTGACCAAATCACTCCTTGAAAGAGTCATGACAACGTCTTAAAGTTGTGATAACATATTCACTAATGAATAAAAACTCATTCACAACCATTTGTTCACTATTTATTTGAGATATTTGAACCCCTATTGATGGATTCTCAAGAATCCATTTGCATTGGTGATCGCATGGACCTTGGGCCCAAAACCTCCCCAAAAGTCCTCGAAGGGGCACCTGCTACAAGAGATTGCAAGATGCAGAATTTCTGGAAGTACGGTCCAACTGAATGTCATGGGCTGCAGGGGCTTGCAACTTGGACCCTGCCCTGACCTGGCCTTGCCCTCAAACTTTGCCTCTCTGCCCTGCCCAGCTTTGCCCTCAAAATCGTGCCCCTGCCCTGCCCGCAAAATTTGGCATCTATATTGATGTGTTATATGAAGTGAAATTCTGCAACTTCATGTACATCTTCCACCCGCAACCATTCTTGGGGTTAACCCTTAATCTCTTAAGCCTTAGGAAAAATTTGAGCCCTCAAAGAGCCCCCATTAGAAGAAAAAACGTGTTTTAGAGGGGTGATTCACAATGACTATAAATGTCTTAAATAACTATACAATGATTCAATTATATTCGTTTAGGACATTCACAGTTGCTATGGATCAGTCATTGACGACATGATTTTCTTGTAGTGTCCCTTCAAAGTTTTAAAAAGATCCTAAGATATATGTTTGTTACAACAAACAAATCACTGATCTCCTATTTTCGCCCATCTTTTGAGTGCATGCAATCATGAAAGTTATATTGTTATGCCATCTCAATTGGACAAAGATGTGAGTACAATAAAATCATGAATTCTATTTTACTCTACTTGTACAGATGAGTAAAGTTTTTGGACAATGACTAGTGAGTTCATTTGCCAATATATTATCAAGGCAATGCCTTTTGTATTGTTTTAGATTGTGCATATGGCAAAGGTCCTTCATACAAGGACTAGGTTACCATTTTATATACATGTTTTTTGTGACTTACAATTGGAAAGCCATACAAGATATAGATACTTCACACACGCTTCTAATGTACCCGGCCTAGGCTTAATAAATTTTAAAAGAGTATAAAATTAAGGAACTCTAGGAGAGTTCAAGATTTTACTAATGTGATTTGCATATTTATCACTTTGAAACATTGCTCAAGAAATCAACAAACATTTGAAGGGTTTTAGAGCAAATTTTTCCTTTCATTGCTTTTTGGAGGAGAAAAACTGTTGTTCCTTATTATTTTCACGTTGGTTTCAAATCTGGTTTCCTATTATTTTCTCATGCAAGGGAGTCCATGCTTGCACTTGTGTGCACCTCTCTAAGGTAACTTAGAAGCATCCAAGAGTGACACTAGCCGTTTAGTAACATCAATAAAAAAACCTAAAGCTATACGCTCTTGCACCCAAACTAGACACACAAGTTAACATAAGGCAAAAAAAATTGTGTAGGTGGCGGTTTATGATTGGGTGTGACATGGTCTTTTTGTTGTCGCTTTTTCAAGGGTCTAGGGTCCACAATAGGTCAATCTAGGGAGTTACCTTCAACAACTTGTAAATTATTCATACGTTCTCAAAAAATCCCAAAAACAATTTTGCTAGCATTTGTACCCATTTCCTAACAAGCCCATGCCATTAGATTCTCATAAGACCCTCCAAATTACCACACTTGAAGAAAGTCACTTTTAGGTACTTTTACCTCAAAAAGGTTTTTCTCACAAGAAACTAGGAATTTACGTGAGAAGCAATGTTTTTGTTTGGGACATTAAATTGCCATAAAGTTTTTCTTTTGAAGAGCCTGAAATTAGCACCAAAGTCAGTGAAAACACTAAGTGTGATTAGCCAAAATTCATCAATGAAGGGATTGCTTTTGTCTCCCGTTTTTCACATGTCAAGCCACAATCATTTGCTTTAGATGTCTTTTTGCACTAAAAAAGCTTGGAATCGCCTATGGACTTCACCAAAAAATAAATGAGAGAAGCTAGATTTGCACCCACAAAAAAATAAAGAGACCGCCAAACTAGCACCAAACACAGAATTCTAATTTAACCCCTAAATGTCAAGGAGGACAAAAAACATCCTCTGGCTCTGAAAAAAGATTATGTGATTCACAAAAAAGTCGTTTCTCATTTGATTTTTTTCAGAAGTTACCATGAACACATGGTCCATCATGGAAGACAAAAAATTATCTCTTGATTTTTTTTTGTAACCCAAATTGTGATAAGATTCAAAAACATAGTGTTAGCTCCCAAGCTGCCCTTCTTGCAATTTTCATGCGGGCACCATGCACTGTTGACTTTTCCAACTTTTTGAAACACTACTACTGGTGCCCATATGCAAAACACTGTAAAATGCTACAGGCAAGGCAAGGCAAACCACGGTGATCCATTTGTCCTTTAAGGATTAAATAGTGAGATGGGTACTCAAAACCTCATGCTAGTCACCCACAACCATCACTTCATCACACATAACCATTTATTTTTTTATTGATTAGCCACTGCCACTAGTGACGGTCATGGGGACACAGCGCTTATGGAAGCTGCTACCTTATTGCTTCTTCGTCGTCGTCGTCACCACCGCAAGCGTGTCTATCGGCAACTGAGAGATTCTTCGCGCGAGCGATGCAACAAGCGCACCATCGCCGGAGGCGAAGGCATGTGCAAAGCCAAGGTAAGCGCGTAATTCCGAACACCGCATTTGTTGCGTTCAGTGTACGAGACTCTTCAGCTATGGAGAGAATTTAGGGCGCCGGTGCGCGTGCAGGGCAAGAAGCATGTGAGGGAGACAACAAAAGCCGTGGTGCGGATTGAAGCCATTCGAAGCAGCAACCCTAACCCTAGAGGGAACTCGGATGCACGCAACCGGTGGGCGATGGAGACGACGCAAGTGGCGTCATCCAGCGGCGTGACGCTCGCGGTGCGCGTGTTCCGACCCGCGACTCGTGCGCCGTCGCGCGAGCGGAAGCCGGTGACCGTGGTGCTGGTGCACCAGTACTCGCTCATGGGGGGATGCCAGGAGCTGCTGCGTGGCATGGCGTACCTCCTGGCGAGTCGAGGCTTCCCCACCGTCACCTTCGACATGCGCGGCGTTGGGGGCTCTTCTGGAAAACCCTCGCTCACTGGCACGGCGGAGGTGCAGGACGTCGTGGCCGTGGCGCAATGGGCGTCGCAGCACTGCTCCGACGCCAGTTCTGTACTCCTCGTCGGCTCGTCTGCTGGTACGAAAATCAGAAGAAAAGAAGCGTAGATCCATCCAATTCCCTCAAACCCTAATTTTGCAATCCCTTTTACGAAAATTAAGCTTCGAACCACTCAATCTTATACGAAATCTCCGTAGCTTTCCAACCAGACTAGTCTCACCCTCTAATTCGCAACCATTTGTAAGTTAAAGTCACGATCATTTAGAGAAACTCCTCTAACCCTAATTTTGCAATCCCTTTTACATCACACTGAGCTTACAACCACTCAGTTCTGTACGAAAGCGCTGTAGCTTTCCAACCTGACTAGTCTCACCCTCTAATTCCTAACCATTTGAAAGTAAGTCACAATCATTTCGCGAATTCCTCCTACCCCAAAACCCTAACCCTAATCCTAATTTGCACTGCCAACCTTCAAGTGCTTGTTGTGATTTCAATAGTTTGAATGACGAGACGTGTTATAGCTCGTTACAACCGCATTTTCAGCAGCTCTCGAAAAAGACGTCACTGGCTTGAGAGAATCTGAGATCGTGAGTGAAAACATCGTCTCTGCTTAGGGTTTTGGTTTAGGGTGATAGGGGTTGTGTGTGTGTGGTTGGGTTTGCAGGGGCGTCCATAGCAGGAGCAGCCATAGACGCCGTGAAGGAGGTGGTGGGGTACGTGAGCCTGGGGTACCCGTTCGGCGTTCTGGCGTCGGTGCTGTTCGGGCGGCACCACAAGCGGTGCCTGCAGTCGCGGAAGCCGAAGCTGTTCGTGATGGGCACCACGGACGGCTTCACGAGCGTCAAGCAGCTCGAGAGCAAGCTCAAATGCGCGGCAGGGCGCGTGGAGAAGCGCCTCGTCAAGGGCGCTGGGCACTTCGACATGGAAGCGCCGCAGTTCGACCACCAAATGGTGGATTTCATCTCCACTTTCGCCGACAGCTTGCTCCCCGAATCCCCCGACGAGCTTTTGTAAAGTAAAATTCTTGTACAGTGCAGTCCAATAACAAGTTCGAGAGCATCTCCACCGGTTCAGACTCGCTCAAAGTTTTCCATTTGGTTTGGCAAGGCCTGAAGGCTCCCAATCTCCACCCATGGTGGCCTAACACTTGAAGACACCCCATAAATAAGCAGTTGACCGCTTATCTAGAGAAGTAGAGAATAAAGCTCACTAAACTTAGGGTGAATAGTGCACAAATAGTGGCTTGTTAGACTCGCCAAATAAGAGAGTTTGAGAGGGATTTGGCTACTTTTCATCCACTTTGAGTGAGTTAGAGCCATTGGTGGAGATGCTCTAAACAAGTGTTTCAGTATGGCGATTTGTAAAAAATAGGTGGCGCATTTCCTTCTGTGCGTAAAAGTAATTTTTTTGATTTTCTTATGCCCACTTTTCTAGTTTGTTCAAAGTTGACGTTCTTTAGAGTTCACAAATTGGCCTCTTAAGGCCGGGCCACACCAAACTAAATTGGTGTGTTTTGTAAAGCGTTTTGTAAAAAACAGGTGGCAGTGTTTACTTCTGTGTGTAATAGTAGATTCTTTGATTTTCCATGCCCACTTTTTTTTAGTTTGTTCTAAAATTGATGTTTTTGAGAGGTTAGATATTGGCTTTGTCTCAAACCTCTTGCCCTAGAATGGTGGAAATGTTATCTTTACTAGAACAATAGACGAAACCTTAAAAAAGTGATTGTCTCCTAGTTCTCCAAAAGAACATAGGTTACTTCTTCCATTTCAAATTGGCTAATTTGGCACATGTGACCTTGACATCAGCTAGACAACAACCATTGGTGAAGAGCAAAAGAACAATACCCCTTGCATCTCTCCCTTGCATCTTTCTCCTCAAGCTGTGGCACCATGGAACAACACTATTTTGTGAGCGTAAAATGGTGAGCCATGAGTGAGCCATGAGTGGTGAGCCAAGATTTTGTGAGTATGAACCAATTTTGAGTCAAAATCAATGAAAAAATTTAAAAAATAAGTTTTTAAAAGACAAAAGTTTAAAATGCACAATTATAAGGTCCTATGTACAATGCCCTCCAACAAGTCCTCATATACCCTACTTTGCCTTTAAAGAACTTTGCTAATATGGAATGTAATTGGTAATTTTTTGGTTTTGAAGCATAGAAATTTGATTCTTATGCAATCTCAACTAAGCATACCAAATTTTGATTCTTCAAAACCAAAACCTCATTTTTGGTGAATTATTTTGTATTAAATTCATGGTTTTACATGATAGTTGATTAAAAAATATTGGTGACGAATTTTTGAGAATTAATTGCATGGATATGTAGGAAACATCCATACTCACATGTTCTATGCTAAAAAGGACCCCCTTAAGTAACAAAAATATGATCTACAAAGGTTTCAATGTAACTTGTAATATGCTCAAATTTTGTAAAATAGATATTTTTCACTTTTAACTAGCTTTTCATCAAATATACACAGCATCATGTTGAAAGATACAAACTTAGTCACAATTTATGAATCAAATAGCAAAATTTGATTATCATAGAGATATATCTATTAGCAAAGTCCTTTGAATGACAAATAGGATGTATGAGGACTTGTTGGAGGGCACTGTACATTATATACATATAAGTATAATTTTATATTCAAACAAAAAAATTCAAAAAATCCAAGCTCATGACTCACCATATACAGTAGCTCATGACATAGCATTCCCCAAGCACCATGTCATGATTGCAACTGTTTTGCAATTCTAACTAGCAAGGGTGTCTTTAGTTCATCAAGATGGGGGTATAGTGATGGTACATCAGATGTGGGTCTAAGTCAAACATGAAGTTCATGGCCTCAATATATGAGTGATCTTGGCTAGCACTCAAAGGAAACTTATACAGCTTGAAGAGTTAACCCTTAAAGGACCAAACCACCCTTTGCGGCCAGTATAATATGGGGTATTTTTCTTCTATTTTGAAGTGCATTCACACTTCTATTACATTTGAGATCAACAAAGAAGTTAGAGTATAAATCAATGATGTTCTAGTGAGGTAGTCAAATCCCAAATTAAAACTTTTTGTTGGTAGCAAATGCTAGTTATACAGCAGTGTACACGTATGTATTATAGTAGCTCGGTCCTTTAAGGGTTAATTGTTATCAATCTAGTTGGTAACAATGTACAGGAAGTACCAGCATTTAGTTATAAGTTAGCCGGTTGTTTTTGAGAATTGCCGAACTGAATTCAAAAGTTTAGGAAAAAAACCGATCATTTTAGAGGAAAAAAAGAGAATATTCCTTATTTTCTACAGGCTTAGCCGGGAGTGTACTCTAGATAACCGGTTGGCCCAAGAGAATGTAGGATATTAGCTGGTTAAGCAAAAAAAAAAATTCCAAACTGTGGTTGGTAAGTGCAATTGATTCTTCACCAAATCGTATTGCAATTCTTCCATCCCTCCTCCAATCTACCTCCCAAACAATCTTTGATGTCTCCAAAGCCAATTGTGCAGTGGGACAGCAAAATCCTCCTAGAGATCTTGCTACAACAGTTGCACACATAACATGACCCTCCTTTTTCCTGTTTCTGAGGTTCTTACCTGTGGCGCCCTTAGTAATGAAGCAACTGATGTGTATAGACAGGTCTGTATGTACAGCAGGTGTACAGCACGCATGCAGTGGTGGAATGATCAGTGTACAGACAGTACTGTTGAAAGGAGAGCTTGTGACAGTCGGATGCAGCGCAGATGTACAACATGCTGTTAGGGCTTGGTCCTTTGAATGCCCCCATTTACTCTCCCATTCATTCCTTCATTCATTCAGTTAACCTCTGAGTGTTCTCAAGTGTGGCCCAACATGATTGCTTCCAGAGTTTGAAAGATGCTGGGTCTTGAGTCTTGACCATGCCTTGCCTTGGTGATATCCCCAAGGAGAAAATACCTTTGCTTCATTTGAGAGAACTCGAAAAATCCAATAATGGGTGCTAAGAGCATCATCAATCCAGCACCGGAGACGACTCACCAAAAGTATTATTAATTTTTGACTGGCATATAGTTAGCAAGTGTAATCACTATCATTAGAAGCGTATTCAAAAACTCTTTAAATAAATAAAATATTACATGGAATTGAAAATTAGACAATCAAAACAAATTTCATTGAAAACAAGCTAAAGGACAAACAACATGGCAATTCATGTTATAGAAGGAAATCTATTATAATGGCACACCAAATTTTAAAAATTTGGTGTGTTATTATCTTGGATTTTCTTTTATAGGCACGGTTTGCTGTGTTGTTTGTCCTTTAGCCTTTTTCAATGAACTTTATTTTTATTGTCCAATTTCTAATTCCATGTAATATTTTATGTATTTAAAGAGTTTTTATATATGCTTCCAATGATAGTGATCATGCTTTCTAATTTTAAACCAGGCAAAAAAAAGTAATATTCTTGGTGAGATGTTTCAAGTGCTAGATTGATGATGCTCTAAGTCTTTTAGAACTGGCATCAAAATTGAGGGAAGGGTTGGAAAATAGACCCTATTGTGTTGTGAACAAACAGACAAATCGATTGACTATCTTTACATGTACAAACCTACATTGTACTTCAATAAATGGATTTTGGCATAGAATTTCGGTTTTCATGTATATTTTTTGATTCGTTTTGTGTTTTTTTTTTTGAGGTATTCTTAGTAAAGTGAAATTCCTTTTTGGAATTTTTGTAAATTGACACCTTTAGCAGAGTATAAAAAAAAGTAGACAAAGCCTCTTTCTTGATAGAATTTTTGTTAATCAAAAATTTAATTCCTTCCTGTGCTTTCTTCCTTTGGATTAATGCAGTTGATGCTATTGAAGACTTCATGAGAACGATCTGTGCAACATGCGCACATGATTTACATCTGTATTTTTGTCTGTTAATGTGCTAAATATAACTTTAAATGTCATCAACCCAACTTGTTGTGGTGCATTAATTGTTGTTGGTTGTGCGACTTGGTGAATTCTTTTTTAATTTTCATTCACTTTAGTTTTAACACTTAAAACAAATTAAATGTGAATCTGAGGGTTTGTGTTGTAGGTTTATAATGGAATCAGCTGTGTCTTAACCCCTAAAGGACCAAGCAGCCCACTTTGGGCTTTATGAGAACTTGGGCAGGCTCTATTGATTTCATAATTTGGAAACTTTTCATGAAATTTTTAGGATGGAGGCTACTCATCATAGTCTACATGCAAAGTTTCATTTTCATGTCATTCCAATAAGTAATGCAAAAGTTAGAAGGTTTCAATGTCAAATCGGGCAGCAAAAAATATACTCTAATTTTTTATTTGTTTATTTATAGGTTTGTATAGATTGATACCAACTCAAAAGAAATTGAATCACTCAATTTCAAATTATGAGGTAAGAGTTAAAAGGAGTTTTATTGTAAGGGCAATGATGGTAGGAAGAGGGTAGAAAAAACATATAAAGTTATCTTTTATTCTCAATTTTGAAAATTTTGAAATGAAAGTGAAATCTAAAGTTACTAATTGTCTATTAGAGCATTCTCACCATTGGAATGAACAATTTTCAAATTCTTCCAAAACTTATTAGCATATTAGTCTTTCATTCATCAATACCTTTCAATTTACGACTTTTGTAAAAATGAATCCAAAATATTTTTTGATTAAATTTTTTATGCTTTCAACCCATTTTTCAACATATTGCCAAAATTGCACAAGAAATACAACATTCATGTTTTTCTCTAAAAATTTTGAAAAACAAAACTTCACCTTTTAGAAGGACTAGAAAAGCCTACATTTTGAAGTTTAGGCACATTGATCTTGTAATTGGTGGAGATGTTCATCCTGAAAATTTGGGTCAATGTACTTGTGCAAGTCAACCAGAGGATCCTACAGTTGGATTTGTTAAAAAGTAAGTTTCAATAAAGGTTTTGACCTTGCTCTAGGGATTGGTATTTTGAAGCACTTTTGGGCCTTTAAACATGAAAGAATTTTAGGGGTTAACCCTTGAACGGCCCAAAAGCCCTTTGTGGTCGTATGTACAATCATATATTTAGACGTATTTGAGTTACTATGAGGACTTTTCAAAAAAAATTATGCACCCACCATCATACAACCCTTCAATACATATGATTGTAACACTTAATTTCCAGCTGATTCAAACTTCTCAATACTGGTTGCGACCGTATTTGGTACCGTAGCTCTAGAGCCCAAGGACCCTTTAGGTCAAAAACTTGATAAATTTTCTTAAAACATACAAACACATTACAAGGGAATAGTGTCAATTTGGACATTTTTTGTCAATTCAAACGTGTCAATTTGGATATTTTTTAATCAATTTGGACATATCTAGTCAGTTTGGACATGTCAATTTGGACAGTTTCTGTAGTGACATTACTCTCAAAATTTGAAATAAAGGATGCGGAAGGCATTGATATTTAGAACACATTGATTTCTTTAGATGCACTCTCCTATTGTTTTGGAGAGCCCCATCAAAAAGAGTCAACTGCTGCAACTTCCACATCGAGGCCCTTTAAGTTGGAATACAAGAATGGTCATGGAAGACCCAATTTGGCTTCATCAATGGCAATCATTATTGAATCTTAAATATGAGCGTGATAGTCTGCATTTGAAACAAGAATTTTTTTTATGGATATCACTGAAGTTTGCAATATTTGTATATTGCTCTCTAACAAGTTCTCATACATCCTGTTTTGTCATTTAAAGAATTTTCCTGTTACAAAACATAATTGAATTTTTTTTTTTTAATTATAAAAATTTGATTTTTATGCAATCCCAATCAAGCATACTAAATTTTGATTCCTCAAAATTAAAACCCTATTTTTGGTGAATTGTTTTAAATTATATTCATAATTTTACATAATAATTGATTGAAAAATATTGGTGATGGATTTTTGATTTGATTACATGAGTATGTAGGAATCACCCCTAAGCACATTTCCTACGCAAAAAATAACCCCCTTAATAAACAAAATTTTGATCTAAAAATATTATAATGTGACTTATGAGTACCATTCGTAAGATTTCATCCTCAAGTCAATGAGCCAATGTCTTCACGTATGAATATGTTGAAGCTTTCGGTTCTTTTAATTTGAAATGCCTTTACATAAACAGCTCTTTGTTGGCACTAAAAATGTGCTCCCATAATAGCAACTTGAAATGAATGCAACCTATACATGATTCTGGGTGTACAACATTGAATCCTGTAAGGTAGACATACCCAATCTGGAGCAACAACCTCATGTGGTGCATACAGCGACTCAGAAAACTGAGTCAGTGTTTCACTACTTTTTAATAAACTAGCAATCCCATCACATGGAGTGATCAATTCAACAATTAAAAAATCACTTTAAAGAGTACAAGCTTTATTGATTATTCACATGGAAATTGAAAACAAAATACACATACTATATGGAAGCATTAAAAATCTGAAATCAAACCCCTCACTGACTCAGTTTTGAACTTGTCTATCTATACACTCTCAAAAATCAGTCCACTTGTCTTTTGCATAAATAATTGCCCGCATTTTTAATGGCATGTTCTCATAAAGGTTCTCACACTCCGTGGAAGTGATAGTTGTAAGTCCCAAACACACGCTCCCATAATTCTAAAAGATATTTCGGAGGTGTTGGATAACAATTGAGCTTCCGTATTAGAGTTGCCCATAGGTGTTCTATAGGATTTAGGTAAGGTGATTGGGCATGCCACTTCAAAACATTGAAAGGTTGTTTACATAACCACTCTTTCATTGTTTTTGCTGTGTGCGCTTAGGATTGTTGTCATGTTGAAAAATGACTCTAGATGCATCTATGCCGTGCTTTAGAAAAGTGCCGTAGAGATTAGCCTCTAGTATTTCACGATAGAAACATTGATTCATTTTAATTTCTATTTTGCAAATCAAACCACGTCCAATTGCACTCATGCAACCCCAAACCATAATAGAACCTTCTCCATGTTTTATTCTTTTCCTCACTGTTCAATCTGTAAGACCCTCTCCTTTTCAAGCCCAATACTAGTAACGACCATTTAAGCAAAAATGGGTTGATCTTGGTCTCATCTGAGAAAATCACTTGCTTCCAATTTGCAACAGTCCAATTCTCATGAGATTTTGCAAAATCTAAATGAGCTAGAATATTCTTTTGTGAAAGAAGAGGTTACTTCTTCACACAAACCTTCAAACTAGCAAAATCCAAAGCACATTGCATTGTCTAGACACTCATCTTATTGCTAGATTGCTACCTAACCAATTTGCATGCTTCTATAGCAGTATCAAATCCTCTAGTTGTCAATGCTTTCACACTTGCCCTCCTCAAGTGGTTTGAAATTATAATCGGTCTTCCTCCCAAAGATAGTTTAACCTCAAGAAGACGTTTCTTTCAAATTCTCTCAACACTAGATTGACTAATAGTAAGCCATTTGGCTACTCTTCTTGTGCTTCATCCCTTTTGTAGCAAGGATATTACACTATGTTGCTTTTCAGAAGTTAATGGCCTTGTCATGATGTAGAAGAACTAAAAGTGCAATGTACTACTACAGAAGGAGAGGAAACACCATTTACTACTTACAAGACTCGTTGTTAAAATAAAACTCTGTGTGGCATTAACAACACATGGAAAAGATGGGCAACTAGACAGAGAAGACCAAAACTGAGTCAATGAGGGACTCTGATTCAAAATAAAGTATCTCAATCTCTATCTTAGATGTTTCACTACGGCTTCTATACGTGATTATACACTTGGATACCTCTCAATCAACTTTAATGACACCTGGTGATCCTAGTTCAAGAAGAAGATACGATAGGTTAAGTTAAGCAACCGTAGATACTGACTCACTTTTGTGAGTCACTATATATGTACACAAGTTGTACACTTCAGATCTCAAATCTAGGCAAGTCATAAATAACTTATCTTTTGTGTCACAGAAAATAAGTTATCTATAACTTGCCTAGATTTGAGATCTGAAATGTACAACTTGTGTACATATACTCCACATTAGGTTCTTGCTCTAGATTGGGTATGTTTATCTTATACAATGTATTCAAAATAAGTCACATCAACAGATGTTTTTCAAAAATAGTATTTTGCAAATGGAAGAAAAGTTGAGCAAATGCATGAAAGTACATACAAATGGATGAGTCCACCCATTGCGTTCATGCGCTCACAATAAGGGGTTTCAAATATCTCAAAAAAATGGTGAATGAATGGTGGTGAATGAGTAATCATTCACCAATACGAGGCTTCAAACTTAATGTTTTTCAGGTGCCTCACATTGCAATTCACCTTTGTGAATTCACTAGTGAATCGTGATGTGACTCACCTCTGGACTTCACTCCTAACGTGATTCACGTGAGGAGTGAATTTCAGAAACTCACTTTTGTGGCTTTGCAGGGCTCATTCACATGCTTCTTCAAACCCCAAAACTTCTTTTGCAGAAACTTTTGCAAACTCATGGGTGTCTCATACTTTGTTTGTGCAAGGGAATGAAAACAATTCACTGGTGAGTGGAGATCCTGTGAGGTGAGAAGTTCGAAGGCCAGATTTTATGTTTGAAGCCCCCTAATGAACATGAATGCACCAAAGTGAACCACCCATGAGGACCTCCTGGAGGTCCTCATGGCTTGTTCACTGGTAAATGTGAAGCCTCTCCCTCCCTCCTTGCCTCTCCCTCTCGCTCAGCGCTTATACGTCTCTCTTGTGCTCCGAGCCTCTCACTCTGCACCTTGCTCCAATTTTGTTGTGTAAGGTTCTCATGCAATTGATATTCATAATTTGTGCTTTCTTATATTAGCAAGATTTGAAGGGCGTCAATTGCATAAAGTTTTTGTTGAACAAATGTTTTTTGGTCAAGGTCAGGGTTTGGTTTTAGCACTATGAGTATGATGAATCTGCTTTTCTAGGAGCCGGGCTGCTGAGCAAAGCACAGGTGGATAAAGGATAGGCAAAGTCCTAATTCCTTGTTTATGAGCATGCATGGAGCATCAGAAAGCTTGAGTTGCGGATTGAGCATGAATATCGTCTCGGAGGCTTGTGTCCGCAAGGTTCAGTACTTGAGGCAAGGCATGTTCTTTTGTCACAATTTTAGATTGCTTCATTGAGGAATTTTGGTTTAAAGCAAAGACACTTTGTATGTTGAGCACTCAGTTAGAATGCTGAAATTTATATGTTCTTATTAGCAAACCAAAGAAGATTCCACTGCACCAAGGAATGTTTTGTTTTTATGGCTTATGCAAAATTTATCAATCTTCAAAGCTACTCTGGTAGATGACATAAATCTTGCAAGAATTCAGATGTTTAGGTTCTCATGTTAGTTTTGTATGCATTTTGCAAAAGTTTAGGGTGTCATGTTTTGGGACATGTTACAATTAGGTTCCTCTTCCGATCCTTAGGTTTTGGCAAATTGAGTAGAGTGGCGGTTGTACAAGAGGAAATCCACCTGTAGTTTTGATCTCAACAAGTTTCTTGTACTACGCACATTTTTACAGGTTGCAAGAAAGCATCAAGTTTGCTCAATTTGCAAAAAGGCCACTCTAAGGTTCATCATGCTTCTTGTGCAAATCAAATCCAAGGCCATGCTACAAAGCTAGCAAATCCCTTGCAACAACATTTGCATTCCTTGTATTCTTCCTAGAACCATGAATTCTCCTTAACATTGTCACAACTCGCCCTACATTCCTTTGTCAGGTCATCGTCTTTGGGTCCCGGATTCTCCCACTTTGAATGACATGCGTTTTTGGGAAATAAGCTTGAAGCCTTTTTTGGGTTGTAGTTTTGAGATTCATAACAACAGCAAAATTCAAAAAGAGGATATTTATCAGAGTTTCTAGCAAAAACACTTACAAACAAAAGCGAGCATTGGCAACAACAAAATTGCAATGAACGAGAAGCAACAATGGTGGAGCTAAAGGGATTTGGATTAGCTTGCAAGATAGAATGGTGATTGTGGGCAAAGTTGAAGGGGTGGTGAGTAGTTCACTAGGATATGGATGTTTGAATGGGTGAACAAGGGGACATGAACGGTGGCTTGGCTAAGTTGTTCATCAATTTAATTCATGTGAACAAAATTGGTGGTGAAGGGCATATTTCAAACCCCCTAATGTATGGTGTATTGGTGCAACATTGAATATTATGGCTGACAATCTTCACTTTCAAGACATGCGCTTGAATACTAGGCTCCTTCCTCCTTTAACCCTTTAAAGACCACACACATTTCACAAAATCCACTAGAAACTAGGGTGGTTATTTGGATGTGTAATTGAACCAAAATTGGACCTAATTTTTATAATCCAATTGTACAAATAGGAAGAACACTTTGTTTATTGTAAAATATCAAGATTTCAAGTAGGTCTACCGTTAGAGGTGAAATATTATAATGATTGAGTGAGTTGTAGGTGGAAAATCTAGTTTTCATGCTTGTGTGGTTTTGGATTTTAATGCTTCATATAAGCTTTGCTTGAGAAGAGCTTTACATTTCTAGAAAGCAAGGTTTTCCACCTTTTCACTAAAACTAGTTTCACACAAAATGGATAAAAATAGCAATCACAAGGTGTAGTTAAGTGGACAAAAAGGGTAAAAAATCCCACTTTTTTAGCTACCCAAAATTGGTTTTACAAGAAATTTGATAAATGCCATGGAAAATCCAATTGCTGTAAACATTCAAAAATTGGCCTTAAATGTAGGATGACAAATTTTAAAAATGAGATGATAGCACCATTTTAGCAGATCTTCAAATAAACAG
Source organism: Ulota crispa (assembly GCA_963920765.1). Classification (NCBI taxonomy): domain Eukaryota; kingdom Viridiplantae; phylum Streptophyta; class Bryopsida; order Orthotrichales; family Orthotrichaceae; genus Ulota; species Ulota crispa. The sequence goes on from OY987250.1 coordinate 16,670,004, forward strand.
TTATACTACTACCATATAGAAAAATAATACAAGCATATTTCTTAAGCAATTTGAAATTTTTAGGATTGCACAATTGAAATCAATTGACATTCTTCTTGGATGTTTGATGTATAGTGTTGTTGCTTTGATCCATCTTTGACCAAATATGGATACAAATTTTAAGGTCATGCTACATAAACAACATTATTTATCAACTCACAAACCCAACTCCATTATTATTTTTTTGGTTGGATGCAAAATTCTTGTGATTGCAAGCATTTTTCAAAACTAATTTCCTAATTGTTGAGAGATCTTACTCTATAGCCCTAAAACCACTCTGCTGAGCCAAAATATGGTTTGGTGGTCTCTAAAGGATTAACATCCAAGTTTTGATTCAATGTTAATTAGAATACCACAAACTTTGAAAACTTGATAGCTAGGTAGGAAATGGCTGCACCACCCACGACTCATTGCCATGGCCGAGTTCCTATTAACCCTTTAAGGACCACTTGACCATATTTTGGTCGCTGGGAGTGGTTTTTGGCCTGTAGGTTAAAATCACTCAGTAATTTGGAATTTGATGTTGAAGAATGCATGTGATCACAAGAATTTTGCATCCATCTAAAAAAATAACAATGCATTTGGGTATGTGAGTTGACAAATAATGGTGTTTATACGGCATGGCTTCAAAATACGTATCCAATTTTTGTCAAGGATGGATCAAAGCAACAACACAATACATCAAGTATCCAAGAAGAATGTCAAATTTCAATTGCACAATTCTAAAAAAATTCAAATTGCTTAAGAAATACGCTTGTATTGTTTTCCTATATGGTAGTAGTATAATTGTAGTATTTGAAAATCTACTAAAACAGTGTTGTCATTTCATTTAAAAAAAATTTATCCTACATTTAAGGCCAATCCTTGATTGTTTTCACCAATTGGATTTTCTAGAATAATTATCAAATTTCTTGTAGAACCGTTTTAGGGTAGCAAAGAAAGTGGGTTATTTGACCCTTTTTGTCCACTTAGCTACACCTTGTGATTGCTATTTTTGTCTATTTTGTGTGAAACTAATCTTGTTGGAAAGGTGGGAAACCCTACTTTCTAGAAATGTAATGCTCTTCTCAATCAAAGCTTGCATGAAATGTTAACATTCAAAACTGTACAAGAATGAAACACAAGAGATTTTTCGCATACAGCTCACTCAATCATTAAAATATTTCACCTCTAACGGTAGATCTAACTGAAATTTTGGTGCTTTACAATAAGCAAGGTGTACTTCCCATTTGTACGGTTGGATTATTGAAAATGGGTCCATATCTGAGTCAAATCCAAATCTAAGCTTACATCCCCTGTTTTCAGTGGATTTTGTGAAAATAGGTGTGGTCCTTAAAGGGTTAAGGTAGGAGGTTCTAAAATGGAGCATTAAAGGGCTGAAAATGAGTTTTGGGGAGATCATACTTATGAAATATTGTTCAGTAAATTTTCCTTGAGAGACAAGAGAAATTGGCATCTAATCCAAGTTGTTTCATATTTTTTGGAACTTCGTGGAATTAGCTATGAAACTTTGAAATGGAAAGGTCATAGGTCTCTAAAATGTTGCACCTCCTCAAATGTACATGACCTGTATATTTTTGAAGGGTTATGAAAAACAACATGTACAAACTAAGTACATTTGAGGAGGTGCACCGTTTTAGAGCATGCACCATTTTAGAACCTCCTACCTTATCAACCACCTTAAAGTTCGATCAAATCTTACCAATGGATCAGCGCTCGCCACCTGTCCAAGCCAAGCGTAGCATGTGCAAAGAACTAATGATCGTTTCTTACAGCATAAGAGAGTTTCGTAAATGACAGCAGAGAGTTTCAAATCTACACAGTGATAGAGAATTGGAAATACTACTACTGGAATCACTGGTGGAAAGGTGTAGCACCCATAGCACTTCAACCTCAAGTTAATTGTGATCTGCGGTGTGCAAGACAGGAGCAAGTACTGTAAAAGACCCATGCTGTCCGTTCTCTAACCTAACAAGGATGAGCAACTGATTGTGAAATTGTAAATTGCTCTAAACAAGACATTGCGACTGTCACAGACGACTAGGAATAGCCACAACTTGATCTCACCTAGAGCTCCAGAACTGAACAAAATACATCCAACGTTATATTTGTCGCAGAAATTTGACACCCACAACGATCCCTCCAACTCCTAAAGCTACTGTGCTCCAAAACCAAATTCTGTTGATGGGCTTCTTGGCAGGTATTGTCAGTAGCTCTTCCACCTGCAAATGGTGGACATGATACACGTAGATGTTAAGTACTGTACACCCAGGGTCTTACTATACCCCACTCAAAAGCCGGTGTAAATATCAGATCAACATGCAATTGAAAACAATTAGCACAAATAAGTGGTCTAATGATCAGAAAGAGCCCGCTTCCGTGAGAAAGAAGATTTTGAGATGGCTCAAAGCAAGGAATTACTTACATTTATATCGTCCTTCCAATGATTCTCGATACCAGAGAGGTGGCCTCGTCCAACAACAGCTACAACTGAGGAATACCGACTTGCAACAGTCCGTAGACTCGCTACCATGTACCTGTCCATGCCTTCCTTTTCAATGGCTATCGAAAATTTCTAGGCTTTTTTAACGATAATCCTTTCGTGCACCTTCGATAAAGTCCTTAATTCAAAAAGACAGATTTGATTATAGAAACCTCAACTCAATGAAAGGTGAACCTCTTACTATTCACCGTAAGACATCTGCACGTCATGTCGTCAAGGGTCACATATTTAAAATGAAGTCCAGCGAGCAACAGAAATGAATTGCTTACAAATCTCGTTCGGCAATAAGTGTCTCTGAAAGAATAGGAAAGGTCTTGCTTAGCTTCTGAATCATGCGTGTCACCACGTCTTTCTGCTCCATCTTCTCCATCTAGCATTGTTACAATATCAACTACTTTAGCATTTGCTTTTAGAGGAAATACCTAAGTGCAGACGCGGTTGTTTCTAGATTAAACAAATATAAGGTAATTCACAAATAACGGCAAATTTGTTCACAAATCAAATATCCCATTGGAGGAGGAAGTACCAAGCTAGCAAAGAGAAAGAACTTAAGCAGTATACCAAAGCATGGAATTCATCTGCACTTGGTAGTTTGAAAGCGGCGGTCAATATGCCGAAGAGTAATTTTATCTTGTGCCGAATGCTCATCATTCCCCAAGTCCTTTTTAAAGTTATCTGCATAGATTTAGCAAAGTTAAATCTACGTAGTCTTCTACCTGTGTCAACAGACCGGAAACGCCAACTCAAAAGGTAAAAAAGACAGAAAACTTGTGATTAGGCATAAGCTGACGTTCCACAACAAAGGGGATCCAGGTACCTGGATAGGTCGATCTCCAAGGGTAAATGAAGCACGACATTTCACAGCCTCCTCATATGCTATACGAAATTCTGTTCCAGGAAGAATCTCCAGCTTCTCACCCACCTGCCAAATTAAATTGAAAGTTACTCATATATGGTCGGTTGCCATACCCCAACGGCCTAAGATAAGGCGATACAAATAATCAAAATTTGGTAAAAAGCCATACCTTAGCAAGAAGCCAGCTGTATATCAAGCCAAAAAGATTCACTTCTTTCTTTCTGTACGATTCAAACATGCTGCTGAATGTTGGTACCTAAATCGTAAGAATGAAACAGTTGAACCCCTCCTTTTTAGCTCACATCAATAACCGATTCAATTCCAAATAAATAAGTTTTACAGCGTCGTAGAATGATTAAAAAATGCCGAGCCTAGTATGAATAAAACAAAATAAACAGTGAATGACAAATTCTACGGCGTAGAGGAGAAAAACTACCTCGAGTTTCTTTTGCAAAAGAATGTTCGTCCTACTTGAACAAAGCTCCAAGAACACCACCTGAACAAATTTTGAAGTACAGTACTATAATGTCATTTGCAATAACAAAGCTTGTTCTCTCCTAATCTCATACTGTTAATAATTCGCAAAGTAAGCCTAGAAGAAAGCTCTGTAAGATGAAACGGTATAAGAACGCTGAAGTGAGTCGGGCTTTGAAAACTTACTTCTGGCTTAACATGTCTGATGAGGGCCTCCACTTCCTCACATGATGCCTGTGTAAAGGAGTCACAATAGGTGAGTTACTAGATGTATCAACAAATTCAAATGAGATTCTTCGTTAGATCACGTAATTTTATTGAAAATTTCTCCTCCAAGTGTTGTACTTCACACCTAATTTACCCTACATAAACACCCTGCAACCTTACACCTCGTTTTGAGAATCTATGAAATTGCTAGACGATAAATCTCGATAGGTAATTTGGTAGGATATATCCTTCACAAACCTTTGAAACGTGAGCGGTGCCAATGATATTGATAGTACACTCGCCATTCGGGGCATTTGGTGAACTTGATTTATAGTGCAACTGTATCACGTTCTTGCCCACCTCCAATGGCAGATGCTTAGAACTTGGAAGATACTCAGTCTCTCCTTCAAGAGTAGAACCAACAGCGGCTTTTTCTGAATGATTTTCTTCTTCTCTAGCCTCGTTTTTATCAGTGTTGTAGACGGATCCAGATTTAGATTCGTTATTTTCAAAACTATTTTCTGGAGTATTTTGCACGTTGTATACGACAACATAAGCACCTCCTTTAAGAGGTGATTGCATCAATTCTCTGTCATTCCGTAGGTCAGTATGAACTACTACCTTTTCCACAAGATCTCCGTCTTTGGTTGCGTCCTCCGTGCATGATATTGAACTGTCAATCATGGATACATCCGAGGGACTTCCAGCAACATTATTTACAATCAACGAGTCAGGTAAATTGAGGTCTACATTAGAAGCTTCGGCTCCGGGTTCCTCCATCTTAGGTTCCTCACAATCCCCAGTTTCACGATGTTCCAGCACTATGGCTGTATCCAAAGGGCTTTCAGCGTCATTGTTGTCAATTAAAGAGCCAGGTAAGTTGAGATTTGCGCTAGACGCTTCAGCTGCAAATTCCTCCATCTTAGGTTCCTCACGTTCGCCATTTTCAAGATGCTCCAGCACTGTAACAGTATCCGAGTGGCTTCCAACGTCACCATCTCCACTGAAGAGATCAATTATAGACTTAGTAACTTCGGCCTCAAACTCCGTCTCATATTCTTCGGTTGTTTGGGTTTCAAGATGCTCCGAAACTCCTCCTGAAGTTGAAGGACTTCCAGCTCTAGATTCATCTATCAAAGGATCAGGTTGAATTATATCTGCCTCGGTAGCTTTGGCGGCAAATTCCTTCTTATGTTCTACTGGCTCTTCAATGTGAAGGTGCTCCAATACCGTAGATGAATCCAAGGAGATTTCGGCATCGCTCAAATTTACTAGAGTATCAGGCAGATCAAGGCCTACACTAGCATCTTCAATCACAGGTGTGGTCTGAAGTTCCTCAAAATCTTGACTTTCAAGACCCATTGCGTCAGCGGTTCAGTTTGCATAAATTTCCAGTAATTACGACCCTTAAAATGCACTCGATATTTTCAGGAGCCTTGTCAAAGATCTTACGAGAGAAACGTCTGGTCGCTCATATTCAATACCAACAATAATCTCGCCGTCAATTAGCAGAACATAGAGAGAGCTTCAAAGAATCAAATCATCAAACTCGTCCCCTGCACATTCATGACACATAGGTTATAAGTGTCAGACTTCGGCTATCTTATTCTCCTCGAAGCACATCCTTCAAATTACGAGAACTCTCTACTTACGACCGTAGTTACCGCTGTCAATAGAAACTCAAAAAGCTGCAGTGCTCTAAGCTACATTCCTGGATAAAAGAAGCAAAAATATATTTTCAAATTCCGGGAGAACACTATTCTATAAAAAATGTCTACCACACAACAGGGAGGGAAGCACATTATCTTTCAGGCACAGATAAATAAACTAAATAACAGCTACTCATGCGTGCTCACATGCACTTGAGAATTACAAGCAGTCCACTGCAGTCTTACTTAGGCCGCAATAAAGAATCAGATGAATTTTAATAGTAATCGTTAGAAAAGGTGGCGAGGGGATCGATCAAACGACAAATACAAAAAAGAAAATGTGACACGCCACAAACTCTACTGAGGTACGAGATACTGACCTTCCGATGAAAAAAAAGACTTGGAGAGCTTCATTTTATTAGCTGAGCTCAATTCAAAAGAGAATATTTTAACAACTACAATTGAGACGCTACTAGGAACCCTTTTTACCCGTTATTTAGACAATTAATCATTCTTGAGATTCTGGTTCTCAATATCAACATCAGCACCAACGAACTGTGTAGTATACGGAAGTATAATTTTGACAATTACTTATGCTACAGCGTTTGAAGATACCAGGTCAGCAATCACCGAGTCTGTCGCGAATTACAGAAGTTAAAAAAGAACAAGGTTACAGTAAATTCAGGGGGGGCTGCTACCTGTCCAAACTCAAGGTAAGCAGATATTGTCTTTCCATTTTTTTAAATAGTCATTACCTTTCCAAACTTAAGAGCCTAAACGCCTGGCCTACGACGGCCACAAACATAAAGTCCAAAAAGAGACTTTAGCAATTGTACATTAGCAAAGCACAGTTGTATACTTGCGCACGCTAATGCTCAAGTGCACCAGTACAAACTAAGGACGTCAACCTGCATGAGAAAAAGTGCTCGCGGACGACTATAGGAAAACAACCGGAGAACGCGTATAAAATAGGCTAAAAATCAGAAGGTGCTTAGCATCAAACTCTTAGATTGTAGAAACTAAAACCTGTCACTAAATTCTTCATCAGCTCTCTGCTGAACACTTAAAATGGACAGAATTTTGCCTCTCACTTCAAGATAATTTTCTTTTACGTTACCTCACGTGAAAGAGAACACTCATCCTCTCGAACTTGATTTACACTTAGCAAGCAGATCCTTGTACGCGACAAACGCACAGAACCAACGCAAAATCACAGCAAAAAGCTCGTCAAGCCACAGCGAGTGGATTACCTACAAAAAGAGACATCGCTATGTAAAGTGCAATATATTCCTAATCAGTTCTCTGATGAACGCGGAAATTTACCTCGATCTTAGCGAAGATTGCAATCATAGCAAATTCTTAAGAATTCCTCCTCTCCCGATTCACTTAAATTCTTAGCAAGCAAATCCGCGAGCAAAATCATACAGGCTCTTGGCCGAGTCATACGCGCTTTATGCCCTGTTCTAGCTCTATCCATACTACAAATTACGACAGTCCAATAGAGCAGAAGTTTCCAACGCAATGATAAACACCTCCGATCCAAGGTACACTCCTCGTTTTCTCATTTTAGTTCGTTGCTTGGACAGCATTAAGCAAGCTCAAGCAATACGCGAATCTAATGACCAGCTTTGCAAAAATGAAAATCCAGAAGCATACCTTGACCAGACAAAAACCGCGGAGCTTCTTAGCAACAAGATTATTTCAATTTGTCACATGCGAAGATTGAAATCGTAGTAAACTCTTCAATTCCTCCTCTCCCGATTCAATTCAACTATTAGCAAGCAAATCCATGAGCAAAATCATACACGCTCTTAGCCAAGTCATATGCGCTTTATGCCATGTTCTTCTTCCAGCGAGAGCAGCTCTATCTATACTACAAATTACGATAGTCTAGCAGAGCAGGATTTTCCAACACAATGACAAACACCTCCGATCCAAGGTACACTCGTCATTTTCTCTTTTTAGTTCGTTGCTTGGACAGCACTAAGCAAGCTCAAGCAATACGCGAATCAAACAAAAACGAAAATCCAGAAGCACACCTTGACAAGATAACAACCGTGGAGCTTCTTAGCAATAAAACTATTTTAATTTGTCACACGCGAAGATTGCATTCGTAGCAAATTCTTAAGTCCATCCTCTCCCGATTCAGGTCAATTCTCAGCAAGCAAATCCGCGAGCAAAATCATACACGCTCTTGGCCGAGTCATATGCGCTTTATGCCCTGTTCTTCTTCCAGCGAGAGCAGCTCTATTCATACTATAAATTACGACAGTCCAGCACAGCAGAATTTTCGAACGCGATGACAAACACCTCCGATCCAAGAGTACACTCCTCATTTTCTCTTTTTAGTTCGTTGCTTGGACAGCACTGAGCGAACTCCATCAATATGCTACTTAAACGACCAGATTTGCAAAAATGACAAAAATCAGAAGCGTACCTTGACAAGATAACAACCGCGGAGCTTCTTAGCAACAAGATTATTTTAAATTGTCACACGCGAAGATTGCAATCGTAGCAAATTCTTAAAAATTCCTCCTCTCCCAATTCACGTCAATTCTCAGCAAGAAAATCCGCAAGCAAAATCATACACTCTCTTGGCCGAGTCATACGCGCTTTAAGCCATGTTCTTCTTCCAGAGAGAGCGGCTCTATCCATACTACAAATTACGACAGTTCAGCACAGCAGAATTTTCGAACGCAATGACAAACACCTCCGATCTAAGGTACACTAGTCATTCTCTCTTTTTAGTTCGTTGCTTGGACAGCACTAAGCAAGCTCAACAAATCCGCGAATCAAACAAAAATGAAAATCCAGAAGCATACCTTGACAAGATAACAACCGCGGAGCTTCTTAGCAACAGGATTATTTTAATTTGTCACATGCGAAGATTGCAATCGTAGCAAATTCTTAAAAATTCCTCCTCTCCCGATTCACGTCAATTCTCAGCAAGCAAAACCGTACACGCTCTTGGCCGAGTCATAAGCGCTTTATGCCCTGTTCTTCTTCCAACGAGAGCAGCTCTATCCATACTACAAATTACGACAGTTCAGCACAGCAGAATTTTCCAACGCAATGACAAACACCTCCGATCCAAGCGTACACTCGTCATTTTCTCTTTTTAATTCGTTGCTTGGACAGCACTCAGCGAGCTCAATCAATATGCGAATTAAACGACCAGATTTGCAAAAATGACAAAAATCAGAAGCGTACCTTGACAAGACAAACACCGCGGAGCTTCAAATGCCGGTCCGATCGCCAAGCTAACACCACCAGAGCACTGCAAGGATGCGATCTTGCAAGAGAGAAGAGAGAAGAGAGATCGACAGAGAAGGGGGGAGGCGGGGGTTGGAGTTCTTGCTCGTAGATTCCAGAGAGCTGAATCTACGCTTGCACATACCGTAGACTCCAGAGGGTTGAATCTACGCTTTGAGATACCGTAGATTTCCTAAAATCGACCACACGCTGTTCGCGCGAACGGCTGTCAATTCTTGTGTCAAGAACCTCAGAATCCCGGAGAATTGGGACGTAAGCTTACGTCAAACCGACACTTTAACCCCTCAAGGGCTCTGGAGCTCCGGTATCAAATACGGTCGCAACCAATATTCAGATATACAGATGTTTGAATCAGCTGGAAATTAAGTATTACAATCATATATATTGGAGGGTTGCATGATGGTGGGTGTATAAAGAAATTTGGAAAACCTTCATAACAGCTCAAATATATTTGTATATATGGTCATGGTCATAAAGGGTTTTTGTGATGATTAGGGGTTAAGCAATGGTCTCCTTATTTTTATTTATTTTTTGTTGGTTTTTTTTATTTTATTTGTTTAGTTGTTTATTAATCTATTTATTTTCTTTGTACATGACATTTATATAAACTAAATCGGTGCAACAAGAAATACTAAAGTACAATACATATATCTATTAGCACTACAAGAAAATTATGGTCAAATCTACAAAAAGTTGACAAAAATTATGACCTAATCTACAATATATTGTAGATTAGGAGATTAGGTCACAATTTTTGTTAGCTTTTTGTAGATTTGACCATGATTTTCTTGTACGGAGCTCAAAAGCAATTTCACCAATAAGAAGAAAGAAATCTAGGTTTCATTCTTATGGTTTTGAATTTTGGATAGTTTCTTTAATTTTAATTAAGTACAGTGGTTCTTGGTTAGTGTCAACACTTTGGGCTTGTCAAAAGTGTTGACATTATCCAAGCATTGATTATAAACAAACCCTCCATTTGTGTTACTTTCCCTAGTTCTAAGGGTTGCAACTTTGGAAGTGCTTTCCTACCCACGTTTTTGGTACATTATCCAAACGCCTTTCTAACTAAGGAGTCAAAATGGGAATTGATGAAAAGAAAAAGTTGATCATATGCAAGCACTAGACCTTAACCAAGCTCATAATACATACTTTTGAGCAAAAGGGGAGTGGGGTTGTAATCTTATCCAATTATTGCTCTTATAAAGATTAATGCTAACCAAGCACCACTATAGTATATCAAATTTGGGAGTTGCTAATTGTAAGTGTTACTCACCATATGTGGGAATTTTATTTCACATCGTAGTAAATTTATTGTATATCTAAACTTGATGTTTTTATGGAGCTAATATAGTCACTTGTGATTACTAAGATCTTTTTAGGCAAAAGTACACTCTATAAGTATCTCATTTTATTGAGGTTCCACATCAATGAAAGGTTGTTTGAAATCTTCTTAATAGTGCACAAGTTATTTCAAGGAGGAAATATCCCTAATACCCCTCAATTCTTTCAAAATACCAAATGTACTCCTATATTATTTGAAATATAAAAAATACCCATGACTTTGTGTAAGAATATCAATTATACCCCTAGTTATCTTTGAGAATGTCACTAAGATCCCTAGTTTTTTGTGCCTCTTTACTGCAATTTTTTTTAATATCAAAATGACAACAAAAATCACTATTTAATCATTGTAATAGTTATGACCACAATAGACTTACATGCAAACACCCTATATAGAGCTTAACGAGCTTGCTTCCAAGATTTGGCTTGCATTCAACTTACATCTTTTTTTTGTGCTTTCCATTATCATCCACGTACTTACAAAAATTTGCAAAAAGAGGCACAAGAGAGTTAGGGATATTTTTTATAATTCAAATAATACAAGGGTATATTCGATGTTTCATAATGTGAATTGATGGTTCCAAAGAACTAGGGGTGTAATTGATATTCCTACATAAAGCCATAGATGTTTTTGATATTTCAAATAACGTAGGGGTATTTTTGATATTTCCCTTTGAAACTAAACTAAAGCTTAAGTTTTTTTTTTGTACTTTGATTATTCATTTTTGACAATGTCCTTTAAAGTTGTCATTTAGAAATCTCAAGATAGGGAACTGATACATGTTCCACCCCTTCTTGACTATTCTACCACACCCTACTATATATGGTCAATATTTACAATACAAAAATAGGTGTGGACCACAAGAAAATGATCACTAATTTGAAAATACAACTTGACATAGAAGTTGCAACATTAATTTTGTTTTTTAGCTTTTGATCCCGCTCATAGTATCAATTAAAAAATCTAAATCATGTTTAGGTTAATTCATATTTTTTGAACTGATACTATGAGCGGAATTAAGAGCAATAAAATAAAAGTAAAATTGTATCTTCTATGTCAAGTTGTATTTTCAAAAATTAGTGATGTTTTTCTTGCGATCTACACCTATTTCAACATTGTAAATGTTGACCATATATAGTAGAGTGTAGTAGGATAGTCAAGAAGGGTATATGTATCAATTCCCTTCAAGATGTTACAATGCTATCTTCCAAAAATTTGACAATGGTGCCAAGTTTATGCCTTGTACGTTACAAAATTGATGATCATCAGCCGCATTTAATTTATTGGCAAATTTGTGCCTAAATCTTACCTTGAAAGTGAGTTGGCTATCGTTACACTAAGAAATTTGCTTGGAAAATTGGATGAAATCGCTAGACTCTTCTCGGGCAAAATCTCAACTCTCCAGATTTTGGATGAAAGTAGCTTGTATTAGAAATTTTTTGGATGAACATCTATATACCATTCATTTGATCCAATTTTAGCTAAATTTCCCTTACATGCTTGCATTTTGGGGTGCAGGTTGCTCTACCCTGACAAAAACCAAAATTAACCCTTGAACGTCAAATGGGTGGCCGTGCCTGCCCTCTACAATGGTCTCTACAGTGGTGTGGCAGGTGTGCACCCATTAAAGTTTTGTATCTTAGAGTTGCAGAATTCAACAATGCATGGTGCCCTCATGAAAAGTGCAAGATGGGCAGCATGGGACCTAACACCGTGTCTCTGAATCTTCTCACAATTTGGGTTATTGAAAATTATGAGGGCATTTCCTGAGATTTTTTTGTCTTCCATGGTGCACCACGTGTCTATGATCACTTCTACAAAAAAAAAAAATAGCTGAAAAATAACTTTTATCTATAACTCAGCTTGGTGGCCAGAGAACAATTTTTGTCCTTGTTGACGTTCAAGGGTTAAGGTAGCCGCCCCCATAGCATGAGTTTAAGCACTTTAGCATGGTTAGGGTAGTTGGACAAGTGCAAAAATTATATCATTAGGTTGGAAACAAAGAACAAAAAATATTAGTTTAGCTTGGGAAGTTATCCACATAGTCATGTGTGCGAGGGTATTTTTCAAAATGCTAAATCACTGAAATTGTAAGAACCATGTGTAAGAAATGCTAAAAATAAGATTTATTGATTCTTAAATAGTGAGATGGGTACTCAAAACCGTCATATCAGTCACTCACAACCATCACTTTGTCACCCATAACCATCACTTAGTTCACTCATTTGATTTTTTAATTATGATACCAGTGACACCCATTGGATTTTTTAATTATGATACCAGTGACACCCATTGGGACTGTCAAGCTGATGGGTGCGGCTACCTTAAACCCTGATCGTCAGCGTTCCAACAATCATCGGGTGACAGGCTGACAGCTAAGCTCCCCTTTCCTCGGCATTCATCTCAGTTTTTTCCTTCCCAAGCCTTCCATCGCCCCTTCCATCCTCGTCCAAGACATTGCAGCACTGTTCTGTACTAAGTTATACAGCACATTGAGGCTTATGGCGGCCTGGTGTGTCCTTGGGTGCCCATTTTGTAGTTGGTTGTCTTTCTGGCGTCGTGTTAGTATTCCAGTCATTTCAGAAAGGACTTATGTACCTCCTCACTGATTTAAATCTGTGATATCGGCAATTCATTGTTTCAGTCACGTGAAGAGCATACAGGCATTGGTCACTGCAGATTCTTGAATAATATTATGACGAGCTTGTCTGTAGGAAGACATGGCTCCTTGAATCTCGCATTGCCTTTGCATACTCAAGAACCTGTTGCACGGAACTTGAGAGTCATCAAGGGGCAGAACGGTAATGGTAGTAGTAGTAGTATGAAGATTGGTACAACTGGTAGCAAAACCCTAATTAAAGAGGTCACGGTCGTCTCCGGTACCCAAGAATCGACCACGACACAGGTTGTTGACCTTGACATCTGGCTTGAGTTTCGGGATTTGACGTATACCGTAATCAGTAAGAGGAAATTTGGATGGGGTTTTTTTTTGAAATGGGTATGTTACAATCGCTTCTCACGGTGTGGGAATAATGACGATGAAGAGATTGCTAGAGGATCTGTAGTGATGTCGAACAACTTGTTAAAGGGGATTTCTGGCAAGGCCAAGGATGGGGAGATTCTGGCCGTGATGGGACCCAGCGGCTCAGGGAAGTCGACGTTGATAGACGCATTAGCTCAAAGAATTGACAGAAAGAGTATAAAGGGAAGCATCACTTTGAATGGCCAAGAAGTGGATCCGGCGTTACTCCGAAACATATCGGCGTACGTGATGCAAGACGATCTGCTGTTTCCCATGCTGACAGTGAGGGAGACGCTCATGTTTGCAGCCAGCGTGCGGCTCCCGGCAAGTAGTCACGGGAAGGAAGCTAAGGTTGAGAGGGTTAATAACCTGATTCGGCAGCTTGGATTGGGGAAAGTTGCAAATACTATCATCGGAGATGAATCTCACCGAGGTGTCTCAGGAGGTGAGAGACGCCGAGTTTCGATCGGAATTGACATAGTACATGGTCCTTTGCTTTTATTTCTGGACGAACCCACATCGGGTCTGGATTCTTCTAGCGCCTTCATGGTCGTCGAGACGCTCAAAAACATTGCACACATGGGCAGTATTGTGATCTTTTCTGTACATCAGCCTAGTGACAGAATCTTAGGTCTCATAGATAACCTGCTCATTCTCGCAAACGGCCAGATGATCTATATGGGTTACCCAAGGGATCTCACAGCGTATTTCACCGCATTCAACCATGGATATCCTATTCCCTCCTCACATGGAAATGCCGCCGAGTTTGCCATTGACCTAATTCAAATTCTCAACTCCATGCCGGAAGGCATTAAGCCACTTGTGAGTCGGTACAAGGTGACAAGTGCCTACAATAATCTTCGTGCGATTGAATCGTTGCAAGTCAAGCGTCATAATCCTGCTACACCCACGGGAGTAGCGGGCGCAATAGCAGCCAGCATTGCTAAGGGAAGATTGATGATGGCAACCTCTGCAGGCTATGTCGACCATTGCAATGACAGCACCACGCTGGTTCTCAAATTTGCCAACACTAGAAGGGAAGAGATAAAGTACCTCACATGGAGATGTATCACTAATATCCGCAGAACTCCTGAGCTTTTCTACACAAGGTTGGGCACCGTCACCATCTCAGGTATCCTTTTGGCAACCATATTTTGGCAGCTGGATCATACGCCAAAGGGACTCCAGGAGCGACTCGGATTCTTCACTTTCGCAATGACTTTCTGCTATTACTCCTGCGTCGACACTCTGCCCATCTTCCTTCAGGAGCGCTACATCTTCATCCGAGAGACGGCTCACAACGCATATCGCAAATCATCATATGTGCTTGCCAATGCTTTGATCTACATTCCCTTCCTGGGATTATTGTCCTTGGCATTTGCAGTGACCACTTTCTGGGCCGTTGGTCTGGCTGGCGGATTCAGTGGGTTCTGCTTCTTTTTTCTCATTATTTGGGCCTCTTTTTGGGCTGGAAACTCATTTGCTACATTCCTATCAGCCATCATTCCGAACGTGATCTTAGGTTACACCATTGTTGTAGCTGTCCTAGCCTACTTTCTTCTTTTGAGCGGCTTCTTCAGAACCAGAGACAGAATTCCGAATTACTGGATATGGTTTCACTACTTATCATTAATCAAATATCCGTACGAAGCTGTCGTTCGCAACGAGCTCATGAGGTCAAGTGCAACCGCGTGCTACGAAACTGCAGGTAAGTTAATTAAGAATGATGCAGCTCTTAGAAGATCATGGATACAGTGTGATAATTGCTTTGATATTGCTGTAACAGACGCAAGTACCTCACTTAGGTTTACCTTCGTATTTCATAGAAGAAACGCAATTAAATTAAGGGAAAATTTCATGGATACCCCTGAAGTTTGCAATAATTTCATAGATACCCCTGCTTTTTCAGAAATTTCACAGATACCCTTGGACCAAAAACTTCAAGCGTTTTTTGTTGTTGTGTATGCCACTTCCCTTCTTCCTTTGTGCACACACATAACAAGAAAGAAGTACTGTGTGCACAAAGGGAGAAAGGAAGTGACATGCACAACAAAAAAACGCTTGAAGTTTTTGGTCCAAGGGTATCTGTGAAATTTCTGAAAAAACAGGGGGTATCTATGAAATTATTGCAAACTTTAGGGGTATCCATGAAATTTCCCCTTAAATTAAGTTTGATTACGTTAAGCGTTGCACAACTTAGCCGCAACTGAATTCCGGTACCCTGATACCTTACTAAGGTTTGCTCTGCCTTACTGCAGGTCAAATATTCACAAACACTCCTCTTGCACCATACATTTCGGAGACGCTTGTCGGTGAAGTCCTTGACACTCTGAAGGCTGATGTACTGTCCAGTACGCCCTACTCGACGTTAAATGGCTCGACCTGTATTATAGATGGCATCGCTGTACTCAAAAACCAAGATATCACCAAATTAGGCAAGTGGACCAATTTGGCCATCACGATAATGTTTGGAGTAGTATACCGAGTGCTGTTCTATTTTGTGCTTGGCAAAGCTCAGAACCAGAGGCACTGAGTAAGCTTAAGCTCTGCTTATTTTAATAACCTTGACACCTTGAAATGCCGTCAAAATTGCTGTTTAGGTCAAGAGACTAATCTTAGAAATGCAGGAACATCCAATCCAGTGGTTAGCGGTCTTCTCATTGATTCTTTAATTAGTCTGTGCCGCTCGGAGAAAGATACATGTAAGTCCAACCAACTAAGATTTCTAATCACACTATAAACAGTGGATGATGATGCCTTAGCACAGTAGTAAATGCTACTTTCATGAATGCCGACATTGTAAACTAGGATTCAACCGAAAGAATTTCAATTGATGATCCCGGTACTTGCCCTAAAATATAGCAATTTCACGCAATTCAAACTCAACGCAAAGAGACTTTAACCCCTAAAGGATGTTGCCTATCAAAAGTGATGTTTATATTTGTACAAGAACCATTTAGTACTTGAAGAAATGACTTTATGATACATGTCAAAAATTCCCAAAATAATCCTAGTTGACAAGTAGTATGTCTACGACTTGGCTGGAAATTTACAACTCCAATGGGGTTCATATGCTATCCAAATACCCCATCCGTATATAACTTGGGAGTCTGTATACAAAACAACAACATCTTTTAGGGGGCTCCACATGAGCACTAGGTAAACAAGCTGCTGAGCAGGCAATAGAAGGCATGATTTTTATCTGAAAGGAGGTTGATGGAAGGAATGTCTTGTGACACTAGCATGAGTGTTCAATTCTCAAGATATCCCTCAGGCTTGCTTCTCCCTTAACCCCTAAAGCCCTGGGGCCTTTATTTTGTCAAAAGACACTCAAAATTGTCATTTCTTTTGCAAAGAGTAAAAAAGTTTGAAAATTGATCTTTTTCATATCTAGCCATAGGATCTTGTACTAGACTAGTATCAGAATGTGAGAAGAAAATTTAAAATAGAAAATTCAAGTTTCTGTAAAAAAAATTGCTGCTTGAAGCCTTGATTTCCATAAATTTGTGCTTATCTAGGCATAACTTTTGCTTTTGGCACGGTATTTACTTTTGCTCAATTCATCATATAGGAAAACTGGAAAAGAAAGAAATTCCAAATTTGACAAACCATTGCCTTCTCCGTGAACCTACAATGACTAACTTCATTACAAAAAGGAGAATTTGATCTATATTGGAAAAAAAAGAGGATCCATGACTAAGAGTATGTAGTTTATGAAAAACAAGTCAAATGTAAGTATTCTCTATCCTCCTCTATTTCCTTCCAATTTGCACATACTTTTAATTTTTCATGAATGTTATCTCGACTCTCTTTTAGATTGCCAAGGATGGACTGTCTAAAAGACCAAGTTGCAGTTGCTAATTGATAGCAAAGTTTGCGTCAATATCTACTTCTGTTTTTCCACCTTTCCAAAGACATAACTTATACCTTCACCTGTAAAATTTAAATTACTTGATTGTCCAGTATCCCGGCATGCTCTATTTGTGCCATTAACCCTTAACCCCTGAGCGCCAAAGCCATATTCACTCACATCCATATCCTTGTGTATTTAGTCCAATAAAAGTATTGCCTAAGTAGAGTTAAATAGCTTGCATTTTTTTGAGTGGTAGTAGACACATGCTTGAAGGTACATGAATAAGTACAAGTCCTTTGATTTTACCATTAAGAAGAGGATAAGAGTCAAACATGGACATTTTTCAAAATTGAGCGACTAATATTAGTTGCTAGGGCGCTCAGGGGTTAACCCCTAAAGGACAAAGCGTGCCGCTGTGACCAATAGTATACCAAGTATTTATTTTGTATTTGGAATAGATTCACACCTTTACTGCATTTGAGATCAACAAGGAAGTTGGAGAATATATCAAAACGGTTCTAGTGAGCTACTTGAAATCCCAAATTAAATCTTCTTGCTGGTGGCAAATATTGGTTATATTGCGACATATATTCTAAACTTTGTTCTCCTTGAAGGGTTAAAGGACAAGGCTATCATAATACATAGTATATACGTTGCTGTATGACTAACATTTGCTACCAACAAAAAGTTTGAATTTGGGATCTTGACTACCTCACTAGAACAACATTGATCTATATTCTATGTTAATCTCAAATGTAATAAAGATGTGGATGCACTCCAAATACAAGAAAAATACCTCATATTATATGGTTGCAAAGGGTTGCCTCGTCCTTTAGAGATTAATCCCTTGTTGCTGGCATTTCTCAAATACGATTGGAACTGGGGACACAATTGTCCTCGTAGGCGATGAGGGGTTAATAGTAGAAGTTAATTTTTAGCAAGTAATTGAAAAAACATTTATGACTACAACCACAATTTCACTAACAGCCTCAAATAATATTGACAAAAGATAGTATACGAAAAATGAGTGCCAAAGTTGAAAAAGCTATGTTAGCCATCCATATTGCGCCTCCATTTCAAAGTGTAAGAAATTTCAAATTAGACAGTACAATAATACAACTAGAGTTTTTGGGAATGTTGGAACAATGGATAGCTAGAAAAGATTTGCGCTCAATTGGCAAGGGACCGTAAAATTTAAACACCAAAAATGGGCAAAGGGCGGCTTTGACAAAGACTTTGACCAAATGGGTGCCTCCATAGTAATTAGTAAGGTAGGAGGCTCATATTCCGCTCAGGATTTGAAACCATCCCGCATCTCAAATGTACTCCATTTGTACATGATGTTTTTCATAGCTTTCAACCATGTACAAGAAGTGTACATTTGAGGAGGTGTACAGTTTTAGAGCCCTATGCCATTTCAACTTCAAAACTTTGTAATTAATTCCACAAAACTTCAAAAAACATGAAACAACTTGGGATAGATCATGGTTGTTACATTGGACCAATCCTAACCCGTCTGTCCGACCGTCCGACGCAAATATAAATGGTCAAGGCACGGACACATATACCTTTTTTTCTTGTATTTTATTTTAGTATGGGTTTAGACACAACCTTGCACTTATACCAAAACATCCACTTCTTGATTTTAGAGTGGACAACCACCCCATTTGGACCCATCCATCCATCCGTCCACTTGTCCTATCCGACAGCAAAATCTCGCCCAATGTAACATCTAACTGTTAAATGTCAATTCCTTGTGTCTTTCAAAAAAATTTATTGAAAACATTTCAGGAAGTTTCACCTCCCCAAAATTCAGTTTCAACTTTTAGCCCTTAAATGGCCAGTTTATGATGCCGGGGCCACACTGGCTCAAAATTGGCGTTTTGAAATGGATGTAGAGTAACTTGTATTTTTGGAAAACTAGGAGACAATCACATTTCCAAGTTTTCATCTACTGTTTAACTAAAGATAACCTCTCCACCATTCCAAGGCAGAAGATTTGAGACGCTGGTTTGTAAACTCTCAAAACCAACGTTTTTAGACAAACCAGAAAAATGGACCCTTGAAAGTCAAAGAATCTGCTTTTACTGAAATAATTAAATAATTAACTCAAACACCTGTTTCTCACAAACCGGCGTTTTGAAACGCCGGTTTTGGTCTGTGTGGCCCGGCCTTGAGCCTCCTACCTTAAAGACAAAGTAAAGCAAGGATGAGTTTTCTTTATGAGGTTTATCTCGTCGTGCCTGGAAGGGAAGAACTCAAACAAAATATTCTCCATATGGTCGGGGTCTAGTGACAATGGGAAGATCGTTATGGTTCCGCTGATCGAGCAAGCTTTTGGAGGTTATGCAGTGAAAATGCCAACAGAGTGCGCAGTTATCAGCTACTACCCCGGAGTTGCCAATGCTTAAGGGGCGGCTTACTGCTCTGAGAGCACGATATTCATTAAATTGGAAAAAAAAAAAAAAAAAAAAAAAAAAAAAAGATTTTGGGACTTCTGAAGGTTTAAGGGGATCACCTTAAATTGAGTTCAGCATTTTTTTGGTACACGTGACTTCACTTGAGAGGAGGAATATGCAAGGGAAAAAATCTTAGTGGCTCAAACTGAATTTGATACCTTCAAATTTGGTTTAAGGTGACACTTTTGGATTTAGGTGAAGTACAACTTGGGAATTGCATTTTCCCAATTTAATGAATATCGTGTTTCTCGTGCAAGAGCCTGATGAAGGCGACAAGCTCAACCTTCGCGTTATGAAAGAGCTCAAAGGAAATGATAGCCTGTAACTTACGTTAAAAGATTGTACGAGGAGGGGACTATAATACCCCAAACAACAAAATTTGTACTCATTGCTAACAGGATCCCGCAAATGAGCACATTCGATAAAGCAGTATGGAGCAGGGTCAGGGTTACGCCTTTCGTGTCAACGTTTGTAGACAAAATAGAGCCTTTTCACATCCCCCTCACAAGAGATCTAAAAGACATCAACTTTTTATGGGAAAACTCATTTGCTCGCACATGCCTTCACGAGACTAATTATAGAGTACAAGCAATACCTGGCTTTATGGTCTTGAAGAACCTACAGTAGTGAGCTCCAACCAAGGACTGCAGTAAAACAATCCGTGTGTCCAATGATATATTCGGACAGTTCCTGGCTGCTAAGTGCTAACGTCAAGAGAAGTCCCAAAAGTTTAATTGCTGGTAAGAGAGCTGTATGATTATTACAAATCCTAGTCCAGAGACATGTTTCCGACAATAAATATAAAGGATGCGTCTTCTTTGCAACAGTATCTAGTCAACAATTCGTATGTTTAGATATCTAGCCAAGAATTTATATGTTTAGATACTGTGGACCAACCAGTCCTGAGCTTGTCTTTGGTGTAAGATTAAAAGAAAAAACCATTCCACCTTTCACGTGCACACTTGCCAAATTCAACTCCCAGGAAAATAACATCAGGTAGTTCAAAGTTTGCTAATGGAATTGGGAAAAAAAGGCAGTTGTATTTTGAAATCCTCAACAAGAACAGGTTAGAATTTACTATAAACCCTACATATAGTGTATTATAGTGTAAATTTAACAACATAGCCTGCACAGTCTGGCAAAAAATAAATAAATAAAATTCCGGTGCTTTCAGCTGGTGAAGTCGGAAAAGGTCCCCGAACAATGCTCCCATACCGTCATCACCCCTGCAGCAGCCAGCATGATCTCTTGGTAGAGCTTCTGGTCGTACTTACGGACGCACTCCATACATTCATACCCCGCAGGGCTTACTATTCTCTTGACGTACTTCAGTATCTTCTTTTTGTCGCTGGTCTCATCATAGAACATAAACACCCCGATTGCTCTCTGGGTGTCATAAGCCCAGTTGTTCTTTGGCAATGCCATTTGGCACTTGTGCACTTCACGCCTTCCGATTCTGAGGAGACATGGTTTCCCATTGCTCGTCTTTGCAACACGTTGGTTTCCCTGCAAAATCAAAATGGTGCTAGTCAGGGTGCCTAGCCAAAGGATGTGTCTTTACTGTTTGTACAATATGCAAAAATTGTTTCACTGTTTACAGTAACTTGTACTCCCTCTGTCCCTTTAAAAAGCTCCTAATCTTTAAATCATTAATAATAAGGAACTGACAACATGCGCATAAAAATGGTATTTTTTGCATGGAATTTGGGTGCCCAAACAAGGACATCAAAACTGGAGATTTTACATACATTTGGATTTCATAGATGGTATATTGATTTCTAGAATGCTATGTGTCACTAGCACAAAGACTAAAAACACAGTTAACCTTTTGCAAGGAAACTTTTTGGACGTTTTTAGATGGACAGAGGGAGTACTTCCGTAGCATCAAAGATAGCGCTAATCGATCGTGCCTGCTTAGTTGCAAAGAATCTGAAACTGGAGAATATAAAACGGGCCGCGCCTAATAGCTAGCAATTTCACTGCTCCCACACATTCCCTCCACAGGCCTGGTTTCAGACAAACTGCATCACCTTAACAAGAAACCTGAAGATGACTCCTAAGCCACTACAAGTGCCTCCGGAGGCGAAAACTACTTCCGGTCTCTCAGTCGCAGTTGGTAGAATTTAAAAAAAAAACAAAGAAACAAAGCTGCCGTGTCACAGCGTATGCATGTCCTCGACCTCAATGAACTAAACCAATCCTCTATGCACGCTCTTATCGATATGCATTACAAATGATGTGCAAACAAAATCATATTAGGTAATCTGGGCAAAAGGTATTTTTTGGGACTTTTAGGTTCTAGGTGATCACCTTAAACCAAGTTCAAGGTTTTTTTTTGACACACATGCCCTCATCTGAGAGGAGGAATTTGTGAGGGAAAAAATCTTAGTGGTACACACTAAATTTGATATCTTCAAATCTGGTTTGAGGTAACTTTGTGGATTTAAGGTGGAATACAAAATGGTATCTCCCTTTTGCCCAAATTACCTAATATGGTGTTAAACCTAACATCGTAACTTAAAACACCATATTAGATAAATTGGGGAAAAAGGGTGTCCCACTTTGTTCCCCCCCCCCAAACTCAAAAAGCTAGATTCAAAGGTATCAGATTCAATCTAAGCCACTAAGATTTTTTCCCTCACAAATCCCTCCTCTCAGGTGAGGACATGTGTGCAAAAAAATATGCTGGAGCTCAGATTGAGGAGATCACCTCAAACTTTTGAAAACAAATTTGAAAGTTCCAAATTATACCCTTTTTCCCAATTTACTTAATATGGTGTTTTAAGCTTTCAACGGCTACTCACCTTTTTTGATTGACTGCTCACCTCTCCGGATCGACTGTCCGGATTGACTGTGAGGAAGTGGGAGCGTTGCCTTCAAACTCTAAGCTTAACCCTTGAACCCCAAGGCCGATCACCATGATTGCACTAGCGTAGTGTATTATCTGCGTACGATTTTAGTCCGCCTCGTCATTTAAGGGTTAAGTTAGGATTTCAAGTAATTTACGTGACTAACTTACTGCAGGTCACACAAAGCCGTCAAACTAGCTTGCCGGAGATGTAAAGGTGCGCAGTATCAAATCCATCAGCGACCTCAGGAAATGAGTGAATGCTCTTTGACTGAAGCATCAATTATGGCCCAGCTGGGAAAGCTAAAGGCGGCTTACCCCTTAAATGCTTGAGGCAGCGTCTTTTTTGTTGGCTAATTTTTGCCTACTGTAAATCTTATCTCCAAATGACGCTGGCAACGGCAATATAAGTTACTAGAAAATTTGGGTGAAAAAGTGGATGAAATAGCCACCTCTCTCTTCACGCATTCACGCAAACACCCTGCTCATTGGATTTTGAATGAAACCATCTTATATTAGTAAAATTATTAGATGAACATGCTCAAATTGTTCATTCATTCCAATTTAGCCATTTTTTTTTACATGTGTGCATTTTAGGGTGCAAGTTGCTCTATTTTGATAGAGATTAAAAAAAAAACAATGGCTTGAGGGCCTAAGGCACCAAATTTGGGTGTTTAAGAAATTTTAGGGTCTTGTTGAAGGCAGAGATTTTTTGTTTTTTGTTTGTTTTGGCCTACGGAGTGCGGGCTGAAGTTAGCTTCAATGTCCAATTTGAATTTCCTCCCTACCATATTTTAATAATTTTTAGTCAAAGTTAAATTGCAAGTACGCATGTGGCTCATCAAAAATTGTGATGAATAGTGTCACCAAAGAGCCTATGACAAGTTGGGACATTGGAATGATGGGTAGTAAGTTGAGAATAAAGTGAAGATCTCCCTTGGGCAATGAAGGCCCCTATATTGAATTTCATCACTTGACAAAATTTAAAAGTGTTTTTGTGCAAATTTCACTTGGAATTTATTTGCTATACAAATTAGAATTTGTTCATAGTTATTGAATTCTCTCTCATTTATGATATTTTTTGGTCAATAGTTCACGCAATAGTTGGGATAAACCCCTAAAGACCTAAATTATGTTTATTGGCAACATAGCAATTTTGGGCAGGTACTTATGATTGGAGGTTGTTACATTTTAGGCCAAAATTTTAACTCTTGAGTGCCCTAGGGGCAATAATATTGCCCCTCAAAATCAATCTTTCTTTAGAATTGGGTCCATATCAGAATTGTACCACCTAGAAAAGTGCACTTGATTAAGGGTATGGTACTACTCTCTTGCAATGAAGTGGGCAATGGGGGTTTCACCACTTGTACAATTACAGATTGTGCAAGTCAAGTATGACAATAGTACGCTAGAACTTCATTTCATGCAATTTAGGGTTTAGGTGCGAGGATAGAGGCCACCAGCTACGGCTGGTTCCATAACGTTAGGGGTGTTTTGACACGCATGCCTTATACTGGAGAAGGGTTTTGTAGCTATACTACCGGGAGTCATGTCCTTGTGGAGGTCAAAGCCGTACTCGTTCCCCTTTTATCATCCACCATGCCGTGTGAGCCTTGCAACTTCAGACCTCTAAAAAAGCACCTTGCTAATGTCAAAACATCACCAAACTTGGCAACAAGCGAGATACTTGTAAATTGCACCCCTTGCCTAATTTTCATTAAAATAAGCCTCTTCTAAGACATTAATTTTTGCATCCATAGGACCATAGTCACAGACTCCTCCAAAATTGGCTAGTTGCCACATAGTCAATTGTACTTTGACTATTATAATCTCCAAAATAGTGCAGCCAAAAGTTCTGCACATTTTTGGTTGAGTGCATCATGCACCCTTTTTGCTATTTTAGCAATGAATCCTCCTCAAACTAAGTTCCCAGCTTGGAGCATACAATGTTTTCTAGTGATCCCTCTTGGCCTCATTTTCTCAATTTTGGTGTGGGCACTCAAGGGTTAATAAAAGGCAAGGACATAGAGTATTTTTCATATGCACTAAATTTCAAGACATTTGGAATTATAAGTAAAAAGTTATGGCGTGATATGTTGTTTATTTCCTAGGACAAGCAACCCGAGCAAATTAGAAAAAATCATTCTTTTCAAAAACAAAAAATGAAAACTAATTAAGGAATTTTATGTGTATGAGGAAAGCTTTGAATCATTCCATTTTGATCAATGAGATGAAAGTTATGAGGAGTTTTTGTTTGTGGGTAGTTATAGATTCTCTACTCAAAAATCAATTTTGAAGTCCTTTATTTTACTCAATTTTAGTATTTTGGAATAAAATAAACCAAATGAATGTAGATTTTTTATTGCAATAATACAACCATTGGGATTGGCATTTTTCATTTCCGTAATTAAATTCTTAACAACTTAGTGCATTCTCTACTTCCTTTTACTTACTATTTTTTTTCCATGTGTTGTATAATTCCAAATGGTTTGAAAATTTTCAAGTATGTACGCAACTTGCCTTGAAGAATGAATCCAAAGAGTTACAACAATTGTGGAAAAAAAATTCACACAAATATGACCTTGTGAAGTGCCTAGGTTTTTGCAAGGACAAAAAATGGCTATTTATCAATTCAAACTCAAATATCTAACAATCTACATGGTGGAGATTTCTAAATTTTTTCTCACATCTTTTCATACTCATGTACTACAAGATTTTATGGTTACAAGTGTCCAATTTCTTTGTTTTTTTTCTAAAATTTGGTATTTGTAGTAAAAATGGAAATTTTAGATTGTTCAATAGAAGAAAAAAGTGTCCTAAACAACTAGTCCTAAACAACTAGTCCTAAACAACTAGTCCTAAACAATTGCAAATGTATTAATCAACTATCCTATGACTCAATTACAGTTGCTTAAGACAACTACAATTCTTTAGGACCAATTGTTATTTGCACAATTTTTTCTAGTGATTTTGGTGAAAAACTCAGCTTGGGCCTTTAACCCCTAAAGGGCCAAGCCCTTTTTTCTTTGAAAATCACTAAAAACTACCACTTTTGGGGGAATAAGTAAAAAGGTAGGGAAAAATGTTTTTTTGTAATTTCAACTATAACATCTTGCCCTAGACTATGGGAGGTACTTGTGGGAAAAAATTTAGCTCATTCTAGACGTAGAGGAGTGAGATATTGACATTTGAAGTAAAAAAAAGTTTTTTTCCCTGCTACCCAAAAATTTCAAAAGCCTTTGATGGCTCTTGTATCAAAAATATTGCTCTACACAAAGTTGAGGTTCATTTTTTCCACATAGAAAACCAAGTTAGGTATGTGTGGGAGAATTTACAAATGAACTGGAGGTGTGAATCATACTTTGTAAAATCTTGCAATGCCGTAAGGCCATAAAATTTGCATATATACTAGGCAAAACTAGGGAATTTATGTAAAATTTGGAAATGTGAATCACTTTGATCCAAATGGAAAAAAACCAAAGAAACTTAGTCTACTACATATTGGAAAAAAAAGGGTCAAAAAATATATATACAAAGAGCTCAAAAAAGTAAAGCAACAAATTTTACAAGGGGCAAAAGAAATGGAGGTTTGGGAGTCCCATACCTACCCGCAAATTAAAACTTCTCATAACTTTCATCTTATCAATCAAAATTGGATGATTCAAAGATTCCCACTTGTCCATAAATCTAAAGGACCAATTTCAGAATTTAATTTTAGAAAAATGCAATTTTGATTTTTTTTTGGCTGCCCGCTCTTCTCCTTTCTTAGAAATTCATGCATAACTTCTTCACTAAATGTCGGAATGAAGAAAAAATTAGAGCCCATGTACATTTTTGAATTCCACACCTTCAATAAAAGTTTCAAAAAATCACAAAAAGTAGATTAGTTGTAGGTACTTGCCCAAAATCCATTTGTCCCTAGAGGGGACAGTTGGTTATTTAGAGGTTAAGGGCTAAACATTTTCTTTGTAGCTTTATGATTGTTGCATTGTAGGCTCATTTGTAAATTGTGGTTATGGATTTGAAGGGGAGTCATTAATTTTGGAATAACAACAACAAATACTAAATCATCATAAGTGGTTATTTCCCAATTTTGTTTCCAAAAAGATTGCCATTTTACATAATAAGTTTTGAGCGGCACCAAAAAAAACTAAACAAAATTGTGTATATCCACAATCAATTACAAATATGTTGACAAATGCATGGCTGTTTCAAAATAATTTATTGGCAACATCATCAAGAAGTCTTGAAGTTCAAGATCCTAAGGTTACAATTTGAGTCAATTTTTCATAATGATCTTACAACTAGAATTTAAAATTTCCAAAATGTCTTCGTGATTCAAGAAAGGTATTTTCAAACATTTAGGGGTAAAGCCCATTTTTTAAAATATTATTCCTTATGCACTTTTAACTCATTCTACATGCTACTTTATCCTGATAATATCTATATTGTGAGTTAAAATCAGAAATGTGGATGTGTCCTCATAAACTTATTTTCTGAAATGGGTTGTTTAGCAACTTTAGATGAGTGTAGGATTTGGAGATGTGAGTTTTTTGATGAATTTTTTTGTGGTTTCTTGATCAAGTGGGGATTATGCAAGAAGGTGGCTATGGATGATAAGTGGGGTTATTAAAACTTTGAAACTTGTCACTTGGATCCCTTACTTTGAGGAGGGTGTGGTTGCTACAAACATTATCTTGTGAAAATAGTTAATGCAATTGTTAAATTTCAATATTTGTCTCACACTAGTAAAGCTTTCTTGTGCTAATTTAAGATAGAAATGACTTTGCACGGCACATTATGAGATTAGCTTACAGTAATTTGATTTGATTCTTATATTTTGGTTTATAATACTTAAATTTTGTTTCAAATATGGTGGTTTAAGTGGCCAAAATATCAAGGAGATTTTCTAAGCACATAGTTATAGTTGCATGGTTTGAAATAAATTGTGTAAATTAAATAGGAAAATAAGTATTTCAAATTTGCCCAACAACCAATGAAAGAAATTTGAAATGAAAGCAAAGACAAGCCTTATATTGTGCAAGCTTTTTAGAAACTAATTATTGTTGTTGGACCTTCTAACACCTTCTAGAGTATTGTAGAACATTTATCTTTGTCTCATCACAAAAGACAACGCACTTCTTATCATGAATTCTTTAATTTGCATACATTTGAACAAACCTTAACTATGCCAAAACTTGTCTTTGGGCCAAAAAAGCTTCTTATTTGCATGTGTAATCTAATCTTTCTCCTTTCAAAACACCTCGTATAATGTCAAACACATTTTTAATTGTCCTATTTTGAAGTTGTCTTACTATCTTTGATGCAATGTTACAGTAAACAAGGTTGTATAGCATTGCCTCTTTTTTGCATTACAATGTCTCAAACACCATCTTCTTCTTTTTTCAACCTCTCTAGCAATTTCCTTTCTCAAGTGAGCTACCCACAATGACTCATGCCAACCAAAGTTGCTACTTTTGTGTCAAATTGTTGCTCTAGAATTGCGTCAATGCAATGTTATTCTTCATCTCAAGCAATGCAACCATACTCAAATAAACAAAGGACCCTTGAAGACCTTACAAAGCACACAAAAGCAATGGCACAACTCACTAATAACCTAATCAAAATATGTAAAAAATAACTAGCGTATGGACTTCAAAGTTAGAAAAGTGGCTTCAAACAAAACTAAATATAGAAACCCTAGCCACTTCAACATTTCTATTTTGAGGAACCCACCCTTGGAGATTTTGTTTTCACACACTTAACCCTTAAACACCAAGTTGGTCACCTTGACCACCTTGAAACTTCAAGAAGCACCTAGTAATTATAATATCACTTCTTAAAGTTGCAAAATTCAATAGTGCATGGTGCCCTCATGAAAATTGCAATAAGGGTAACTTGGAACCTAACACCGTGTCTTGAAATCATTTGAACAATTTGGGTTACTTAAGAATATGAGTGCATCTAATGAAGTAATTTTTTGCCTTCCATGATGTACCATGTGTTTATGATCACTTTTGAAAAAAGATCAAATGAAAATTGGCTTTTTTATGCCATATGCAAGGAAACCATGGCAGAATTTACAAAAAGTTGACAAAGATTGTGACCTAATCTACAGTGTACTAAAGATTAGTTCACATCTTTGTCAACTTTTTGTAGATTCCACCATGGTTTCCTCGTATACATAATGTTTTTTTGGAGCTAGAGGATGAAAAACGTCCTCAATGTTTAGGAGTTAAACAAGACAACATATAAATTTATGTACACTTTGATCAATCATTTTAACAATTTGTGATGTCAATTGCCAAAAACTACCATAACATTCAGTAGCATGAAGAGAGGCTGCCTTTCCTTCTCTTCAGGTATCATCCACAAACTTCATCTTGACTATATATATATATATATATATATATATATATATATATATATATATATATATATATATATATATATCTTTTTTTATTTTTTTACTTTTATTTCTGACATATTTGGCCCCCTTGACGTGTGTGCACTAAACTAAGCCTCCCTTACATAAACTTTGACAAATTCAACCAAGTGTCTCCATAGCTAAAGAAGGGTGTGGAATAGGTGGTGGCTAGCTTGACCTTTATAGAGCTTCGAGAAAAGTGTCCCAAGTCGGCATACATCGCCTCCGACCCTGCGTGGCTCAATCCACATCCAAATCAAAAGTTATCTCTAAATATAGGTCCACATGTGATGACAGCAATTTGAAAGACGAGGACTGGTGTAAGAACATGTCATGGAAAGGCTAGGGCTTCATTTATCACATTCGTGTTTGGCAATCCTGAACTTCGCTCTTCATTTTTCTTTATATGGCCATGAAGCATCATAGAATTCTAAGATTCATGCATTATAGTCGATTCTGAGGGCTCGCAGGACTTCTGGTTGCGAAAGGGAGGGAGAGAGGAGTGACCGATAACAAGACTTACCTGTGATGCAGAGGAGAACACCACCGAGCGAAATCCAGCCATCTTTGCCGGAGACTTTGAAGAATTTGTAGATGTAATAGGGGGAGAGTCCACACCATTCTCTTGGAAGAAGGGCAACCTTTACTAGTGCTACTAAATGTTATGACTAATTGAAATTAGGTTTTTTATTTGAGTAATCAATTTTGATTTGTCATTGTCTTATTTCTATAATAAGGTTGGTCCTATTAGTTGGGTAGTTGGGTGTCAAAATAATAGAATGTAAGGTGGTTGAGAAACTAAATAATAACCAAATTTTTAATAACCAATTTTTCTACTTTATTAGCCAGCATTGGATGGGGGCCATGGGCATAGGATGAAACAAAATTTGAGAATGCAGATCAAATTTCATGTTAATTTTTTTGCATGGGCCTCCTCCTGTGATGGGCCTCCTCCCGTGATGGGCCTCCTCCCGTGATGGGCCTCCTCCCGTGATGGGCCTCCTCCCGTGATGGGCCTCCTCCCGTGATGGGCCTCCTCCCGTGATGGCCCTCCTCCCGTGATGGCCCTCCTCCCGTGATGGCCCTCCGCCAGAACGGCGGATACACGGGCCCACTAGAATTATTATAATTTACTAATTTCTCATGTTTTTGTACAATAGCGAGGGAGGTAGTGTACTGACACATAGTGTTCGGATCAGTCGGCTTTGCACATACAAATCAGTAAACAGTACACTAAAAATAATAGACAATGTGCTTTGTAATTTCAAAGGTGATATAAAACACGACTCCAGATTTTGAAAGTACTTTATTAAGGAATTTTTAATCAGAGTAGAAATTACACCTATCCCACTTTTTATTCATAATCTTTTGGAATTACTTATAATTAAATTGAAACTACAGGAAAAATTCCCACTACGTCCCACATCTAAGTCCTAGTGAAATCTCAGAATCTCAGGGTCCTGTAAAGTATCAAGGCTTCCAAAATGCAAGTAGTCGCTGAATCCAGTCAGATATCCAAAAATTCAAGTCTACGTACTCATATTTAAGTGCAAATCATCGTCGATACAAACCAACCCTATTCCATAAAATGACTAATAGAGATACAGCCTTAAGTTTCTAAAAACAGTCATCATACACATCAATTCTGACAAACCATGCACTCAAAATATCAGTATTGATTCGGCAAACTCACAGCATGTAAGAGCCAAATTGACAAAAAACCACCTCCAAGAAGATAAAGCTATTCCAAAACCGACCACGGATGAAAAAGCCACCCTCAATCAAGTCCGCACTTGCGAAGGCAAGCTTCATTTCACTAGAATCCTCCCATAGAAGATATACATACAAGAGTGAATACAGATATTGATCAGATTCACTAGTTGGCCTTGAGTGGATGGATGAAAAACCTGAAGAGGGGGCCCTGCTGGTTGTCGCAGTTTTACAATGACTCGTCCATCATCAACTGGTATGATGCCTACCCCTCCACGGCCTTGCGAAAATGCCAAATTTGCACTTCTGATTCATTTTACTTGGAACTCCAGTGCGCTAGTACCATTCAACTTGAAAACTAGAGTGAGAAAACTAAGAAACAAGCAAGAGAATTTTCCTAAAGCACCATGCCAAGCTTGCTGGGAAGGACACTGCGGAATAAAAGTCATAAGGTATGAATATTCAAGCTACGCACACATGACTTGATCACAGGCTTGCAGAGCCTGGCCAGCAAAAAATCGGACATCCACGTCAGCGTCTTCCTGGAGTTCCAACAAGCATGGCCGAATCGTTTGCTCCACAACCTGAAAGGAGGTTATGTCAGCAAAACCAAGCTACCAACACTAAAACTGCTGAGTCCAGAACAACACTACAAATAGTTTCGTGATTGAAGTAGAGCGAGCCACATATTAAGAGTAGCTCGTGCAAACAGCCGACCACACAAGCTTTACATATAAATAGACTGACTATCACCTCCAGATCACTTGTTTATTGTACTTAGAAGCATCAAACTTGCGTAATAAACAGCTGGTCTCTTCTTTCGTCTATGTTCTTTGATTAAGAGGTGTAATAGTAGAAATGCTTTAGGGGAAGAGTTGGGCGCTTACAGTGGAATCAACGATTGGAATCATAGATTGAAGCATTTTGGCGACGTTAAACTTGATATTGGGAACCCTGCCAATTCAAACCAGAGAGGAAAATCAGTACAGATTTTCTACATTAAACACCCACAATAAATGTTCCGTACCATGGAAATAATTACAAATAGTCGCTTTCCATTTCAAAAGGAAACAAACAAGTGCACCTGTCTTTTGCAGCATTTATGACCACTGGCAACATTGTCTGGCAGGTCGATTCTGCACCAACTACAGGAGCAAGGAGGGAAATTGCCACAAGCACTGTCATGCGGTACAAGTAATGAGGGTTGTTGATCTTATCCATCACCTGCGCCTCCCACAAAATCGTCAGGAAACATGTGCAACCTATCGCTTAGAGCAGAGCAATTATTGCAATACTGCAATTTGAAAAAAAAAATCTCCTCTGCAATCGAACTCAGTATGTACCTGTGGAATAATGTGTTGTAACGCCCACTCAGGCCCGAACTCTTCAGCAAGGCGTTTAAGATTATTTGCAGCTGCCTCTCGGATAGAATACACCTATTCATCCCAACTATGATTAGAAGAGAAGAAAAAAAAAACACATAACAAAATAGATGCACATGCTGGTGAACAATTTTTCAATACAGATCAGTGGAATGATTTCCTTAAAAGGTGTTCATCCGCATTGTTTATATTTGTAGCTTCCCAACAAATGACAACATAAAGCCATAGCTTGTTGATAAACTGGTAATGTGCGTACCTGGTCCCCAAGCCACTGCATGCATAGAGCACCCAGTTTATCATCAAAAAAGTCGACACCTAATTGGCTGGCCAACAAGGGTATGTATTCGATAATGGCAAGACGAACACGCCAATGCCGGTCCTCTGCTAACTCAACAATCGCTGGCAATAGTGACTGAGATAACAAGTCAATACCTATGACCTGCAAACAAAAAGCCCACATTTAAACCCGCTCTTCTCCTTCATCAACGGCAACCATAATAACTGAAAGTAAGGGGTGAAGAACTGCAACAAACAAGGATGGCAAGATGTGAATAGGTAAGAATCAACAGATTCATTAGAATGAGAAATGACAACAAAAGTATGCTCTTTAATATCACAGAAATAATCCCTTACTTGATTGACTTGATCTAGCTTGCTGATGATATTTAGCCGTACATCTGGAAAATCATCCTTCAAGAGTGATAGAAATATGGGCAGGAGCTGCTCAATGGTGGCTTCCTGCAGAATGCCATCAGAATTTGTACTGACATGAGACTCACACAATATTTTGCAAGGTTCTATCATTGTTGAAATGGAACAGAACTATGAAAACCTGGTTAGTAATGCTGGTTTTGAAAATAAAAAAATCAATGCGAGACATTACTAGAAAATTGTTGCATATCAAAAGTACATAAAAGAAGCAATATCTCGTAAAAAAGGGTATCTAAAGATAGAGTGTCTAACCTTCCCTAACAACGGTGCCATGCCCATGATAACTGATGCAAGAGCAGCTCGTACATGTTGTGATGAATCAGTTGACAATTCCTGGAACATTGTTGCCACAAATTGTTTAGGTTAGAAACCAACTGAATATAACAAACTTACTTGACGTACATGGTAACCGCACGTGAAGTAAAAACCACAAGGCTCTGCAACTCAGAACAGAACATACCTTCACACACGGAAGAATATGCTGTTTTGCAACCTGAGGGCTGACAATCCCGCAAAACTTAGTCACTTTGCCAGCTGCAGCAATACGCACCTCTGCTTCATTATCGCGTAATAGACGTACATATGCTGGTACTAGCTCAGTCCTAGAAGTCGAGAAAATACAAAAACCACATCAGGTCCAAATACAAGCAATATAACTTACAGATTCAAATATTCCGTTAATTGGAAACTTGAATATCCTCAAAATCCTCAACAATTTGCCAAGAACATCTTTCCTGACGTAAGCAAATCCCAGGAATATTTTCTTTATCAAAAAGATTCCAGCGTTCAATATCAAATCCACACATAAACCACATTGTTACAATCTAACAAAGCCAGAAATCGTCCTAGAATGAGATAATAATTCTAGAATACATTTCTTAAACAAGCACCTGGTTGGCTCCGATCCCACTGCCTCACAAAGCTCATACAACTGATTGGCCACCATATAACGTACCCGCCAAGATTTGTCCTGCAACCCCAGAGAGAAACACGTGAACGGAATACTACAAACCACAATCGTACACGAACTGCATTCTGTGGAACAACTCTAGAACCACTTCCAATAATAACTTCTATATTGAAAAGTGAATCGTATCAGTACTATTCATTATGACTACTACCTTCGTACATCCAGTCCTCCAATAATGCAGATTTCAATTATCCTATATATAAAGAAGGGTAAATTTCATGGATACCCCTGAAGTTTGCGATAATTTCATAGATACCCCTGCTTTTTCAGAAATTTCACAGATACCGTTGGACCAAAATTTTCAGGCTTTTTATTGTCACTTCCCTTCTCCCTTTGTGCGCACAGTACTTTTTTCTTGTTACGCATGCGCACAAGGAAGAAGGAAAGTGGCATGCACAACAACAAAAAACGCCTAAATTTTTTGGTCCAAGGGTACTTGTGATATTTCTGAAAAAGCAGTAGTATCTATGAAATCATTGCAAACTTCAGGGGTACCCATGAAATTTTCCCTATATAAAAAACCCAATATACAACGAAGCAAATGCAGAGTCTTTCTAGAAAGAGTTTAGAAGAAAGTTGATGCAGGTAGATAACGAAGAATTAGCCAACTATGGATCCAAAACACGCTCTTGACCCCATCATTCCAAAACAGAAGCAGATGCACTTTAACAGTATAAGTTTTGATCCAATGTGTTCCAACCACAATGTTTAGAATACCATAGGCCAACCACTTCGGCTGACCAATTATAGAGGGGACGAAGCCACGTGGGAGCGATCTACGAGGAATGACCTAACAAAAGCAGGTTGTTAAAAAGGTGGCCAGCAACACCCTACCTGTGAGAAGCTGACTATAACAGGGAGAACATTTGCCACGCAGTCAGCAGGCTCCAGAAGCTTGCCCAATGCAGCACACCCCTCCACAGCTAGAAGTCTCACTGAATCTTGATCTGTAACCAAAATGTAGCTCCATCAATCGTGGATCCATCTACGTCTACAAGTGATCTAAAATTTAAAGTTCTTTACAGTTAGCAGTCAACTCCCACATGTGTGCACTAAATAAATAAATTCCAGCATAACAAGGGAAACCTGACCACCTAGTTGCAATGAAGTCAAAGAAACTACTAATAAGATACATAAGTAGAGAAATGGAAAGCAATCCATGCCATGGAAGAGAGTAAGTGTGAGCTGGTTCATTTTTAAATAAAATAATCCACCATTTTATACTAGGAAAAATTTCATGGATACCCCTGAAGTTTGCAATAATTTCATAGATACCCCTGCTTTTTCAGAAATTTCATAGATACCCATAGATAACCTTGGACCAAAATTTTCAAGCGTTTTTTTGTTGTGCAAGCCACTTCTCTTCTTCCTTTGTGCGCATGCATAACAAGAAAGAAGTAGTGTGCGCACAAAGGGAGGAGGGAAGTAGCATGCATAACAAAAAAACGCTTGAAAATTTTGGTCCAAGAGTACCTATGGGTATCTATGAAATTTCTGAAAAAGCAGGGGTATCTATGAAATTATTGCAAACTTCAGGGGTATCCATGAAATTTTCCCTTAATACTAGTCCAGCTGGAAAGATTCTCAGAAAAACACGGAACTAAAATTCTCTCAAAACTGCACACTTACCATCTTGAGTAAGGTCTCTGAAGAAGGTCATAATATCAGACTTCAGGTACATTGGTTCAACTGTCGCCGCAAACTTGCCCAAATTCTGTGCAGCTGATCGTCGCACCATGGGCATGTCATCATGACAGAGCTGGTTGTACACCAACCGCAACTCTGACCGAAGAAGCTCCGGAGCACTAGGGTAAGCAATGTGGAAAAGCCCGCAGGATGACACTCTTGCAGTGAACCATTCCCCAGCACCAAGTCTCTGTTGCCATCCGACAAAAAAAGTCAACAAAAAGAAAGCAAACAGTTGCAGTAGCTCAAAAATCTCATAAACTACCTCCATTACTACTTCCCAAGGTAAAAAAACTAGCGCTCCTGAATACGTTCAACCTGCCACATCGACACCTAAATCAACAACCTCCTATTTGTCAAAAGTAACGGAATTGAGAACCCTTTTACATATACCCTAAGTTCAGGTCACATATACTGCATGGATTTCCACGTGTCGTCTCGTGGTTGTCGTAACCTCCTGAACTTCGACGTGGAAATTGCATTTCGAAGCACAGGAGCTGACCCGACCGTATGTCGAACCCCTAGGGACGCATATTATGCAACAAAACCCTAAAAAATTCGCTACAGTCCAACCTAAATTTCCGCGCTCATTAGAAGCTTTAAAATGACGTTGTAGAATACTTGCCACGACGGGGGATAATGTTTTACTTCTCTTAAATATGACATGCGTGGGAGGAAACCCTAACCTAAAGATGTCACGAAGCCATTTTTTTTCAAAACAAAGATCAATTTAGCAAATACTCAGTAGTAGAAACATAGCATTTGTCACGCTGCATAAGAGAGGTGAGAGCCTTTTCACGATACCCTAAGTTCAGGTCATATATACTGCATGGATTTCCACGTGTCGTCTCGTGGTCGTAACCTCCAGAACTTCGACGTGGAAATTACAACAAAGCACATAAGCTGACCCGACCGTATGTCGAACCCCTAGGGACGCATGTTATACAACAAAACCCTAAAAATTCCCCAATCTTCGCTAAAATCCCAACCTAAACTTCCGCGCTCATCAGAAGCTTTAGAACGATGTTGCGGAATGCTCGGCACGTCTCACTTCTCTAAATATGACATGCTTGGGAGGAAACCCTAACCTGAAGATGTCACGGAGCCATTTTTTTCAAAACAAAGATCGATTTAGCAAATATTCAGCTAAAATCCAAAACCTAAACTTCCGCGCTAATCAGAAGCTTTAGGATGTTGTCACGGAATGCTTACTTCTCTAAATATGACATGCGTGGATGGAAACCCTAACCTAAAGGTGTCACGGAGCCATTTTTCAAAAGAAAGCGATTAGGCAAATATTAAGTCGTGGAAGGAAGCATAGTATTTGTGTCACATTGTGTAAAGGAGGAGAGATTGTGACCGGCCGACCTTAACAAGCGGAATGAACCACTCCACGACGTCGCGCTCTTTCATCTGCGCACCGATCTTGCACAAACTATCAACAGCCTTGTCGCGCACCACGGTCTCCTCCACGGTACACAGAGACTCCAGCGGCGGCAACAGCACGTGTGCGAAGTCGACGCCGCCGACATGCGGGATGAAACCCCCGAGCTCGTCGGCCATGGCCAACAGCACCTCATCGTCGTCGTCGTTGTTCTCGCTCAGGAACGGAATGAGCTCCTTGCGCGTGCGATCCTCCCCGAGGGCGCGGGCGATCGTGGACAGACGCCGGATCGAGTTCAGGCGCAGTTGGATGTCGTCGTTCTTGAGCTCGTCGATCAGAATGGCTATGGGGTACAGCGGCTCGTCCACCATCGCCATCGTCGCCATTCCTGCCAGTGCTGCGGTAATGACGTCAGGGTCTCCGTCGCGACGAGCTATTTGAGGTTAGGTTCCCGTGGAGTCTCGTGCGCGGGGGCATTCGTAAGGCGCCGGATGCCGGGGTTTGGCTATGGCGGTCGTGTGTCGTCCCGATACCGCCTCTCTACGACGAGTACCGCGATGATCTTCGCACACATCAAAACCTGAAAGAGGGTGATCCTGTGTAGAACGGAACTGGCCGCAGCGGGTGCCCGAGCCCGACCCGGCCCGCGCCCGGCCCGGTCTGACTCTCTGCCCCCCTCTCCGCCGGACTCGGGCGGATTGTCAGTTCAGCTCAACTGCACAGGCTTTTTAGGAAAATTTTGAGCTCTCGTAAGATAGCAACAAACCATAACCATCACTGGACCCCAGGGTTTTTTTCGTTTGTTTTCCGATCAATGATTGTGTGGCATTCTTTGAAAATGGTTTGTAGGTCGCAGCTCCATCCAATTTTTGGTTGGAGTTGAAGGTGGCCTCTAATCCTCTATGCATCATAATATTTAGTAGCCTGAAGAGAGGTTGCTTTTCCCTCTCTTCAAGTATTATTCACAAACTTCATCTTGACCGAAAAAAAAAAAAAGTTTTTTTTTTAAAAATTTTCTGACATGGTTGGTCCCCACATCGTTGTATGTGCACTAAACTGAGCCTCTCTTTCATAAATTCTCTCACAAATTCAACCAAGTGTCCTCTTAGCTACGGATGGGTGTGGAATATTCCATACTCTTCAGTTGGAGGGAGGGCAGGGTTGCTGAGTGCTACTGAATGTCATGATAGATTTTTGCAGCATCATGGGATTTTTTTTTCTAGGCAAAAAATACTCATTGACATTTTTTTGAAAATATTTGAATAACCATTGGCATCACTTAATTATTGCATGGAATTGGATTAGGCAACACCTCAAATAATTTTAAAGTGATGGCATCAATTTTCAATTTGACCAGAATTTTATGGAAGCCTTGATTGCAGTGCAATTTTCATTATTGCAATCTAGCATTTTTTGAAAAAAATTCCCCCTTTTTTTCTATAGGCTTGAAGCTCACCTTTTTTTTTGAGGCAATTGGACCTTAAATTGCCCAAAAAAAAACACTAATGTACCCATAACCATCACCTCTAAAATCTTGAAAATTTTGTGGAAGTGAATAGATGTAATTACAAGGATATACAACATGTGAACATGAAATCTTAGTGTTGGTATTAGTTGCAATTGCAGTCAGCTCTTTAAAAACTCACAACGTATTCTCACAGTATCCAAATAGTACATTCAAAAGTGCAAACTCATCGTTTTTCTCTTGCTTGCTAATAGGATCCTATAATTTGCTGTATGTTTATTAATAATCATCATGTTCAAAACCCTTAATTTGACAATTATAGGTGCTGCTACCTAACCACCACAAGGATATTTGCTATTCATTTGGTGGGTGGGTTTTGTGATGTTTTGCACAAAAACCCACATATTTGGGGATTATGAATTCTTCATCTAGAAACCCACAAATTCATCCAAACATCCATGCACTAGAGTATGCTAGGCAATGCCCCTTGTTGTCGGGTACTACACAAATAAAAGGCCTCATTGTCAGTCTCCGCCCTCCTTGTC
Source organism: Ulota crispa (assembly GCA_963920765.1). Classification (NCBI taxonomy): domain Eukaryota; kingdom Viridiplantae; phylum Streptophyta; class Bryopsida; order Orthotrichales; family Orthotrichaceae; genus Ulota; species Ulota crispa. The sequence goes on from OY987250.1 coordinate 16,708,809, forward strand.
GGCCCTTTATTTTTGCAATCCCCTCCTCCTTGAGCATTGCCCTATACAAAAAGAGCCCCCAATATTTGACAAAGCAAGCTATTATTATTTGGGGCTAGGTATGTTAGCGTGAGTACAAAAGAAATGACTCATATTTATTGGTAACTTGTATGAAGTATCTTAGTCACATGCACAATTTGAAATAGTACATAAAAGGCATTGCACTGATAAAATATGTAAATGAACTCACTAGTCACTATTCAAGTACTTCACTCATCTATATACAAAGAGTACAATAAAATTTGTGGTTTTGTTATACCCACATCTTTCTCCAATTGGGATGGCATAACAATATTACTATCGTGATTGCATTGAACTCGAAGGGTGGGTGGAGATAGGGGATTAGTGATTTGTTAGTTGTACTAAATACGTACCTTGGGATCCTCTTTGAGACTTTGGAGGGGGCTTTTTGAGGGCTCAAAGTTTACCTAATGTTGCATTTTTGGAGAAGAAGAGGTTTGTTTTGCTTTGAAGCTCTACCCTAAGTAGTGCACTTAGGTTGCCCCACACTAAATTCTTAACATTCTCCACTATGTAAATACTTGCTAGGACTATAGTAAATTTCATCATTAATCACTGCAATTAACAAATTTTAAAAGGCTTGGCAACAATAGCAAAGTTGCTAAAAAACAAACTAGCAACATCTAGGTTGTAAATTATGTAAAATCATAATATTTAGAGAGTTGCATGCGTCTCCATGTGGTTAAGCAATGAGTCATGAGGTAACTTTCTAGGGTAAGGCAACCTAATTGTTAAAACAACCTCAATGCAATGTTTAGTATAGAAGGTCTCAATCTTTGACTCTCATTTATCAAATATGGGTTATTAATTTGAGGTTTAGGTCAAAATTTTGAAATACATTTTAGTGCTCAAAAAGATAAATTTGGTGCAATCATAACAACTCTAAAAATTAGGTTCACTAAAAATAGAACATTCAGATTGTTGTCTTAGGTTTGCATTTATTTCAATGAAATCATAATTGTGTAAGTGTAAATATTTTGGGATGATTGATACTTTATGTTGGAAGATTAATTCCCTAATACATAAAATTCCAAGACTTGTAAAATTAAAAACCTTCACCAGTGTGTTTGCAAATGTAGATTTAGGAGGATAGGGCTCACAAAAAAGGATCACCAAAAAATTAAAATGCCATGGGACACCTCTGTAACCTTGGAAGACCTAGCTAAATTCTCAATCACTGTACTTGTCTTCCATTTTTATTCTTTCTTCAAAAGATTTCAAGTCTCGGAATTGTAACGTGTACCCTCAAAGCTTATAGACATGAGAAAATTGGTCCTTTTTATAATCCTACTGTAATGAATGCTTGGAAGCAGTGATCCCAAATATAATTTTCACTTTTAGCACAAATGGCTAAAACACTGCTAAAAAACTAAAATTTTCAAATTTAACATTGGAAAATTTACATTTTTTTAGCTACAAAAAAAATTTGTTAGCAATCCTACTAAATTTAGCCAATTTAAAGAACACTACTTGGAACCCTTCTGAATAATAAGAAAGAAGACATGTTTGATGATTGGAAATACCTACTTGCAATTCATAAATTCAAGGAAAACCCAATGAGCTTGCTAAGAAATATATTATAATCTTACTATTAAAATCACAAGGCCCTCTAAAATATGACATCTTGACTTATGTAGTATCATATCTCCAATCTTTGTGATATTATCACATTGATACAATTTAAATACTTCTTGGAATTCTTATTTTGCATTTTATTTAACATATGAAAATTCTAATAATCTTTTGATGATGAGTGTATACAGTATACTCTATCTAATATTTGAAAATGTCAATAAGTTTTTAATGAAGAATGCATAGCGTAGTAAGTGCCAACCTCTAGTCATACTACTAAAATCACAATGACCTTTGTATATCACATTCCAACCTTTGTAATATCACATCTCCAATCTAGTCTATATTATTTTATAAACTAGTACACCCTACGCGCCCATTATACCAATGGAGGCATGCTCTCCATGGCCCCCATGCTATCCCCCATGCCTCCCCTTCTTAAACAAAATATTCCAAGGGATAATATAAACTCAAAAACAAATTCAATTTTAGTTTCAAAACAATTTGCCTCTTCATCCCCCTCCCCACCCCTATATATGTGAATTTCAAATTCAAGTTGGAAAAAATGCAATTCACATGCAATGCCCATGTTCATCACTTTGCCCCTTAGCCCTTGGCCAATCACAAATTTTTGAATCATACTTTGCTTGATCAAGACACCACCAATGGATACGGATAAATATCCTAACTTATTATATAGATACAATTTTAAAGGCAGATTTAAATTTTTTCCTTGCATTCTATTCAACATATAAAAATCCTAATAAATTTTTGATGGTGGATGGGTAGCATAGCAAGTGCCAACAGCTAGTCAATTTTAAAGTCTCACACAACTATTTTAAAGCTAGCACATGTACCTAATTTAGTACCAATACGGGGACACAAAATATTGCCCTACCTAAAACATCCAATTGATTCTCTCTCCATGTTGAACTCAAATTTTCAAAAATCTCCAAAAATCAAGCATTCCATAGAAGTTTACATATAAAAGAGATAAAAGTTTTATAGCTATATTAGATGGAAATAAATAAACAAAAATCTATATTTGCCTTTTTGTTGTTTCCCAACAAAGGAATTTCAATGTGCAATACCCAGACTTCTTGGAACACAGAAAAATGCGAATACTATTATTATTGATATAATTGCGTTTCTCGTAACGTGTGCAGAAAATAAATTTCTATTTTTGGAAGACCAATCATTACTTGCAACAAAAGATTCTACGGTTGGAGTTCTGTTACTCCTATAATTTAGATCAATTATTAAGATTCTTTGAAAGCGTCAATTTCAAGGCACTTTTACCTTACACTTCCTGGGGCTTTTTTGTGTGAAAGGAACGTTGTACACTCGATTACAGCTGGAAAATGGTGAAACATTGTTGACTGAACATGAACATGACCCAGGTAGATACAACAGCACAATTTGTTGCAGTATGACTAAAGTTCAAATAAAAATGAGCAAACTCATTGAGAGCATGAGAGCATCTAATAATTCTCAAACTGAGATATATGCTCACAGAAGACCCAGGCATTTGCAGACTTGATACTTCAACAGAGATCGATACGCCTGCACATAACTAAATCTCATAGCATATAGATTGCAAAAGCAGCTCTCAAATTGGAATAAAAAGGGTTTCGCCAAAAAGCAGTATCCTTGAAAAGAAGAAGCAGCACTGCAATAATGCAGGTTCTCTCTATTGAGTCATGAGAGAGGGTATATCATCATTTGTACCCAGCATCTTCTACAAGCATCCCAGAAAGATTTTGCTTCAAACAGCACAAATTGGTCATGGATGCCAGTGAAGCTGATACCACGAGAATAATTCTCCCTGCAGTCTGCTCGGTCTGTTGTGAAACCTTTCAATTTCTCTCATCTTAGACAGCAAGTTAACGAAAGACCTCTTCACCTTATTCCTCTCGAAAAAACAACTTGAGCGACCATTAAAGATATAAATACAACGACTACTGTATATAAAATAGGCTCAGTGAGTCTTCGTCGATGTCTGAAATGTAATCAACAAAACAGATGGGCAATTCAGCGCTGTTTACAACACTCGCTACCTCTAAAGCCAAAATGTTGAAAATTCAGACAGCATGGTTCTTACAGAATATCCAGATATCCAGATAGTTTAATCACTTCTTTCGCTGAACCTTATCCTTGATCCAACGTAGGCTGGTTGAAGTGCCGGATCTCACTTTCTGTGCACTCACGGTGGCAGCGCTCTTTGTCATTTCCACACTGTTGGTGGCAGCAGCTTTCACCTTCGCCATCTTGCTCCTCTTTCGCCCTCCCTGGCCTCCCACGTCCTCGTCGAAGTGTTTATCCCATTGATCGGCCCAACCATTTGATTCCTGTCTTTCGTAGGCGGCCATCTCTACAAGAGATCTTAACGAATGCGTCCCTTGAACGGAAACGTGTCGGCGTCAAGAAAAAAGCTTATCCAACATAGAGAACTAATTGATCCTGCCAAAAACAACATAATACACAAAAAAATTAAATTACCAAACAAAAATGTGACACTCCATGAAGGCTCAGCACATATTTCTTGGAGACGAGACAAATTTGCAACTGTATACCAAGAGCCTATATAAGCCGAATAATTATGTGCATTTTGCAGTAAGATCGCACATGTGAGCGAGAGACCGAGAATTCTGCTGTTCATTCTAGTTGCAATCAGAGTGAAATTAGGCTCACCATTGCACCATATTCAACAGAACAAACCTCCACAGATGAAAAAGCACAATCAGCGTTCACTCTACTTGTGCAGTCGAATTCAATTGAAGGCAAGAAATTATCCGATAGCCAGCAAGGCAATCTTTCAACGAGCGACATTGAAAAACGTTCTTGTTTTCGAAACCAGAGTCAATTTGAACGATTTTCCATCGTTATTCAAGTTCATTTGAAAGATTGATGCTAAAGAACACAGAACATCAAAGAAGAACAAAAAGAAGCGCACAAATAATTTAACGCAGTCCAAAAATAAAATCGACTGCTCTTCTTAACAATGCCGCAAGGGGGAGGGAGGAGTTAGGATCCGAAAGTCTACCGCAAGTTGTTGCAGGATGCGGCGAGACGACCACGTTCATCAAGGAAGGCAAGAAACTCTCGACCGCATATTGCATCAAGAAACTCGAAACTCAAAACTCAAAACTCGAAGTAAAATAGTACGCTGTTTAACTTACTAAACGAGGAAATCCAGGGGAAAGTCTCGTAATGCAGCCAATACTCACTAAAGATCCTAAAGATCTCACAAAAAATGCTTCGCGATGCCAATCGTCGTCTTCTCAACTGGAAATTAACGAGAATGACAAATAATCCATTGAACGGCGTAATTCCGGACCTTTTTTTATTCCTCGTATATAAAATGCTCTCCATCTCTCGTTAAGCGCCAAATGTGCATGCGATCTTGTTGACACAGCACTTTCTAACTCACTCGAACAAGAATTACAGAGAATCAATTGAACGGCGTAACCGGACCTTTCTTACACCTCGCATATAAAATACTCTCCATCTCTCGTTAAGAGCCAAATGTGCATGCACAGCACTTTCTTAACACAACAATTTCTTACTCCCTCGAAAGGAGACAACAACAAGAAAGGAGTACAAACTTGACTACTGTATAAAGTTCCAAGGAAGAAACTCTGCATGCACATTGGCGCTATGACTGAAAAAATTAGACGATCCGATGAAGACCGCTCAATGCAGCCGAAAATTACAAAGATCACTTGTATTTAAGAAATGCCTCACGACTCGACGCTAATTCCTCGACTTCTCGACGTTAAGTTACACAGAAACAAAATGCTACGAGAACGACAAAGCATCAATTGAACGGCGGAACCGGACTTTCCTTATACCTCGTTCTAAAATGCTCTCCATCTCTCGGTAAAGGCCAAATGCGCATGTGATCTTGTTGACGCCACACTTTCTTACTCACTCGAACAAGAATTAGAAATAATCAATTCAACGGCGTAAGTGGACCTTCCTTACAACTCGTATATAAAATACTCTCCATCTCTCGTTAAGAGCCAAATGTGCATGCACAGCACTTTCTTAACACAACAATTTCTTACTCCCTCGAACGGAGACAACAAGGAGTACGAACTCGACTACTGTATAACTAAGGAAGAAACGCTGCATGCACATTGGCGCTCACTTGTACTTAAGAAATGCCTCACAATGCTAATTCCTCGACTTCTCGACGTTAAGTTACACAAAAACGAAATGCTATGAGAACGACAAAGAATCAATTGAACGGCGTAACCGGATTTTCCTTATACCTCGTTCTAAAATACTCTCCATCTCTCGTTAAGCGTCAAATGTGCACGTAATTCTGTTGACGCCGCACTTTCTTACTCCCTCGAACAAGAATGACAAATAATTAATCAAACGGCGTAACCGGATCTTCCTCATAAGTTACCTCGTTCTAAAATACTCTCCATCTCTCGTTAAAGGCCAAATGTGCATGCACAAAAATTTCTTACTCTTTCAAACGGAGATAACAACAAGAAAGGAGTACGAACTTGACTACTGTGTAACTAAGGAAGAAACTCTACATGCACATTGGCGCTATGACTGAAAAAATTAGACGATCCGGTGAAGACAGCTCAATGCAGCCGAAACTTATAAAGATCGTTAGTAACTTATTTAAGAAATGCCTCACAACGCTAATTTCTCGACTTCTCGACGTAAAACAAAATGCTAAACGCGCAATTAATCGTAATCCTGGATGACAGAGAGAAGAGACAAGGATCCAACGTATACACACCTGGTTGCTTGCTGGCGAGAGGCGAAGCAGAGCGCAATGAAGAATGGAGGGCAGTACACAGGGGACGCACAGGAAGAGGGTGGTTATGAGGCAGCGCGTCCGGAGAGAGACGACGACCTATTCGCCTTCACCCGTAAACATCTGACCTGGCTGCCATGTCAGCAAACAACGGGGTCAGAATATTCTGACTGTGTTCGAGTTTAATGATCAGCCGCGTAATAATTGGTCAAACTTTGTGTTCGTTTTTAAGGGTTGGCATCTTTTTTAGTTGCTTTAATTGTAGGATTTTGAACGTGACATGTCATGCCGGGAATCTTTTTGTTAGTTTTTTATTGATCGAGCAACAAAGAATATACATGAATAGTATGATCATTTGTATTTGCATGGCTCATCTGTAAAATCAGCTAATAATATAAACTTTCATCCAAATTTTGGAGCATTTAATGTTTGCTTGAGAGGGTGTTAGGGACCTCCTCGGTGCATAACTTAAATCATCCGAATACACAAATAAAACAACAATTTATATTTAATAAATTATAAAGACTATACGAAGCTCAACCATTTTATTAGAGAGATTGATTCCTAAAAGAATTAATCTGCTCATCCTCCAAATAATTTTATATTGTCAATCCTTTCATAAAAATAGATTTACTTTATTTTTATTTTTCTATTTTTGATATTCATCTACAACCATTTGCTAAGATAAAAGCCTTAGTTATATTTAGAAGTATTCTAAATATAATTCATATCATATCTCATTTTTTACTTGGAGTTGTCTAACTCCAAGTTCCAATTCTTTGTATTGTCATCATGTGTTCATCTTGGCACTTGTCATCAAGTGTTCATCCTGACACTTGTCATCAACTGTACATCATGTACACTTGTGATCCAAGTGCAGTTGTCTAGCTCCAATGCATAAATCCATCATCCCAATACATCTGCTTTACATCTTTTCTCCTTGTCCACTAATTCACATTTCATTGTAAAGTAGTTCATCCATTAATCATTCATCTCTCAAAGGTCATGACAAGAGATTTGACAATTTTCTCCATTTTTCATCTAGTTTTGCTGATGGTAATGTAGCCAATATCAAGATGAGGTAAGATTGTGGTAAAAAAATTCATAAGAGAATTCCTTTGATATCACAATAGTATTATATATGTATTAAAAGATTTTAATGTTGGTCAACAAGGAGATTATCGATTTCAAAGTATTTCAAATTTTTTTAATCTTGTTTTTTTAACATGCTAAATTTAAAGGTATGGATTACAAATTATATAATTTTTAAGGCACTGACCTTCATTTTTCATTAAAAATTTACTCTAAAAGCTCCAAGTTTTTGTTATTTGATTTCCTCGCAAATTTAGTTCATTTAGAGTTCATTCTCAAATGTTCTATGTACTAGGAGATCAAGTTTAACAAGAAATTTTGAACAAATATTAATAGAAAATCCATTGGTGTTTTCTTCTCTAGGAGATCACTTAGTGTATCTATAACTAACCACGTGAGTTAAGCTATATTTTGTCCCCATATTTACTTTTAAAAGAATTATGGTCTCAACTTGTAATTTTGAGCATTGTTTAATCATGACTATAGGATTCTATTGTCAAAATCTTCGATCCAAATAATTTATTAAATGATTTCTAGAGAAGGTTGAAAAATGAACTAAAATGGCATGTTTTTCAACTCAAATATTTATATAGAACACATTTAGATGACCTTTGCATTGAAATTCAAGAAATAAAAACTTTCAATAGAGCCTCAATTTTTAATATTTTTTGTGTATTTTTTAAACATTTTTTTCTTATATAGCCCCTAAATCCTTGAGTGTCCCCTTGGGGGACAAATGGGATTTCAAGCAAGTACCTACAGCCTCAATTTTTGTCCTAATTTTTTGGATTTTTTTTTGAAGATAGGAAAACACATTAGCTTTTGGGGAATATAATTTTTATTCCAATCAATGCCCAAAAGCAAAAGTTATGCCTAGATAAGCAAAATTTATGCAAATTGGGCAGCAAAAAAACTTTACAAAAATTTGAATTTTTGTTTTTTTTGTTTTTTTTTCTCATAGATTATATCTTTGTCTACATTTGAAGTTTTGATCCATTTCATTTGGACTAGTTATGATAAAGTTATGGACAATCTTGTTTTTTGGGTAGTTCAAGCATCTTCTTGAAAAAATAACTTATAACCTTCATTTTTGAATGCAAGTTTAACATTTTTTCAAAAAAATTGTTGGAAAGGGTGAAGTTTGCTTGCTAGAACAATCTCACCATTGGGATTATTGAGTTTCAATTCCATTGCAAGGTTATTAACAATTTAAGTTTTTGTTCAATCTCATACCTTCTTCTACCTAATGTTTTTTTTAAGAATGAAAATTAAGTATTTTTTGTGTTGATTTTTTCCAAAGATTCTCAACTTAGCTTTCCACCTTAAAAAAGTAAACCTCAAAACTCTGTGGTGCAAAAATTTTAAGTTAAAAAAGTTCAAAGTCAAATAGTTTAGTCATGCAAGGTGCAAAAAAGTCTATTTTTTACACTTTGAATGCAAATATCTTGCAATTTGTGCAGTAAAAGTTTTTGAATTTTTGTTTCCACATTCTTATACTAGTCTAGTACAAGATCCTATGGTTTGATATGCAAAATGGCCAATTTTCAAAAAAAAATACTCTTTACGTAAAAATGGCAATTTTGACAAAATAAAGGTCCTAGGGATTTTGGGGATAAAATAGGGCCGGGTGTGAAAGTTATTTTCAACTTTGTAGTGTATTATTTTACTTCAAATTTTTTTAACTAATTATAAAGTACAAATAAAATTATCCTTAACTCAAAACTTAAACTTCCAAAGTAGGAGAATCAACTCATATTTTTTTCTTTTTCTTCTATTTAAGTTTTAGAACATAAGACAAGGGGTCCAAATTCTTAACGCACATGGTTTTTAAAGGACCCTCTAAGTGATCTCTATGAGGTTTTCTTGTGAAAACAATAGATTATGGTAATTGTCTTGAGGAACTTCTAACTTCTAATATACTTAAAACAGTCACTTGATAAAAGGAATTAGCACTTCCAAACATTGCCGACTCTAAAGAGTAGTGACTTAGTCATTTATAGGTTAAAACTTTGAGTTGTTTGCTATAAAATTGACAACTACAAAAACACTATCACTTTACAATAAGCAAAGTTTTACACAATGTACGTACTCTATGATCCTATCTTGAATGCATCCAAATAAGTTCTTGAATGAAAGTACTTGAATTAGCCCAAGATATATACATTTTGAGTTGCCAAGGCACTTGATAGAGAATTCCCAAGCATCTTAGCATGTATTTCGTGAACCAATGTAAAAAAAAAATGACTTTGTTGACAATTGATATAGTGCTAGATATTCACATGTCACAAACCTTTCAAAAATCATCAAAGCAATGCTCATTTATGTTGACAAGTATGCCTTACAAGCACTTGTCCATGAATATCTCTTAATTATTGGTGACTTCTTAGGTGACTATTCACTCTCCCTTACCACATTTTTTCCTCTCCCTCCTCCCTTTTTAGATCTTGAGTTTCAAGTAATATCCAATGCTTAATGAACACTTGAGGCTTTACTTTACATTATTTTAATTTATTTTATATATATATATATATAATATATATAGTCTTCGTTTTAGTTTTAAGCTTAAAATTTGAGTATTTATGATTAAGCAATGGTTAGCTTTTGAAATCATTATCCTTTAAGGCCCATGTGATTAATTAAATGTGTTTAAAGAATATATCTAACAAACATACATCTCTCATTAATGCCATTCATTGACACTCACTGCCATAATCGTTATACAAATGCCTTCAAATTTTGTTGAAGGTGCCTACCCTTATTGAGGCTTGACCCCTAAATCCCCAAGGCACCCAATTTGGGTGTTTACAAAATTTTGAAGATGAATCAGCTGTTATCAAAGCACTATCTCTACTCATTTTTTTTCAATACAAATTTGTTTTGAAATCTATTTTCAATATCAAAAATCTGATTTTGAAAATGAATGTTCTTGATTTTTCTACTCAAGTTTTGTATAATGGTATTCATTGCAATCTTAAGTTTTCTAGTGTTGGAAAATCTTAAAAATGAGCCTCAAATACCTTAAATCTTGGACATAAACCCACATCAAAAATTCATTTAAAAAACATATAAGAGTAGATTTTGAAAGCCGTAAATTGATTAAAGTTAGACATGTAATGACCTTAAACCTTGTATTTTTTTGTTGACCAACTTTTTAAACTTAACATGTGAAATGAGGATTGGAAGACTTCAAGTCACTTTTGCAATTTTAACACCCTCATGTTCAAACATTATAATCTTTCAAACTATAAGTGATATTGTTGTGTTTTATTTTTTCATGTAATCTCTAACATGTTTAGTTTCAATTTGTATAGTTATAGATAATTTTTTTTTGATGAAATTCATAAAAAAGTTAGTTAATTGTTCAATTTCATGAAAAGTCCAAGAAGTTCAAAAAGTTCTTGGGCATTTAGGGGTTAATGGATTGAAAAGTACCTAAGTTATCAACAGTACCTATTAAAATTCTTTGTTTAAGAAATATATAGGGCTAGAACAAAAGATTTTGAACTGAAATTGTTTTCTCATTCTTATAAACCCTTCCTACCGTCTATCATAAATCTACAAATCTTAGAAGATGATAACAAATAACAAGGGGCAATTAATTTATCACACCCGAGTTACAACTACATCAAACCATATCACTCGTAATAAAAGTAGAAATATCGCAAAATAGTTTAAATGAAATTCATGAACAATAAATTAGTTAGAAAAGTGTTTTAAATATTTTTCTAAAACAGCTTATAAATTAATTGATTGGGTCTTTGGACATCCATTTATTAATATGGATGTCTTCTACACACTCTCCAATTATTGGGATATTTTAAATATTCACTTTTGGTACCCAAATTGATATTCCTCTTGACTTTGGGGGTGCTTATAACCCATTAAAGGGCACAAATCAAATCAACCATTATTGAGTACCTTGTAGACATAGTTCCCCTTCTAGAAACGGAAAACATGGGAGCAATTCATTGTGGGCACCATTTAGTTTAACCAACAGTAATCCCAAAATGCTGAAGCCCCTTATGTTAAATTTCAGTTTGTTTTAATTGAAGTTAAAATTTGGAAGTTCTCATAACTTTTATCAAATTTCTAAAATTGTAATGGAACAATCCAATCATAGAGGTAAAGTAAATACATCAGTATTACCTAGAAATTGGATGGTTGTTTCACAACAAGCAAGAAGCTGTGAAGTTGATTCAAGGTCTTTTGACTTTTTTTTACAAATCAAACCAAATATTCGAGGTTGTGGTAAAAATTAAGGGTTAAATGGCATATCATATGTAACCAAAATCAATTTGTGGCATCTTGAAAACGAATCTGTAGTTTCTTATCAAGATTTTGCAATGTGTTTTTATCTCCAAGGGGTTAGTATATTTGAGGTCCATCTCCAAAAGTTCGAGAACCAATATTTGCAATAAACACCTTGGTATTAAAACTTGAAAAAGAGAAATCATAGACATTCGTTTTTCCAGACTAGATTTTCACACTAAAAGAGAGTTGAACGGATATTTACTAGTACTTTGATAGGATCTTATTTAACTTCAATTTTTTTGGTTCAAAATCACATATGATGCCTTCGAAAATTTAGGGGTAACTCCTTCGTTTGTTGTGTAAACAGTAATACTACCATAAGACTACGTAAAGAATGTCTTGAGGTTTTTCCTGGGGTTTTCAATGATCAAGCAACAAAAACTCTAGAATGCAATGCATGGTAGGAGTGACTAGGCGTTTTTTTGATAGAACCATCCATATATGCACGCACATTTATTGAATCAGCTTTTGGTTAATAACCTTCATGCAAACATAATACTTTTTCAAAAACGTGGCAATTTCATCCATTTTCATCTAATGTTGTTTAGTAGTAAAGCAATTCGTGCCAAAATGTGGTAAATGTTGCTTTATACTACAAGGTAAGGTTGTTTTGGAGCACGTATAGGTTCCAACTTTTGCTCTCGTGGAGATCACTCTTTGTAATTTTATGATATATACTTGAGTTAAGAGGGTATTTGATGTAGGCTTATTTATCTAAAATATGGTATTTAAAATGACCGTATTTTTATATAAAAAGCTATGCGTGTCATATTTTTGGTACCCTATGTTTTTTTATAAATTCATTCATTTTGTTTTTAAATGAAGCTATCCTATGTATAAATTTTATTTGTTCAAATTTTATCCTATCTGCATTATTCCTTAAAAACAAAGTCTTTCTTTCTATTACATACACACACATGTTATTCACCATGAAAATAATAACAAGCATATGAATTAGAGAGCCAATGTCCAAGTGGAAATTTTTTATTAACAAGTTTTTAGTATTTTTCAATTATATGGCATGTATTTAAACATGGAAGAGCAACAAACAACACTAAAAATTTTTATAGCCCCTATTTGTCAAAGCTAATTCATTAATAATAAATCCTATTACCTAGTGGTTTTACATACTCTAATTTATGTATACTAAAATATATAATATTTCATGAACCCTATAGTAGTTCTACATATTATATAAAAAATCTGTCTTTTGAATTAAATGAACCCTATCTTTTAACTCACTTAGTTCCTAAAAAATAAACTAATGATCTCCCCTAGTTTTTGCTTCTCATTTGAGCAATTTCTTTGGATCTACCTCAAAGGCCTTACATTAGAAGTTTGGGTCAAATCTTTGAAAATATTTTAATGCTCAAGAGGTAAGCTTTGACACTGATTCCAAAGTCAAAAATCAAGTTTGTTGAAAACGGAAGACCGATTTGTGGATATGGTATTATCGTCAAATTTCATTAAAAAATGATTTTTCTAATTCAATTTTTTTTCATTAACCACATTATAAAACAAAATAAATAGCTCAAGGGCTCTATTAGGTCTCCTTTTTCATCCATTTTCTGGGAAATTCCATGACTTGCCATTATGACCCCAATTTGGACTTCATGATCTTTAGAATTTGTTTTTGCATCAAACTCATATTTTAAGGAATAATTGAAGCCATGTGTATTGAAATAATGGTTCAAAATGACTCCAATTTTGCTGACCTTGACTTTTGATATCAAAAAATCCTAAGACTAGCAAAATTTATCCCATTTCTAATAAAAAGTATTTTTGCACATAAAAACCAGATATCACAACATAATTATAAAGAAGAATATAAAGCTTACTTAAGATTTTAGAACCACTTACAATTAAGAGTACACTTACAATATTGCCGTTGTTAGCCACTCAAAATTCATCACTAACTGCTCGTTACAATCTGCCTAAAATCACTTGCTTTGTTTTCATCGCTTGACCCATTCTACCGACACTTTCTATTGCCCCCTTGACTTTCTAGTGTAATTTTTTTGTAGCTCAATAAAAAAAACATGTTTTCAACTAGTTGAACCCACCAAAATAATATTGTAACAACAATAATATTGTGGGTATGCCCTTATTTATAATTAGTGTATGGGCACACGCTAGCTCAAGTTGGACATGCATGAGTAATGTAACATTCAATTTTACAAAAAATAGATATCTCACAATTGGTCTAGAATCTAATCTTGATGTATTGTTGTCTTGGTCCTTTCTTTTTAAATCAAAAATTGGCATTGCCTTCATCACAATGCTACTCTTTGATACATCACTAAAGGGCGCTTGATGTTTTCTTGATTTTTTTAGCACATGATTGGAAGGTGTGAATTGTTTATATTTGGGACTTCCTTTCCTATTTCAACTTACAACAAAAAGCTCTAGAAGATTTTGAAAAATGGCAAAAAATCAAGGTGGATTATCATGATGCTAAGTAGTATAGATTACGGAAATTTTGATGGGTTTCCTTAACGTTTGCAACATATGTATAAGGTAGTATGCTCATATTCCGCTCATGCTCTAAAACCGCTCACCTCCCCAAATGTACCCTATTGATACATGTCTTATTCATAGCCTTTCAACAATGTACATGGGACGAACATTTGAGAGGTGGGTGGTTTTAGAGCACCTATGACCTTTCCACTTCAAATTTTCATAACTAATTCTGCAAAGCTCCATAAAATATGAAAACACTTGAGATAGATGCCAATTCCTCTTGTCTTTCAAGGAAAATTTACTGAAAATTATTTCAAAAAGTTTCACCTCCCCAAAATTTAGTTTCATCCCTTAAATGAATAGTTTACAAGCGCACTACCTTAGATGTTCTTGATTTTTCAAAAAATGTTGTGCATGTCACTTCCTTATTTTATTAAAAAAATAGTAAGCTCATCACAACACAAGTCCTACCCAAAAGTAAGTGACATGCACCTTTGCTGTGGAGAGGGATACTTTTACAATCATGAAAGTATGTCAAGGATATTTGTGCAGTTTTTGAATACCTAGAGACATCTACACAAACATCGCAAACTCTAGGGTATTCATCTTATTTTCCCTTATGATTACTTTCAAGATATGCCTCTACCTGTGTAATTTTTTTATGATTTATTGCCCTTATTTATGACTTCTCCCACCAAAAAGAATTCCAATGAGGCGAGAAAAGGGGCACCTATACAAGTACACATCAAACATGCTTCATGTGTGAGGGGAGCATCACATTGTGCACACAAGGTTGATTCTATGTTTAAATATTCTAAAACATTTTCAGAACATTTCTTGACGAGATTATATAGGGACAATATTATGTTGGAAAGGGGGATTGACGCAACTGAAGGGCCACACAATAAGTGGGGTTCAGAGTACTATGGAGGGGCAATCAGTGTGGCAGTGTGGTCGCTTTAGGATGTCCCAATTGCCAGGTGGACCCTTGCTATTGGGGTTTTCAATTATCAATTATAGGAGGAAAGGTTCAACATGGGTGGTGAGCTATCCGCAGTGACCATCCTCACGCAACCCCTATTTTTACTGGGTCAAGTGCACTTCGCACTGAAATGATTTTGCACAAGCTGAAGTCATTTTGTAGAAAAAGTTTGAAATTTTTGATGGTTTTCAATATTTTCTAGGGAAATTTTGATGGATATTCCTGAAAGATGTAATAACTGTATAGATACCCGTGGTTTTTTTCAAAAAATTGCACAAATATCCTTGACATGGTTAATTTTTCTTTCTCAAAATCATTGTTTTTAGATCTTGCAGTGAATGTCTAAATGTTTGAAGTATAGGAACACACATAGATGAAACACAATAATTGAAAAAAATACTTGCTAAACTACCTTGAGAAGTTGTCAAGAATATGTGTACAATTTCTGAAAATCAGGAATATCTACACAAATATTGCAAATTTCAGGGACCGTATCTATCAAATTTTACCTATTTTCTAAAAGGGGTTTCAAACTTTGAAAAGAATAAAATTCTTTCTAGTTGTTTTGGCAACAATGAAAGAAAATTCTTCTCCTCACTAGCTTTGCGTTTGAACTGAAATTTGCTAATTTGATGGAAGTCCTCTTCCATCTAGAATCTAGATACTATCCAACGCACAAAGTCACAAACATTCAAAGTGAATGGAGGACCATTCAAAATGTAAATCTCCACATTTGAGAAACATCTGAATGACAACTCATGTGGAGGTTCATGTTAAAAATGTCTATGGTTGAAGGTCGAGACGCCGTCAGTCTGCACCAATCAAATTGCATAAAATTGAGAGTGCAGTTGTTCAACCCTTCACACTAGAGGTCAAACTCCAAAGGTCATCATTTCTCATTTGCCTTCATGGCAGCACTTTATCATTCAAGGTTAACGGTTTCTCAAAGGAAAATTTGGGTTCAACAAAAATGAAAACCCAAACTATATGCAAGAGGCCATCAAGTTTCAGCAATTAATTGCTATCAATTTTAGCATTTATAGTCTATTTTCAGCAAATTTTCTTGACCTCTCAACAAAGTTTGGCCACTCAATTTAACAGCCTCTTGACTTAGCAGGTCATAGTGTGAAGCGGCCCTCAAAAGCCTGCTTTGCCAGATTGCCACAACTACCACGCAGGCACTTGAAGAATAATGGGCAGGGAGATTTCAAAAACAACAGAAAGTCAGTTCAATGAAATGACAAAAAAATCAGTTCGAATTCGAATTAAACGACATAAAAATTGGCCAGATTTTCAGAATAAATCTAGTCATAATCTAAACACACATGCAATATCCCGATGCTTGCACTCAAAGAAAACTGATTGAGAATCAGAAATGTTAGCTTTTTCAGTTGCTAGCAAAGTTCAAAATCTCCCTATGCCATGTTGAGAGCAAGGTATTTTTTGAGCAAAAATTTGCTAGAAAACAATACACATTTCATGAGAATAATCGGAATATTTGATGGATAAAATTGCTGAACTGCACCACAATTTTGAGGTGGTAGTGCTCTTTGCGTAGAGTCGTAGACTATTTTAACTCGCTATTCATTAAATTGGGAAAAAAAGTGTCTTAAAATGTATTTTGGGAACACTAAATGTTGCATTTGTCAGAATATTTGGTGATTTGAAGTGATTTTTTTTTATAATTCTTGTAAGATGTTTCATCATTGATGTAAGTTCTTGAAGAAATCATCATAATACTCACTCTAAATTACCTAAAAAAATTTTAAAATTCAAATTTCAAAATGCCAATATGTAAGCTTTTTTCCAATTTAATGAATAACGTGTTTTTAATGGAGAAACGAGTTTTCATGCATATTTTGCATATGCATCTATGACCATGGATGTAAACAACTTCATTAGAAGGAATCACTTTTTGCACTACCCTCAATTAACCCCTGAATGCCCAAGTGGTTGTTTTTTGTCCATGGTCTTCAAAATAACACTATATAGGACCAAGAAGAGTTATTTTTATCTAATTTTTTTAGAAGTGATCATAGATACATGATACGTCATGGAAGGTAAATAACTACCTCATCAAATGCACTCATATTTTAACGTAACCAAAATTAAAAGATTCAAAGACACAGCGTTAGGTCCCATACTATCCTTCTTGCAAGTTTCATAAGAATTAGCATGCAGTGTTTGACATTTGCAACTTTTAAAAACTATATTAGAATGGGCGGGCATTGGGCACTTGCCATACCACTATAGAACACTCTAGAGCTACTAATCCTACTATAGAAGGGCACTCATGGTGACTAGCCGGCAAGGAAAACTTTATTGCCAAAAATTTGCCTAAAATTTACCTCAAATGCTACTCGGCAATTACTACATTAAAAAAATTTGAAAAAAAGAAGATGAAGTTGCCAAATCCCTCCTCAAGCAAGCATCAGGATTGCCAAATTTTAGATGAAAGCTACTTTTATAGATGAACGTGGCTACTTTGTTAATTTTGTTCAAATTTTTCTTATCTGCTTGCATTGTGGGGTGCATGTCACCCTACAAGCAAAAACTCAAAAAACAAACCCTGCCTGCAGAGCATTCAAGGGTTAAATAAAAAAGTATCCTTAGAAGCAAGATTTTTTTTTGGTTTTTTGACCAATGGCTGTGTGGCATTCTTTGAAAATGGTATGTAGCTTTATGGCTCCATCCTGGCCTATGTTTGGTTGGAGTTGAAGGTGACCCCTATGCATGGATTTTTACAGCATCATGGTTGTTAATGATAAAACTAAGGACACTAGTAGAAAACTGCGTTAGAATTTATGTTTTCATGTAGTGTAGTTTCTGTTGAGTTCTTTGTTTCCAACACAGTTTCTGCGTTGGAAACAAGGAACTCAACAGAAACTACACTACATGAAAACATAAATTCTAACGCAATTTTCTACTAGTGGGAGAAGTTGACACAACCAACCTGTTTGACTATGTTTTTGGATTTCTCTCACAAGATGATGGCATCAATTCTCAATTCAATAAGAATATTTTTGAAAGCCTAGGCTGCAATGCAATTTTTATTATTGCACTCTGACATTCTTTGAGAAAAAATCCCTTTTTTTTCTATAGGCTTGAAGCTCTTTTTTTTTTTGAGGCAATTGGGCCTTTCATTTGATTGCCCAAAAAAAGACCTAACTCAGAAGGATGTTGGGTTTTCTAACAGGAATCCTGATACAAGTTCTGATAAGCTTCTGATAAGCTCGCGCCTCTCACACCTGCGCATGCGCCGCGGGCTCGAAGCGCCAGTTCCCGAGAAACGTGAGCTTCTCGATATACCCATAATACAGCGGCAGATCATACCAAACATCCTTCCTCACATTATAACAAGCAATAATCGTTGACCTATCGCGGCAAGCGATGGCGATGGTGCAAGGGCTGGACGTGCAATCGAACTCCGACCGAGCACTCCTGCGGTATCCATACGGAAAAACCTTCCGAAACAGCCGCTCCGGCATGCGCGTCACCTCGCGGCAGTCCGGCACAGAGAAGCGGTAGTGCACGAATGTCCAGAGGGTGAGCGTCGCCTTCTCCGTCACGCCCCGCGCGAGCATGAACAGCTTCTGGTCGCACTCCAGGACCTGTGGATGCTCCACCTCGTGCGCCGGTGGCCACGCGTACGCTTGCCAGGAGCGCGTCTTCTTCTTGAATCCTAGCAGGACTGGCGCCGTGGCGCCCGGGTGCGCGACGACGACCTGCGCCGCGCAGAAGATTGTGGTGGTATCGATGTTGCGTGAGATTAGTGGGAGGGCTCGGTTGTAGCTGGATATGCCGGGGCGGTAAAGTCGACCTAGTGGAATTTTTCATTACATTTACAATGGTAGGCGTCAGAATTGAAACTTTTGTGAGGGAGGACAGATTAGGTTTAAAATTTTAAAAAAGTTATTTACAGTATGGAATAGAGAAAATAATCAAAACAGTTCCGTTCAATATGGGAATCGAAGGAATTCAACCGGTCAAACACAAATATTTCTCAAACAATGGGGTAGAACTCTTGGGTGATACATGTGTCACGTCTTAAAAGACAACAAATCAAAAAAATTGAAAGCCCTCTATTAAGTATACAAGTATGCTTCTGCACGCATTTTGCTCATGTCTATCTTTTCATGCATGTGACTTTCCACCATCGTTATCCATGCCTTTTTTTCTCCCTTTGCTCTTAAGATTTCTTTCTATGCCTTTTCCTCTCTTTCCCCTCTCTTGAATTTTGAACTTCAGGTGATGTAGAGACACCCAATGCTTGACACCCAGCATTTTATAGTAAAGAATATTAAGCTTATGATGTTAATAAAGAATTTGAATACTGCATGATAGTCAAATAACCCATTGGGTTATTACCTTGAGGGAGGCTAAAGATACGCCACTTGCCCTTCATGGACTTAAAAATCCCAACATAGAGGCCTTCTTGCTCCGGGCATTGGCCAATGGCAGGGTGGTACCCCAGGACGTACACCACATAGTGATCCGACATTGGGGTCACGTGAATGTGCCCCAAGAGGTTTTCCAAGTGGCAGTGGAAATTGGGTAAAATGCGGAAAGTGCGCGCAATAGGGTTACACACTACAATTAGCTTTTGTCCATTGGGGTCAATCCGGGGTTCCGGGGGTTTTTCCGGAGGAGGTTCAGGTTTCTTCTCTCCTTCTTCACCTTCCTCTCCTTCTTCCGCAGGTTCTTCTTCTCCTTCACCTTTTATTACAAAAAAAATCACATCAAGAAAGACCTTTTGTCTACTGAGGATGAAAAACAACTCTCTATAAATTCAAGTAAGAAAATGAAATACATAGCATCTCATAATGAGCATATTAAATAGCATAGAAAATCTTATGAGTTGGTAGAAGTTGGTTGAACCTATTATTTATCCTCAGTTTCATAGAACATGAACCGAACTTCCATGGCTTGATGGGAATTGGAAAGTTGAGAAAACAACAAAGGTGTTGCGGAGCCGTGCGTGGAAGTTTATTAGAAAACAAGAGAATTGGAAACAAGAACTGAATAATGCTTTGATCTCTTAGCTTGCATGAAGCACAAGGGATTTTGAAAATTTTAAAGTCAAAAAATGTGGTCGTTGTGGCCAAATTTTGATTAAGCACAAAGGTTTGCCCTAGAACTATGATGACTAAGTTCTGCACTTTGTTCTCTCGACAAATTAGACAAATAATTTCACTGAATTCAAAATTTCTTACTTTCAAAACCTGAAACTTCATTGGACTCAAAAAAGAGTAAGGTAAGACCACCCATTCCCAATCATGGATTCAAACCCAACTTTTAGGGTGCGCTATTTTCAACCAGCCTATTTTCAAGCCTTGAAATGCGTATTTTTTCCCTTTTCAAGATTAAAATTAATGAGATCATGACATGTGTCCCAAAAGAAAGTAGGAAGTAGTGGGTAAGAAATATTTTGGCCATGATTAAGATTAGGAGAGTCTAGTGATTGTCTATGGGTTTACAACACTTTACGCACTTTGAAATTTGTATATAACTCAGTTTTGCATGAAAAATTCCAAAAAAAGTTTGTGTTGTGATTTTTCGTATGAAGCCACCAAAGAAAAATTTGTGCCACATTGTTGCTCTAATGTGTTGTCTTGCAAGAGCTTAAATAATCAAGAATGGGTGGTCCTACCTTAACCCCTGAGCGCCCAGAGTTATTTTAGGATTTAGGAGAAAATGGGGCTTTAATGGCCACCTCAGCTTGGAAAATTACATCCAAAAAAATCACTGCAAGATTTGAAAAATGACTACCTACTATGCTGATGGGGACCAGCCATGACTATTTTCACTATACAAATTAAGAAAAAAATGATATAAAGTTGTGGGCCCCAACAACAGGATCCTGTTGCTGGGGCGCTTAAAGGTTAAATCCAAAGTAAACATTTAATAGTCTAGAATGAAGAAGCTTTTCACCTTCTTCTCCTTCAGCTGGCTCGGGTTCCGGTTCAGGTTCCGGTTCCGGTTCTGGCTCAAGCTCCGCCAAAGGGTCCACCCAGGGTGGCGGGTCACCGCAAAGCAGTAGCAACCCGCCTTCCCCAGCAAGCATTTGGTTCACACGCGGGGGCAGGAAATTCAAACTCGGGAAGTTCACCCATCCCTTCTTCTCCTTTCTGAACGCCCACACCTACCAGCATTTCGGAATGCAACTCTCAGTTCAAAGTTTTGCAGAGTTTTCTATACAATTGTTGCTAGAAATAACCTAGAGCGGGTCTCTCATTTGCAGGATTTGCAAAGTTCTCTATACAATTGTTGCTAGAAAAAGTCCTACGTGCGTCTCTCATTTCTAGGATTTGCAATGTTTTCTATACAATTGTTGCAAAAGACCTCATTTCTAGGATTTGCAAAGTTTTGCGTATAATGTTGCAAAAGACCTTAAGTGCATCTCTCATTTCTAGGATTTCAAAGACCTTAAGCGCGTCTCTCATTTCTACTATTTAGCAAAGTTTTGCATACAATTGTTGCTAGAAGAAATCCTAAGTGCGTCTTCTGAATGCTTTAATTTGACATTACCTGTCGTGGGGCGGGCTCGTGCGAGATGCCGTAGGGGTCGATCTCGTCCTCGCGACAACAAAAGGCGCTAGGAAAATACTCCTGGTTGTGCCGGACGTGAGGCTCCAGAAACGGATTGATGTGCGCGTTGAACAAGTAGGGGAAGTACTCCGGCACGCACCCCGCGGCGTACAGCTTGCTCACGGGCAGCTTCGACAGGATGAGGTCCCGCATGTCATCCCGGTCGATCTGGTTCTTGCTGAAGGGGTAGGAACGCCACCCATAAGCGTTAGTTTAAGGGTATTGAACCAGGGTTTTTTTAACTGACACAGATGGCGAAGCATGACTTCGTGTCCACTTATCATATGGCAATTTTTTTGAGGGAAGAGAAGTTACTAGGTGCATGATAGATTTGGCAGAAAATTGTGTCAATTAAAAAAAACGCTGTATTGAATATGATGACTCTTAACCCTTAAACGACTCAAAGGCCTTTTGTGCCCAGTACAATGTGGGGTATTTTTCTTGTATTTGAAATGGATCTACACTTTTACTACATTTGAGACCAGCAAAGAAGTTGGAGAATAGATCAAAGCGGTTCTAGTGAGCTACTTGAAATCCCAAATTAAAATTTCTTATTGATAGCAAATGACAATTATATGTCAGCATATATACTATGCCCTACGGTCATTTAAGGGCTAAGGGTATTGAACATGATGACTATTGATATACATCTAGCAAATTATAGGGCCCTATTAGCAACAAAAAAAATAATGAGTTTGCACTTTTGAATGTATTATTTTGGATACTGTGAGAATAAGTTGTGAATTTTTAAAAAGCAAACTGCCATTGTATTCATAACCAACACTAAGGTTTCATGTTCACATGTTGTGCATTCTTGTAATTACATCTATTTACTTTTAGAGATTTTCTAAGATTTTAAAGGTGACAGTTATGGGGACACTAACGCTTATGGGTGTTCCTTAAGGTAGGAGCACCCATAAGTGTCAATTTAAGGGTATTGAACATGATGATTATAAATAAACATTTAGCAAATTATAAGATCTTATTAGCAACAAAAAAATAATGAGATTGCACTTTCAAATGTATTATTTGGATGCTGTGAGAATAAGGGTATGTTCATACTTGGTGTTAGGAGGGATATTAGCAATATGAATACAATTTAAAGGTGTATGTATATGCATCTAATTTTCTTTCACTAATACCCCTCCTAACACCAAGTCTAAACATACACTTAAGTTGTGAATTTTTAAAGAGCAAACTGCCATTGTATTCATAACCAACATTAAAGTTTCATATTCACATGTTATATATCCTTGTAATTACATCTATTTACTTTTACAGATTTTCCAAGATTTTAAAGGAGACAGTTATGGGGATACTAATGCTTATGGGTGTTCCTACCTGAAGTGGTTCAGCCAGCATCCCATCCAGAACGGGTCGTCCATCTTGTTCTCCACATCTTTTATGAGTGCTTTGAGCTCTGGGAAGTTCGGGATCGGGGTCTCGTTCGGTTCTGGTTGCGGTCGGGGCTTGCGGTTTGCAAACCTACAGCGATTTTCATGATGAAATCAGACTTTGTTGCTGTTGTTGTTGAGACACATAGACTAATAAGTTACTCCCTCTGTCACTCTAAAAAGCTCCATATCAGATACATTTCTTGTACCACTGAAAAAAGCAAGCTCCCTTTTGCTGATTTCAAACACTGAGATGCCATGTTCAATGTTCCCATGGGGGCAAGTTAAGCAATTAGAGAGCATTCCTCTCCTAGCAAGTTCGGTCTTGCCCCATATGAGGTATCATTGTTGCTACTAATCTTTAAATCATTAATAATAAGGAGTTGGTAGCATGTACAAATATGGTACCTTTTTGCATGGAATTTGGGTACCCGAATGGCAACATCAAAACCAGTAATTTTGCGTACGTTTGGTAGTTAGCACATTGATTGTAGAATGCATGTGTCACTAGCACAAAGACTAAAATAATGAGGAGTTGGCGGCATTTACAAACTATGCACAAATATGGTACTTTTTGCACATGACTTTTCTTGGTTCCTGGTGAGAGAATTCCCAATGAGTCCGGTGTTTTTGGTGTTTCCTAGTGTTTCCAACCCCGTGAAACACCAGACTCACCGGAAATTCTCTCACTAGGAACCAAGAAAAAATTTCATATGTTGCATGAAATTTGGGTGCCTAAACAACAACACCAAAATTGAAAATTTTGCATACAATTTGGTAGATAGTATATTGATTCTAGAATACATGTGTCACTACTAGAAACAACAGTTAATCCTTTGCAAGGAAGCTTTTTGGACATTTTTAGAGGGACAGAGGGAGTACACGAACTGTGCAAAAAGCTTTTTGCTGTTTTTTTTTTTTTTTTTTTTTTGCTTACCTGCCAAAATCAAAGGGCTGCACTACAAGCTGGAATCGGTATGCTGGAGCTGTTTCGAAGGTCACTTTCTCGTAGAAGTCCTCGTCTGCAGGCGGAGGCAATTCCTCTTCTTCTTCTATTGCCGGAGGAGGAGATTCCTTTTGCGGTGCCGGTGGGGCTTCTCCTTCTTCTCCCGTCGACATGCTTACGGCTTGCGTTGAATCTCCTCACCAAGGTAACTAAACCTTGAATTCTACACTCGGCATAGATTCCGATGGTTAATTTTTCTTTTGAATTTTACTCTTCTAACCAAGTCTGAGAAGGTTTTAATGCAAACTTACAAAGCATCAAAGTTTCGGATCGGTGACCTTACTAAAAGTAACTACATAAACTAAATAAGATTTAATTGTGGACTATTGTTTCTAGGGAAAATTTGATGGATACTCTTGAAGTTTGCAATATTTGTACAAATGCCTCTGGTTTTTCAGAAATTGCACAAGAATCCTTGGACCATGACTTTCAGGAGTTTGATTTATTGTGCATGTCACTTCCTTCTCCCTTTGTGCGCATGCATAACAAGAAAGTAGTGTGTGCACAAAGGGAGAAGGAAGTGACATGCACAATAAATCAAACTCCTAAAAATCATGATCCAAGGATATTTGTGCAATTTCTGAAAAAACCAGGGGCATTTGTACAAATATTGCAAACTTCAAGGGTATCCATCAAAATTTCCCCTGTTTCTGTTATCATAAGGGTCATATGTAGGGAAACGTATATTTTTACATATGTTCATTCTTAGTTGCACATCCAGGTAGATTATATAGTCCATTGAGAATGCATTATTTGCATGATCTTTTTGTTATATGGATTGAAAGTTTAATTGGCAAATGATCCAAAGTCTTCTATGTTTATGTGGACCTTCATTCCAAATTTTAGGTTGTCATATTTAGCTTCATAAAGCTCAAGTCGGTATCCCTACCTTCAGAGTGTCTCATCGGAGAGCCCAATGCTTGTTCCATTTCCCTTTGGTCCAATCTCAAAACCTGTTTGAGATGCAAAGAAGGTGTAGCACTTCCTACTCTATATAAATGGTAAAGATTCTGATTGTTTGTAACAAAGAAATTATACTTAAAAGGTTGGAGTTGAGTCCACTTCTGCAGCAAAGAGTGTTAGCCCAATCTAGAAACATGTATGAAAGAGAAAAAACCTAGTATTTCTCTACACCTCAATATTGCAAGAAATGTAGAACAAGCAATTAGGGCAAAATGCTAGCTTGAATTAGTCTTGGTTTTTCTTACAAAGCAGTGTGCCTGTCTTAGAATAAGTATCCTCCATACACTACTTTGCAATTGAAATTCATGAAGCATACTCTAGGGTTAGAATTCACACAAGGAAGCACAAACAGAAAACAAGACAGACATTTCTGAGAGTTTACAGAGTTATTATTGACGTTGCTGAATTGCTAAAAGCAAGTATCTCATCTCTCAAGCGCCAATAAGAATCTAAGTTTCTTCAGATATGCAGAATCGTGATTCAAAAACCTCAGCTTCTCTTTTTATCTTGCAAATCCTTGCTAGCTAGCTATAGAGTAAATAATATCCTCACCACCTTCAAAATCGAAATACGTTATTACTCCCTCTGTCCCTCTAAAAAGCTCCAAATCAGATACATTTCTTGTAACACTATAAAAATAAATAAATTAAAAAATTAAAAAAAAATTAAAAAAAACCTCCTTATGCTAATTTCAAATGCTGAGAAAGCGTTTGCTATGCTCAATGATCTCATGGGGGCAATTTAAGCAATTATGGAACATTCCTCTCCTAGCAAGCTTGGTCTAGCACATATGAGGTACCATTTTTGCTACTAATTTTTAAATCATCAATAATGAGGAGCTGGCAACATGCACAAATATGATACTTTTTGTATGGAATTTGGGTGCCAAAATGACAACATCAAAGTTGGAGATTTTACATACATTTGGTAAATAATATATTGATTCTAGAATGCATGCGTCACTAGCACAAAGACTAAAAACACAGTTAATCTTTCACAAGGAAGCTTTTTGGACGTTTTTAGAGGGACAGAGGGAGTAGCAAACTACCCTTAAAATTTTGCTGCAGCCTAAGGATTGCTCTTTACCGCTACTTCTAAGCAGCTCACTACCAAGCTAAACCTTTAAAGGAATTTCAGGAACATGGAGCTACGCCCAATGCACGTCGTTGCACGCTCGCCTGCGACCTGCAAGAAAAAGAGGTACACACAAACACAAAAACCTGTGTTGCCTAATTTAATAGCACAGCACTTTCATAAGAACTCCTTCTTTTATGCTGATCGTATATTCAGAAATTTCAATTTCAAAATTCAAGCATAACAATTGTAAGATTGAAAAGCTCTAAAATTAGGGTTTTGCAAAAATTAGGGTTTCTAAAAATTAGGGTATGTAGATTAGGGTTTGCAAATTAGGGTTATCCTGATAGCGCTGAAGTCGTGGATTATTGCCGTTGACGTTTAGAGTTGAGCTTCTTCGATTTATGCGGCATCAAAACTTTAAACAAAGTGTATTGACGCCAATGGATTTGTTCTTTTTGCGTTCCTGAGGCAGCAAATCCTGAAAAAAGGCGGCACTTAATTAAGTTCTAAGACTGTGAGAATTATTTTCGGTGTGAGTGGCTTGGAGGTTGCATGTGTTAACGGGAATGGGAGTGATACTGTTGACATAATTTTTTTTTTGTAGCCTGGATGTGCGTGAGGAGGTTCGGATGGCACTGCAACGTGAAACGCAACGTTTGAGGAGAAAAGGAGAGAAGGCTCATATTCAAGGCAGGACGTTGCACCCTTTCGTGTCCGCGGCTTGCATAGGTAAGGTAAGGTAGGAACACTCATAAGCGTTAGTGTCCCCATAACCG
Organism: Ulota crispa; assembly: GCA_963920765.1. Lineage (NCBI taxonomy): Eukaryota > Viridiplantae > Streptophyta > Bryopsida > Orthotrichales > Orthotrichaceae > Ulota > Ulota crispa. Next base: position 16,735,870 of record OY987250.1, read on the forward strand.
TCATCTCTGAAATCTTGGAAAATTTGTGGAAATGAATGTAATTACAAGGATGTATAAAATGTGAACATGAAACTTTAATGTTGGTTATGGGTGCAATGACAGTTTGCTTTTTAAAAATTCACAACTTATTCTCTCAGCATCCAAATAATACATTCAAAAGTGCAAACTTGTGTTTTTTTGTTCCTAACAGGATCCTATAATTTATTAGTTGTTTATTTATAGTCATCTTGTTCAAAACCCTTAGTTTGACATTTATGGGTGCTCCTACCTTAGAGCCGCCCATTCCCAACAAGTGTTCTATTCCCAATCTCTAGGATGTGTTGTTTCCAACAAGCCTATTTTCAAATCTTGGAATGCGTATTTTTTTCTTTCTTAAGATTAAGACAAATGAGGTCATGATATGTGTCTCAAAATGAAGTAAAAAGTAGTGAGCAAAAAGTATTTTGGCTATGATTGGAATTAGGAGAGTCTAGTGATTGTGTATGGGTTCAAAACACTTTATGCACTTCAAAATTTGTATATAACTTCAGTTTTGCATGAAAAATTTCAAAAAAAATTGTGTCGCAATATTTTGTATGAAGTCACTAAAGAAAAATTTGCACCGCATTGTTGCTCTAATGCGCTGTCTTGTAGGAGCTTAAATGATGAAGAATGGGTGGTCCTACCTTACAATAGCAGCACCCATAAGCGTGAAACTAAGGATTTTGAAGTAGAAAAATTAATTGATGAACTTTGAAAAAAGTGTTGTCAAGTTAGGAAGAGGAAACCAAAAATATTGGCATCAATATCAAAGTTCCAATTGCAAGCATTTGTTCACAAAGATTTTTTCAAAATTCAAAATCACTAAAACTGTATGCTTGTGTGTAAGAGATGCTAAAATCAATGCCCATTGGTTTTTAAATAGTGAGATGGGACTCTCAAAATTATCATGTTAGTCACCCAAAACCACCACTTTGTTACCCATAACCATCACTTTGTCACTCGTAATCATTTGTTTTTGTGCCAGATGATGCCCATGGGGACATGACGGAGATGGGTGTTGCTACCTTACTATAAGGTATTCCGCTCTAAAAGCAACCATTTAAGCCTACCTAGCTCATTAGTGGTAGTTATGAATATTTGAAGGAACATGTCACTCATTCATAGTTAGGGAATACATTTAGAACATGGTTGCTTTATAGCCAACTATCCTAATGTTGTTGGCTCTAAAAGCAACCATTTAAGCCTACTCAATTCATCAATGATAGTAATAAATATTTGAAGGTATATGTCACTCCTTCCTAGATAAGGAACACATTTAGAAAATGGTTGCTTTTAGAGCTGACTATCTTACTGCTAAAAACATCATAAACCAACAAATTATTGGTCAAAAAACATCAAATAGTAGCCGATTTTGAATGTAAATAGCTTTTTTTGGCAAACAATAGTTCCAATTTGTTTTTGCAACCTAGGACCTTCTTACTTACAATTACAAAGAGTTTCAACTTATTGAAAAGTGTTATGAATAGCTTTTATGGTTGTTAGGTTCTTGTTGATTTATGTTGTCTTGCACTAAACTATCCCACCATCCCACTAGGCTCTTTGTCTTTTCTTTAACACATGGGATTGGTTGCCACAACTAAGTTGGAACAAGAAGTAATTGAAATGATTTTGCCTTGGCAAGTAGTAAGTAAATTGACCCTACCTTGATAGCACTACTTGGGGTACTACACTATAATAATGAAAATTTGAGAGTGCACCACTAACTGCAAACGCAAACACTAACCATCAACAACAATACTAATGTTATCAAACAATACATGTCAACATGATCACTCATTGCCAATTAAGTTTTCATTAAATAACCTACCTTAGTATATAAATAGTTCTCCTTCAGAACTATCCAACATGAATAGTGATTGTCATTATGAACATTAATTATTATTTAAGAGAGAGCTACATGATAAGGTTAGTATAATTGATGGTATCGTAATTCTAAATTTTGATTCATTACTAGTGTAGTGATGGGAGTTATTCATCTTTTTATCAAACAAGGTGACTGAATTTGAAGTACGGAAAATTTCATGAATACCCCTGAAATTTGAGATGATTTCATAGAAATCCATGCCTTTTCAAAAATATCACAAATATTCTTGGATCAAAATTTTCAAGCATTTTTTTTTATTGTGCATGTCACTTCCCTTCATGCACATACTACTTTTTTCTTGTTATGGGTGCACACAAAGGGAGAAGGAAAGTGGCATACACAACAGAAAAACACTTGAAAATTTTAATTCAAGGGCATCTATGAAATTTCTGAAAAAGCAAGGGTATCCATGAAATTATTGTAAACTTCAAGGGTATCCATGCAATTTTCCCTTTGAAATATAGGGTCGGTTCACACGCTATGTCCCACATTCTCACTCCACTAAAATTTGAGAGTTTGATTAGTTTAAAGCTAAAATTTGGTACTTGGTGCTTTACACTATGTTTCAAGTTCCACGTCTTAGTTCACTACGTTTTGCTTACATGGCAATACTTTTTGGAAGTTTTGGCTCCAAAAAAGTGGAATGTCACTCAAAATTTGGGTGACTATTTTGCAAAAGTAATTTTCAACCAAATTTGACCAATTTTTTTTGTACAAAATATTCAAGATTTGTATTGATCTAGGTTATAAGATGAAAAGGATGTTTTCCTCCAATACTCCAAATCAATTGATTATGTTTTTCTTCATTGTGTGAATGTTGTTCTCTATTTCTTTTGTTGTTTTGTTCATCTTTTGCTTTGGCTTGCATTCCATTTTTTGCATTGTTGTTGTTGCTACTTTAAGAAAATCAATAATTTTGTTCCCAATTATTTTTATTGCAAGTAAGATTCTCATGAAGATATCAAATATAGCTTTTTAGAACCTACAATTTTTAGAACACTTCTTGAGAGTGAGGGTTGTAAGGCACGAGAGGGGAGTTTTGTGAAGGATGAAATCTCAGTTTTGTATTTTCAAAGACGAGATATGTTCCTAAAAGAGCGCCTTCCAAAAAGAAGAACTGTAAAAGTAGTTGTAGATTGGCAGAAGAAGATAATGATAAATCAAGTGAAATTTGGCGTGATTACACGGTAGAAACATTGATTGCACTTTTTTTTAAAAGAGTTAAAGGTTGGTTTTCCCCAAAATGACAATAAAACAAAGTAAGATATCAAAACACAACCTCTTTAAGGCATTTGTCAAGAATTTCTTAATTATTTTGAAGAAATGTAGTGAACAAAGATGAACAATTCGAGTTTGGGGCATTGAAGCATGGGGTCTTTAACCCCTAAATGCCCAAAGAGTTTTTCTAGTTTTTGGAAGGCAATTTTGAAGTTTATAAATTGTCCTTGTAAGATTATTATTAAACATCAAAACAAAATTGTAACCATAGAATCTTGAACCTCAAAGCTTCTAGATGGTGCTACCCAAAAAAAACCAAAATGATCAAGCGGATTTTAAGATATTTGTGATTGAATGTAGATCACTACGGAATTTTTTGGTTTTTTTGGAGCTACCCAAAACTTCTAGTGCAAATTGGTAATTCTTGGATACAAAATTGGGAAATAACCACTTAAGATGCTTTGGTGTTCATTGTTGTTACTTGAAAACTATTGGCCCCCTCCAAGAACCATGACCATAGTTTTACAATTGAGCTTGCAAGGCAACTATCAAAGCGCAACCGTCTAATACAAAGATTTTGTTTAGCTTCAATTAGTGACCAAAAATCATTTTGATAGAAAAAAAATTCAACACTGAATGAACTCTAATTTTTATAACAAAGATGTTCCAAGTGAAATTAGTCCAAAAGGACTTTTAGATTTTGTTAGATGACAAAATTTTAGTAAAAGGGCCCTTACTGCCCAAGGGAGTGCCCAAGGGAAATCTTCACTTTTTTCTCAACTTGATGCCCACCTTTCCAATGTAACAACTTGTCATAGGCTCTTTGACATTATTCACAACATTGTTTTATGACACGAAAGATATACTTGCAGTTTAGCTTCCACAAAAAACAATTGGAATAAGACATGGAAGACATTAGAATTGAATGTTGAGCTAATTTCAGTTGGCAACTTCTCCAAAACCAAAAACTTGAAAACAATCAAATTTGTGCCTTCAACAAGGTTCAAAGTTTCTTGAAATGTTTTGGACACCCAAATTGGGTGCCTTGGACATTTAGGGATTAAAAACCTATGCCTTAACCCCAAAACATCCCTAGAGTTTCTTGATCTTCTAGAAATTTGCTCTAATTTAAACAAAAAGTCCAGATTTTGATAAGTTGTATCAATTCTTTTGAATTGTAGTTGTATAAAATCAAACTAGACATGTAAGAGAATACATTAGAAAAGAAAAACACAACAATATTTCTCATGGATTGAAAGATTATAATTTTTAATCATGAGGGTGTTAAAACTGTGAAAGTGATTTGAAGTCTTTCAATCTTCTTTTCACAGTCAAATTTAGAAAGTTGGCCACCAAAAAAATATGAGGTTAAAGGGCCTAATTTGCATAACCCCAATCAATTTATGACTTCTCAAAATCTACTTTACAAATTTTTTAATGAATTTCTAGTATGATTTTTTCTCAAAGATCTAGGGGCCACAATAAATGTATCTACTACCTCATCTTAAAAATTCATGTATATTCATAAAACTGCTATGGGGATGATTTTTTGCCCATTTACGCCCATTTACTAACCAAAATTTGATTTCAAAATCTCAGTGCACCTTCCTCTTGAATTGATTTCACAAAAGTGTCCAAATAAGGTGCTTCTGCCTTACCAGTTACCACCAATGCTGGGGCTACTTCCGATTTCCATAAATAATAATAAAAATATATATATAAATAAAAAAATATCACTTTAAATTTAATTAATTAAACAAAATAATGCAGAAGACGTCGTTCTTTACCCTCAGACACTGAGCACGTGCTTCAAAAAGTTCTGCGTACTGACACCCTCACTTTCTTAGCAACTTTCTCATCTGCACAGAATACCACCAGCCTTGGATCCAACAAAAACCATCCATTTCTCCAGCTGGCCCTCTTATCAATTGGTTAAACACCGCTAGCTGGCCAGTTATTCAGCCGGTAAACTCCCCTACAAAGAGTTATCGTATTAGCATGGGCACCAAATTAGTCTCACTTCAAAACTGCTTTTTAGAATTCAGTGCAACTCAGTTTTTCAACTTGCACTCTTTTTAGAAATATATAAAAGGGAGTTTTTCAAGGATACCTCTAAAGTTTGCCATATTTGTCAGTATAGATACCCCAAAATTTTCAGAAATTGCACAAATTGTCTTGGTCCATGATTTTTTGGCATTTGCTTTGTTATGCAAGCTATTTCCTTCATGACCAATGTTAACCCCTAAAATTCTTTTGTGTTTAGAGGCCCAAAATTGCTTCAAAATACTAGTCCCCAAACCAAGGTCAAAATTTTCATTGAAACTTACTTTTTAACAAATCCAACCATAGGATCCATTGGTTGACTTGCACAAGTACATTGTCCCAAAATTTCAAAATGAATATCCCCACCAATTGCAAGATCAATGTGCCTAAACTTCAAAATGTAGGCTTTTTTAGTCCTTCTAGAAGGTGAACTTTTTTTTTTCAAGCTTTTTAGAGAAAAACACATATGTTGAATTTCTTGTGCAATTTTGGCAATATGTTGGAAAATGGGTTGAAAGCATATATAAAAACAATTAACCAAAAAATATATTGAATTCAGTTTTACAAAAATTGTAAAGTGAAAGGTCTTGATGAATGAAAGATATAACTCATATGCTAATAAGTTTTGGAAGAATTTGAAAATTGTTAATCCCAATGGTGAGAATGCACTAATAGACAATTAGTAACTTTAACTTTCATTTTCATTTTCATTTTTCAAAATTGAGAGTAAAAGATAACTTTATATGTTTTTTCTACCCTCTTCCTACCTTCATTGCCTGCAAAATAAAACTCCATTTAACTCTTACCTTATTATTTGGAATTGAGTGATTCACTTTTTTTTGAGTAGGTATCAATCTATATAATTCTATAAAATATATGGGAATTGATATGTGTACCACACCCTTTCAATTACTATACCATACTAGAGAGTAAATTTTAGATTTCTACCATCAAAAAGCTGAATTTGAGAATTTGGAATTCAGATTTGGACTTAGAGACCATCATTTAGTCTAGAACCATAAAAAAAAGTTGCAATTCAACAACACGCAATGAAAAAGTTTATCTAGGAAGAAAAGTGTTACTTTTACTTTTGTTTGTAAAAAAATATAAGCTTTTTCATTGGGTGTTGTTGAATTGCAACTTTTTGTGGTTTTAGACTAAATCGTGGTCTCTAAATCCAAATCTGAATTCCAAATTCTCAAATTCAGCTTTTCGATGGTAGAAATCTACAATTTACTCTTGGGGTGTGGTACAATAATTGAAAGGGTGTGGTGCACATATCAATTCCCTATATATATATATACATGAGTCATGTAAACTCATTTACCAAGGTAAATGCAAGTTTGAGCATAATTACATGCCCCCCATGTGCCCATGTCCCCCATGTTCCATCCCCCATCCATCCCCCATCCATTCATCCCCCATCCATTCATCCCCCATCCCCCCATCCACCCCTCTTACTTGCCAATCTAGTAGTAATTATCCAACAGGCAGATAAGAGGGGGCATTTTTTTATAAGTGTTGTGTATGTATATATATATATATATATATATATATATATATATATATATATATATATAAAATTGTTGCCTAGATTGACATTGAAATTGAAAAAACCTTCTAACTTTTGCATTATTTATCAAAATGACACAAAATAAAGCTTCACATGTAGATTATGATGAGTAGCATCCATCCTACAAATTTCATGAAAATTTTCCAAATTATGAAGTTAATAGAGCATGCCTGAGTTCTCATAAAGCCTAAAGTGGGCTCCTTTGTCCTTTAGGGGTTAAAGCAAGGAGTGCAATAAAATAGAAAAGAATCTGCGTGAGCATAAAGGAGAAAGAAGTGGCATGTACAATAGAACAAATGTCTAAGAATTATGGTCCAGATGATATTTGTGCAATTTTTGAAAAACCAAGGATATCTATACAAATATGGCAAACCCCAAGGATATCCATAAAATTTCCCTATAAAAAATAGTAGGGGTTGTAGATAAGTCATGGAAATTTAAAAAAAAACAAATACCATGTTGTTTGTTCTTTGGTTGTTCTATCAAGCATTATATACTAACTAGTTTACATACGCGTTGGACCAACAAAGGCAACAAAAATATCCTTGCAATAAACAAATTATTGCAACAGCAATCTTATCCCTATGACCCTCCATCCTTGTGCCCCCCCCTCAATCCACGTGCCCCCCTTAATCCACATGCCCCTATCCTTATGCCCCCCTTATCTTTGTGCCCCCTTTTGGCCAAAAAAAGTTGTGATGCAACTACTACTGACGGTGCAATTGCTACTGACGGTGCAATTGCTACTAACGGTGCAATTGCTAGTGACATGTTGTTGATGTTTAGTGAAGCGGGTAAAAGTTACAAAGTGTTGTGGTGTAACTTGCAGTGATTTGTCATGCTTTATTGTTATTCTACTCTACTAATATACTGCTCGTTGTACCGGCGGGATTATGCCCCCCACCCCCTATTCCCATGCTCCCCTATCCTTGTGCCCCCATATCCCCGTGCCCTTGTGTCCCCCTATCTCTGTGTTCTTGTATCCCTCTGCCTCTTTATCCCCATGTCCTCTTTTGGCCAAGAGAAAGTTGTGGTACAACTGCAAGTGACAGTGCAACTGCCAATAACATGTTGTTAATGTTTAGTGAAACCATAGGTGATTTTACTTTATTCCACTTATAACTTTATAATCTTAGTCATGCTCGACCATAATTGACTGAACGCTATTCTTTTATTAATATAGATTTTACTTTTCATCCAAATAAAAAAAATTTGTATAATAAGATGAAGGAGACCCTATATATTTCTTTGAGATACAAAATTCCATAACCCTTTGTTAGACATCATTGGGTTGAAATTGTATTTGTACGCTTTGTTGTGATTCTTAATGAATTAGATTTAAACAATGCAAAACTAGTCTTTTAAACTCTAATATGATGCAAACTTAAAAGGTGTGATGTTATAGCATGTATCATTTAAGCAATTATGACCGATTTTAGCATTCACTTAACCCATATTTGTTCCTCAAGGTAATCTTCATTCTATCTAACATTACCTCGTAGATCAAATTACATTTGGCTATAACTTCTTGTTGAAGGTATATATATTTTTTCACATATCGACAAAGGAGTGATATACACTATTTATTTTGCAATAATTTTACATTTCATCCACTCAAACTAATTTGATTAGTGCGAGTTACTATAGTTTGTATGCGTTTTGTTTTCTTTTAGTTTACAGGTTTTTCTTTCATTTGTTGATGACTACTAGAGAAAATTAAAGTTTTATTGGGCCTTGAGTTGTTAAAAAACACAAATAAGGTTTACTTTGGCAAGAAAATGCAAGTAAACAATGACAGCATTATGTAGTAATTGATCTAATTTGTGTTGTAAATTACTATATACTTTATATACAAGAAAGGTGTAGTTTTTTTTAGATTTGACTCAATTAAATAGTAACCTCAGGGAGATCATTCCTTATAATTTTATAGTATACACATGAGTTAAGAGGGTATTTGATGTAGGACAATTTATCTAATATATTGTATTTAAAATGACCATATTTTTATATAAAATGCTATGCAGGTCATATTTCTAATACCCTATGTTTGTTTATAAATTCATTCACTTGATTTTTAGATGAGGCTATTTTATGTATAAATTTTATTTGCCCAATTTTATCTTATCTGCATTATTTGTCAAAAAAAAAAATCTTACTTTCTATTACATATACACACATGGTATTCACCATGAAACCAATAACAAGCATATGAATTAAAGGGCTATTTTCCAAGTGGAAATTTTTGTTAACAAATTTTTAGTATTTCTCAATTCTTTGGCATGTATTTAAAACAATTTAACATGGAGAGCAACAAACAACATTAAATGTTTTTATAACCCCTATTTGTCAAGGCTAACTTATTAATAAAAAATCCTACTATAGTAGTGCCTCTTTAAGATGAACCTTTATAAGAAAAAATGCTTAACTAAGATGAAGGAGATGACTGTCCCTGGCAGTTAGGGAGCTACAAAAGACGTGTTTGGTTACAATGAATGCTTTCCTTACACAAAATGAATATGCTGTTTGGATACCTTCATCTTATCAAAGCACCACTGTACCTAATTTTTTTATATACCCTAATTTATTTATACTAAAATATATAGTATTTCATGAACCCTATAGTAGCTCTACATATTATATAATTTTTTGGTCTTTTGAATTAAATGAAGCCTATCTTTCAACTCAAGTGGTTTCTAAAACATAAGCTAGTGATCTCCTTGAGGCAGTAACTTTGAGTTTTTCTTTAGTCATTACTGGAATTTTTACATTAGAAGAAAAAATTGTCCTAAATAATTGGTTCACATCAAATGCAAATATTCTAAACAACTATACAATGACTTGATTATAGTTGTTTGGGACATTTACAATTGTTGTGAACTAGTTGTTTAAAACACATTTTTCTTCTAGTGTTAGAGTTTAATCCACATATGACCACATGACCATTTTAAGGACCACTATTTGAAACCTAATTGTACTGTAAAGCTTGAAATCATTGTTTCTAAAGAAAACTTGAAGACTAGCTTATTCTTTGAAAATTGCTTTGTATTAGGTGTGCAATTTAAACTTTGGTATTTGTGCCATTGTAGGAGGACAATTATACATGAGTGTAAAAATTGATTTTATATTAACCCCTAAACGTCCACAAGGACTTTTTTTGTCCTTTGCCTTTGAAAAAACATTTTGAATGGTAGAAGAAAGCAAATTTTCATCTAATTTTTGTCCAGAAGTGATCATAAACACATTCTCCATCATGGAAGGCAAAAAATAGCTTCATCAAATACACTCATATTTTTAAACAATCCAAATTGTGAGAAGATCCATACTATCCTTCCTACAATTTTTGTGAGGTCAATTGTATTGTTCACTTTTGCAGTTAGCTGGCTGTAGAAGTCACTGTAGCAGGCTGGCTACGGGGATGAACCCGACGTTTAAGGGTTAAGTTCACAAGACAAAAAATGATTGCTGGACGAATAATCTTTGAACATACTTTTATGCTTGGAAGAAAGAACCTACTTCTCAAGACATAAATTTATTTGTTTTGTAAGGAGACAAGAAACTTTGAAAAGGAATGAAATACCTTGCATATGCCACATACACAACCAGTAACCAAGTAGGCTGAACAAACATTGTAACGTATTTTAAATTCATCCTTTTTTTTCTTTTCTTTTTTTAATACAAAACTTGGAGGGTAAAGAGATTAAAGGCTTTCAGTATCCAAGTAAAATAAAAAGAAAATTTTGAGAACAAAGAACCTTATGAGCATTGTAGTATCAATTACGAGTAAAATTTCAAGATTTTTACTGAAATAATTACCATGATAATGTCTACTTACATTCAATTCTATTCATAGACATCTAATCAAACGTTCAAGATCACACTGTAAACATTTAAAACATACTTCATACACGGATTTAGAAGACTTTGACAACAACCTTTAGTTGAGAAAAAGACTTGAAGAACAAGGAAACCATAAAAGTGCGTTTTACCATCACAAATTTTATTCCAAGACACCTCATAAAGTGAATGATGTAAACATGTTTTTTGCCTTATACTCCAAAAATATTTGTAAGAATTTCAAGTTTTTCAAATTTTATACTGTAAGTCAGCTAGGTGCAAACTTTGAAGGACTCAAGGTGTATTAAAAATGTCCTTAACTAATTTAAAACATCTTTTTGCTTCACACTACTTCAAAAGGTCAAGGACATAGAGAAGTTTTTATTAAAACTTCTCAATTTAGACTAAGATCTCTAGGAGATAGAAGGGTAGGCTTATATGATTAGACAACTTTTGACAAAGGGCCAAGATTTTTATTGGAGTTGACAAATTAAATTTATATGTTTTCAAACACAATTTTTGTTGACCACATCCATGTAAATAGGGAGATAACAAGTAAAGGAGTAGGATTGCCATTAGCGTGCAAAAGTTCTTAAATGTGCCAATACTCACAAAATGTCAATATTAGTTCTTTGATAAAATCTCATTAGTGGAGATTTTATTCAAAATCGTTGGAAAAATCTTCAACACACCTTTCTCATAGTGTATTACAAATCCCACTTCATTTTAAGCTACAATTTTCACTTGATAGCAAGAAAAAGTTGTACAACAATGGTGGCTTTCTAATTTCAATCAACTTTTATCACCAAAAAAGGCCAAGTTTGTCAACAATACATATCCTTGAAATATTGGTTTTGTTTTGTAAAGCATGTTGGCCAAGGTTGACAATACTTTTTTTACTAATTAGTCATAGCATCATGCATTGGTGCTAACCTACAATATGTCTTTTATGGACTTTCCTAAAAGTGACCACACATGCAATTTTGCACTATAAAAGAATATTGCAAGAAACCTTAATGTTATACCATTCACCTGATGAGTGTTACAAGTAGTTACCCTACAAGATGCTATGTCCATGTAGCATTGGCTTGTTCTTCTAAGTTAGTTACCTACTCAAAAAAAATTAGGATAGTTTCTCTCAATGCAAAACCTCCTTCATTGTTGTATAAAAGCCAACCAAGGCAACTTTTGAGAAATCAAAACCTTGCTAATCACTTGCATGAATGGGCTCAAGACACCTATTTTGAGGAGCACTTTATACTAGGAGTCAAGATTGCAAAAGTGCAAGACTAAAAAATTCCATATTGGATCCACTACTGATTTAAGAAGGTAATTAAATACCAATTTGAATGTTGATTCCAACTCCTAATCTAAAGATCTTGGGACCATTTTGAAAGTTGGCAAAAAAAACTGTGAAGCCCTTCACAATGTAACCAGAGGCAAGTGAATGTTAACAAAGATGTGAGACCTGCTTAGAGCATTCTTGAGGAGAGGAAAAAGGGAAGAGGAAGAAGGGAAGAGAAGAGGAATTTAACAATGAAAATGCTCATCATACATTATATTTTTATCACGGTGCACTTTGGTCCGAAGGTGAGAGATTCATTTGAGAAATTGACAGGAATATTTTGTTGGGCTTAGACCATGACAATTTGGTTCCAAAATATCCCCATGAAGGTTCCATGTCATTTTCTCGTTCTTGATCCAACTCCTGCTATAAAAATTTTAAATAAAAAATGGAGATTGATATATGTACCACAATTTTTTGACTATTCTACCACATCTGTTATATATGGCCAATGTTTATGATATTATAGTAGGTGTAAATCACAAATAGAACATCACTAAATTGAAAATACAACTTAACATAAAAGTTGAAATTTAAGCTTTGTTTTTCAACTCAATTAAAAGATATACATAATTTAAATTTAGCACAATTTAGATTTTTTAATTGATACTATAAGCATGAATTAGATAGCTTATATGTTAAGTTAAATCTTCAATTTAGTGATGTTTTGTTTGTAGTCCACACCTACTATAATATCATAAATATAAACCATATATATAGTAGGTGTGGTAGAATAGTCAAAAGGGTGTGGTACATATATCAAGTGAAATGCTATTTCATGAGCGGGGATCCGTGAGCAGTGAGTGGTGAGCCAAGATTTTTAGTCAAAATAATAAATTCCACCTATAAATGTGTACATAGGGCCCTGTAATTGTGCATTTGAAACTATTGTATTTTGAAAAGCTAGCTATTTTTTTAGTTATTCCTTTGATTTTGAGTTGAGAATCCATTCTTGCTCACTAAATCTTGAATCCCCGCTCATGGTTCACCATTTTACGCTCACTGAATAGCATTGTCCCCATATATCAATTCCCATAAAAAATATATTCTTTCTCAAAAAGTACATTTATTGCATTAAAGCATGAACACCCATAAGCGTTAGTTTAAGGGTTTTGAACATGATGAATATTAATAAACATATAGCAAATTATAAGATCCTGTTAGCAACAGAAAAATAGTGAGTTTGCACTTTTAAATGTATTATTTGGATACTATGAGAATAAGTTGTGAATTTTTAAAAGCAAACTACAATTGCAGCTCAGACCAATATTAAAGTTTCATGTTCACATGTTATATATCCTTGTAATTACATCTATTCACTTCCACAGATTTTCCAAGATTTTAGAGATGATGATGAGGACTCTAACGCTTATGGATGTTCTTATCTTAAATATATCTATGCTATGCCACTCCAAGACATGTGCCATCGGGACCGCTCTCCATCAATAGGATTACCCAATTTCGATTATTGATTTTCCTTGTTGAGTGTGATTCAAGTGACCCTATTACCATAATTTGTGTTCAAGTGACCCTATTACCATAATTTGTGTTCAAGTGACCCTATTACCATAATTTGTGTTCAAGTGACCCTATTACCATAATTTGTGTTCAAGTGACCCTAATACCATAATTTGTGTAGGGATGATTCCAGAAATACCGCCGTCCATGAGTAATAAGTTGCACTTCCCTGTCCCCCATTACCGTCTTCTTCGCCATTCGTCTCCGACCCGACGAAACTTGCTGCCGCTCAAAACCGGCAAGCCAGGCTCCGATCTTATTGCCAACTCGCTGCAAGCGATCGCCCCTTTTGCCCTACACATCATCCCCGGCTCCCACGTCTCTACTACTCTCCTCCTCTTGCCATTTCTAACGCACCTTTTCTCTTCCAAAATGATGCTCAGTTGCGCCTTCTCCTTTCCTCCGACATGCGAGCTACTTTTACAAAACTCCTAGTTCAATTCTGTAGCTTGTTTCTGATCTCTGGTCACTGGATTAGTAAAATGAGATGCTAGATGACTTCCTCAAGGGTTGAGAGTTAAGGACTTCGCTAGTCTGAGAGAGAGAGAGGTGTGAAATTGGCACTTAGGACGATTTATTGAAGGTGAAGTCGAATTTTCTGTGGAGGTAGGCATCGCCATATTGCATGCATTTCGTTCCTTTTAAAACGTTGCTTATCTACGCATTCCTTAATTTTCTCTGGATGTATAATATTTTTAATTTTTTGATTTCTAGTTTAATTTCTGTAGCTTGTTTCTGATTTCTGGTCATTGGATTAGTAAAATGAGATGCTAGGTGAATTTCGCGAGAGTTAAGAGTTAAGGACTAAGCTTAGCTCCGAACTTTTGCTAGTCTGAGAGAGAGAGAGAGAGAGAGAGGTGTGAAATTGGCACTTAGGACGATTTATTGAAGGCGAAGTCGAATTTTCTGTGGAGGTAGGCATCGCCATCGCCATTTTGCAGGCATTTCGTTTCTTTTAAAACGTTGCTTATCTACGCATTCCTTAATTTTCTCTGGATGTATAATATTTTTAATTTTTTGATTTCTAGTTTAATTTCTGTAGCTTGTTTCTGATTTCTGGTAGATATAGAGATTCGTTAGTTTGGATTTTAGGTTGCTGGAGGATGGAGAACTAATTAAGGAATATCGCCGGATAGTTCGTAGATTGAGAGAGGTGCGAAATTGGCACTCATAGATAGCGATTGATTGGTGAAGGTAAGCGAATGTTGGCGATTGGCGTTTGTAACGTCGGAGCAGTGCCGTTTGATTGATACAATATGAAACCGAATGGAAGTTTGTGTGAAGAGAGCTGGGACGGAGGCGGAGTTGTTGATTACCGCTGGAGAACTTGTTGTCGAAATTGGACAGGGAAATTGACCTGGTCAGAATTTAGTTTCGTTCTACGTAATGCGAATTCTTCCCTCCAGTATTGCCGGCTATTAGATTGGAGTTTTGGACCTCGAAGTGAGGCGATTTTAAGGAGTTATTTTCGTTAATTGTTAAAGGATTGATGCGCGATTGCATCGATCATGATTGCTTAATTGATAGTCAGAAAGTCAGTAGGTAAGTTTTAAGGTATAGTGATCAGTGTAGTAAGTAGTTCTATGCGGTCGCATAGGACTTTTAGATTTGTGCTTAACAATCATCTTTCAGTTTTTGTTTCCTTATAATTTGTAATGATCTGTTTGTGTGGGATTGACAGAGAGCCTATGAAGCTGGCGAGTTTACACTTAATCCGATTGTGAAGACAATACGGGAGTCGAGTTCCTCATACAGTCAAGATGGTGTCTGCTAATGATGTCTTTGCGACACCATCAGTATCGGTAGATATGGGAGCAGAAGACCTCGCTTGCGACACAGCAATTGAAGCTCAGAAGAAAGAAGAGAAAATGCATATTTATAATGCTTGGCTTCCCCCTTTTGTGGTAGAGGAAGTCAAGGAGGAGCCTCAGAGGTTTCACAAGCTGGTGGATGCTCTGAAGGAAAAATGGTCGCATCTAAACAGTCCAGCTGATCGGCTTGCTACCGTGGCGTGGATTCCTGTTATCAACTCGTATGTCTATCTATTCTTCAACTACTGTTATTTCTTTGAGCTTTTCTTCATCCGTTTTTCTACTTCCTATACGTTTAGAGTTCTAAAACTAAAATCGAGTTTCAGGAGGTTGTAACAAAAGGCAGAGAAGGAGAAAGGAAGGTTTCCCATCTGCAGCTGGTCCACTTACCATTCCGCTTTGTTTTTTGCTGTGTGAAAACCGCTGTCACAACTTTTCAGTAACAGGGCTTGATTGTTACATCAAACATGAATTCTATATGGAGTACCAAATTGGCACAGGAATGGCCTGCTTATTCATTCCTGTTCCAGTTTTTATTGGAGTAGCTCTATGCCTATCATGTGTTGGTCCATGTTTTTTAATTTACTAGGGATAAGAAGAGAGAATAGACTGGTGCAGAGAAAAAATAAACGTAAATCATACTGGTTCATTCGCTTGACCGACATCAGCCGTATAAATGTCAAGCAATGACTACACATAACAATATAAGGTTCTGAAGGTCTTCGTTTTCAGTCATTTAATCTCTGGAGTGTGAGAATCTTTATTTGTCTGTAACGCTCTGCCTCGGTTAAAGATCGTACCTCTGGCCACTTGCTCCTCGTCCTCCATGCAGTGGAGTAATGTGTTATCTTGATTACGGTCTCCTATGATTTCAATATTGAAGTGGCCGGCTAGATAAAAAAATTACGTGTTGATTGTGTTGATTGGCGTTTGCCTGTTGATCTAATACATTGTCTTCACTTGGTGAGAAACATATATCATTGCTATGCCATGACAGCCGCGAAAATTATTCTCTAATCTTTGAACTTGCTTTTAATACTGAAAGGATATTGGTTGAAATAACTGCTGCAGGTTTGTCAAAGCGAAAATTGTACTGGAAGACCAAGATTTGGAGGCTTTGATTACTTTGGGTCTCAATTTTATATTGGAGACCCCAGATAATCTGTTTATTCAGGTCAGTGATTGACCTTGAAACACATCTCGTAGGGCATTCGAAAGAAGTCGCAATGGATGCAATGCTTACAACTGTTTTTGTCTTTTCATTTATTGATGCCGGTTGTCAGAGATTTCCGTGATTTGTTGTCAATTTCTGGTGCAAGTTCACCGATTCTAATTTGCATTTGGAGCTCTAGTCTTGTGTCTACAGAATCCTATGTAGGCGTGCCTCCCATTTTATAGAAGGTCTATGTACTTGTAAATCTTGTGTGTTTACTAAAATTTGCTGTTCTAAAACTAACTCGACCATTTGTGAAACAGGACCGATGGGCTCGCTGTCTTACTCGTATCCTACAGATCAAAGACCGAAAGCTCAATTTGAAGATTCAATGGTTCCCCCTGTATACGTTGCTAATAACGACCCACTTTAAGAGGTTCTTATGACGTACTGTTTTGTCATTACTTACACTGCAATGTTAGCAGCAACTGTATGTTCTTTCGTAATTTTAGTGCATTATTTAATCTTGGATGCGTTATGGTCGTGGTTAAATCCAAATTCTTATTTGAGGAATTTAATTGAGGAGTTTTGTATATAAACACATTTCGTGCAAATCTGCAGGAGATACTCATATGAAGGACTAAAACTGAAGACACAGCATCTAGAGTCTGTAACCACTCTCGTTCGCTGCAGTCGCCGTTATTTTCCATCCATATCAGCTATTGAAATCTGGCGTGAGTTTCGGTACGTGTTTGTAATTTCAGATCTATATCGTACCGTTGAAGATGGTGTTTTATTATAAGCTTAGAACAATTTTGGCAACAATCAATGTCAAGTCAATCATTGTAGCTGGAATTGCATGCATTTACAGCTAATTCGCTTTATTTGTGAAGCTTCTAGACGGACCTTGAAATAAAATTCATAGATTTTTGACACATGAGGAGCTGCAGTGAATGAAATTTAGAATGAACTTATCAGTTGATTATGTTGCCGGAGCGAAAATTCCTTAACTATCGCCATGTTTTTTTGGCTTTTGGGGAAGTACAGACCCGCACTTGGCAACCTTGCACATAATTCTTCCTTGGAAGCAATGGGTTTTATGACACTCTTTTTGCCTTCGACTGTTCTGGATGAAATACAAAGCGGTTTACACAAGTCACCAAGGTGCGTGGCAATCATGAACCTATCTATTAGGTGCTTGAGCTTGAAGCGCTGTATCGCAGCATGCAACTTAACCTTGTTCACCCTGCAGTACCTCACTACCTTGAACCACCATTGACCAACTACATATTTCAACAATACTAAATTTTCTGGAAGTGTCGGATAAACTTCTTCATAATGGGTTCCGTGTTGCAATGTTTCTGAGATGAACGAAGTTAAGTTGTAGGCTGCGGTATGGTGGAGAGAATGCAAACAGATGCATAATTTTATTTTGATCAAGAGTATGTAGTCTGTACACGGAATTGTTTTCATTTTTTGTTTTCATTTTTCTCTTTAGCTATTGAAAACTACCGTGTATGTTGAGTATGATTGGATTTGAATTTGCTGAGGAAATTAGGAACTATCTCTTGTCTAATTTGCTATGTCTGTCGTGGATGTAATTTACAGTGCTTGGATAAGTGAGTGCTTGAATCTTTGGGCAGACTTGCCGATTTGCCCGTAT
Source organism: Ulota crispa (assembly GCA_963920765.1). Lineage (NCBI taxonomy): Eukaryota > Viridiplantae > Streptophyta > Bryopsida > Orthotrichales > Orthotrichaceae > Ulota > Ulota crispa. The sequence continues at coordinate 16,753,934 of OY987250.1, forward strand.
TGGAATTTGCAGTGGGCTTCTCTCATAGCACGCTGCATCAAGAGTTCTAGAAAGAGCTCTTTTGACTGGGAGCCTTTCTTGCAACCTCTGTTTTCTAACTTTTTGCGCTCTTTTGAAGTAAGTTCTTGCATACAACGCCTTATTCATGGTTGCTTTTTTGGGTTTTCTTTTATCCTAAGTACTAGTAAAGATTGCTTCTTTTCACTTCAGCATAATTCTATTAACAACAAATGCCCTCTGCTCTAACGTCGTTGTAACTAATGAGATAGATAAGTGACTTCAAGTTGGTGAATGCCAAATTTGGTTTGTAATTGTAGACTTCTGTCATTGTACCACATGTACCTCCTGCTCAATTTTGAATTCTTTTTGGGAGTGTCAACGCAGAATGGTGTAATCTGTATTGGTGTAATCTATGTATATAAGTATAATGAACTGTGGCAATAAGGATCTACTGATTCAAATTTTTATGTCAGTGGTGTCGACATGACATGAATGTTTATCTTGTAATTTTCATTCGTTATCGTGCTTGTTGATTACAGGACACTACCTCTAGGAGGGTTGTTTTCTACCTTCTTTTGGCTTTGTTCCGTTGAATTAACCTCCATGGATGTAAGCTTGTGGTTAGAGCTACATGCGATGTTATCTATGCCTTATTGACTAAAAATCGTTCCGTGTGCTAGGGTTGATTTTTTGTTTATGCTCCTTTAAATGCAGGTTCCAGTGGGAAAGGCAGGTGCACGGTGTCCGGTTATTTGGCACGTGCCTCGAGAATCCTCGCTGGCCTTCTACGTTCGCTGGTCATCAACATCCTCAAAGGAGATAGCGAAATCCATCGTATGAGTAGCTCATTAATTATACTCCAATACCACCTAAACTATGTGATCATTGCTTGTTTTAGCTGAGAAGTTATATTTGCAGTCGCAGAAATATTGACCCAAGCTTCCTGTAGAGTTCTAGTTCCATGGGTTGAACACATCTTCTTTGATTGTACGTGGTTTTGAGAAGTTTGTGCCTTCCTAGTGGAAGCCCATCCCTGAATCCATGTGTCACCAAATTTAGTAGCTATTATATCCCGCTCCCTGCTGACGTTTGCACTATTTACTGCTTTATTTTGTGTCGAAGTATGTATAACTTTATGATGCATCATTGACATCGTTAGAGCTAGTTCTTTAGGCACCTAGTTGGAAATGAACCGTGGATCTTGGTTTAACAGGTGTATTTGATAAAACCCGGAGGCGCAACACAGGGATACCTGGAGACTCTCATCGATCTCCTTGAACAGTAAGTATGATGCTTTTCTTTATATTTGTGAGTGGGTTGTAAATTTCTAAAAGGGTTCATTATGTGTTCTGTAACTTGAAATGCAGGATTCTTATTCTTTCTGTAGTTCCAAATAAACAATCGGGTCTGGAATGTTTTGTTGCCATGATGGATAGGAGTATTGATTAGGTCATTTTTACTTTGTATTAATTTGACTATGTAATTTCAGATTTTATCATCCTTCAAATGGAGGATCGTGGACAGGATCTTTGGAGCGCCTTTTACGCTATCTATTTGCTTACTTTCTTGATCGTCTGAACAAAGAGCAACGGTATGATTTTTGTCAATTACCTCAAAGTCTGTCAGAATAGTTGACATGGTAATTCCATGGTCTGAATCATGCTGAATAGAATGTCTCTACATGAAACAACATTTGACGTGAGGATGCTTTGCTCTTTATTGGCAAAAACTACCTGAAGCGGCATTGACAGATGTTTTGATCGTTTCAAGAATTTGCTGGCTCTTTGGTGTCTTCCTTCACCTACACCACTCTGATGCCATGAAGCATGAGAAAACTTTGTACTCGTAAGAATGTTTGAGCTTCTCCCTTGCTGGAAATCTGAAAGCGTTTGAGTTTGTATAGCTTTGGTACTGATTGTTTAACTGAACGACACGATGTGGATTTCAGACGCACAGATAATGACTATGTCGCCTTAGGACCTGCTGAGCGAGCTGCATTTGTGAAAGTATTGATGCGATTGACAGCGCGTGGACAGTATAGCAAGAATAGCAGCTTAGCCTTTACTGTTGGCAGCTCTGCTTGGTTACTAGCATATGTAGAACCGTTACTGCTGTTGCCATACATTGTCTCAACGTTTGGTATTGCGCTAGACTCCGTAAGTTTATGCATGGTGATGTATTAAATTTCTTTATATTGAAAAGTCTTGTGTGTAGAAATGAATTCTGTTTGACGTTGTGAATTCTTAATTTTAGCCTTGCAGCTGCATTTGATCTTTGCCTGAAACAATTTTGTGCCAACCGATGCAGGTGACAGCGACTCACCAACTGAAGAATGCCTTAAAAACTTTAGCGTCTGCTGCCCGCCCTATCTTGCTTGCATCATCAGCAATGGATAATCCAAATGAAGATATGAGCCTTGAAACTCGGGAATCTCTTTTAAAGTGCAAAACGACATTAGTAGATGCTATGTTCAGTACGCTGTTTGGCCTCGATGCAAACGATCCCCCCAAAACGCTGGCCACTTTGCAGCTGTATTTATCTGTCCTTTCCAGCGTAAGTAGCTGAGATACGGCTTAGGAGAGTATCCACAGGTCAATTGAAGTTACTTTTTTTGTAGTCTTTATATGTTTCGTCTTGTAATGGCCAGACCTGCAGTAAGAAATGTTATATTTGCAATGGTGTCATAGTTGTAAAGCAAATTTTTAAGACAAAGCGATGGAAACTTCCAGGTTGGTGTAATAGGAGCAAAAGAGGATGGTGGGAGTGGGGCTTTACCTATCGATTGGGCCAAGTGGCTTGATGATTTTCTATCTCGTCTCTTTGTCCTCCTTGTTAACTTAGAGCCCTCCACCTCCTCGTAAGTTCACAACCTCCTATGCTAAATGCCGATTGCTTTACTTGATAAAAGTTTCATTGGCTTTATTTCTTTCACTCATGGAATTTTGTCGTGCGCAGAGATGATACAGACGCAGATAATGCATTTTTGGCTGATAGCGGATCTCAGTATAGTTGTGTTATTGGCATACTTTTTTGTAGGACAACACCTCCTCTTTTCAATTTGGTATATATCTTACTTACAAGAGATTTTATATTAAACTGCTATGTTCAAGTTGGAAATTTAGTGGAATGATATTGGTTGTAGACTTAATTTGTTTCACTATCGTAAGAAAATCTTTACGTTGGCCCCGCCCCAAGTTTTGTAACTTTTGGTGTTGATGCGTTTCCATTCTCATGGAGGTGTATTGCTGTTGTAGGCTTTGAAGAGGGTGGCAAAGTTTGTGCACAGCTCGGTGTTGCCTGGGGCAGAAAACGAGATAGGAGCTCTTTGTGGCGCTGCTGTCTATGCTAACCCTGAAATAAGTGTTAACGTCTTACTGGTCCCTATCATGCGTTCCGTTGTGTCTTCCCTTGCTGAGTCTCCTTCCACTGGGTTCAGTGGTGATGGTGTGCGGACTGAGGGAGCTGATTTTAAGGTAGGTTAGGATTTCAAAATTTATCAAAAGGAACCGTACGTCCGTTGCCTCACTCATGCTAATTATATTCCGAAGTGCTAATCCTTGTGAAGTGTGTTTGTTCTTCACATTTCCTTATGCTCCTTGTTTTGCGTTCAGGTGGGTTTATCACAAGCCTTGGAGAGCACGGTGGTTTACCAACTGAAGGCGGTGGCTGATGGGATCCTGTGGGGAGGTGTTGCACTTCTTCCCCACGGAGAGCTCCTCAAGAAAGTTATTAACACCGCCTTTAATGCTCCTAGCTCCAAGGTTCATAATGCGTACCTTGCCTTTGGGATTCTCATTACTCCCTTATTTTGCAGATACAAGATCAACAGGGGTACTCCACAGAAGCAAGAATTAGCATTTTGTTTATGTTTTGTACTTAAGTGTATGCAGCAACGTTGGAACATGGTCTACAGTCACTGACAAGGCATGGCCTATGTATCCAATTATGGTTGTTGACTGTAGGCGCGGTGAAATTATTGCTGTTGTAAATTACTTTATGAGGTTGACTTGAACCATCTCTCTTTTGCTTTACAGGTGAATCAAGCTGGTAAATCCGTTCTCATTTCTTTGTTGGGAAGCTTGGTTTGGTACTATGTTACGGATAGTTTTCCATTGGGGTGCGTCACATTCCCTCATCTAGCTATTCCCTTTATGATGCCTTTCAAAAATTCTGTCGTGATTTCCTTCAAGTCTGAAATAATGATACATCTGGTGGAATCAACAGAGCTACAAACGACAGTGAGATTGACGTGTGGTATGCTACTAAAGGTGGCAGCGTTCCACCTGAAGGCACAAAATGTCAGTGGCATTTGCCGAGCCAACCAGAGATAAAGCTGGCAGAGGAGTTGGTAGGCCTTCATTTGCAAGATTCACTCCAAGACCTTCGAAATATTTGTCAAGATGGCCCTCAGACTGGCATTTCTGGTATGACCTTTATTTTATGCTTTCCGTTTAGGTACCCCTACTTACTACATAATCTAATATTTTTGTCCGTTGTAATTTAAGGACTATTTTCTGCGATAGCGGTGATATATTTTGTAAGGTCTTGTTTCTATAGTTAACCCTAATTCCATGACCACGACTGCAGGAGAACTGAAAGAGCATCTTCAAGTTTTGCTGCTGCGCATAGATGCCACGCTCTATGGACTAAGGACGTCTCTTCCGGATTTTCCCTGTCCATTTGGAGAGTTACCAGTAGCAACGTTGGCTGGAGTTAACGGAGTTACTGTAGGCACGTCAGGGCTTCGTGAAGAAGCTGCAGAGACTATCCACCGCGCTTGCGTGTACAGTTCACACTCTTGTGATAGTTGAAATGATGGGTTATCACGGTCTCTGCTTGTGTAACACCCGATTAGTGTGCAACTAAGTATATATTCAATGTGATATGCATGTATTTTTAAGTAAATCAGGAACTCTTTAAATAGGCGTTAGGTGGGATTAAGCTCATTCTTACCACTGACTTGAGTATCTTTATGTGATGGAATTTTGCAAGCTCTAAACTTAGATTTTTGTTGACATTAGGTACATGTTGAGGGAGCGCGCAGATGACACTACCCTATTGAATTTGCTAGTCAATGTCATGGGGTCAATTGTGAATTATGGTAAGGTTCAATAATTCTGTTGTAGCGGGTGAAGTTATGGATTACGTGTTGTTGGTTAGGTCGGTTTGCTTATTACTAATCTGGAATACTTGTGATTCACATGTGCAGGTGGTTTAGAGTACAAGCAATGGGCTTTAGATCGTGGGGCGTTGGATTCGGACGCAAGATGTGTTACAGAACCACAAGTCAACTTCATCAATGGTGGCCATAGTAAACTACAAAGAAGGTGGGGGTCATCGGTTCTCTTATCAATTGGGGGTCTTTGATCAGCATTAGTGCCCTTGTTTATGTACAGTTTTCTTGCAAACGAGTTATGTAATCCACCTGTTGCAACACCTCATTGATGAGTATCTGAAACACACTCAATATTCATATGTGCAGTAGCTTTGTGTGCTTTGGAGGTCGGCTGCAAAAAATAGCAGAATCTTAGGTGCAAAGATGCTACGAGACTTGCTCTAAATATTTACCTGATGTGCTGTTTGGCATTGAGTGAGGCAGGCCAATTTGGGTGATTGTGGGGAGGACTATGCTCCACTTCGTATGGCGAGCTAGTCAAGTAGGTTGGCGAGGCCACTTGTCTGCTGCACCAGCCCAGGTGGTGGTTTTGTGCAAGGATCTCTTAAGTCTATCGCTACTCAATTATTCTGCTGTGCGCTCGTAAGTTCCTTCGCTACCTTTTTCCAAGTTTTAACAACCCCTTAGTGCCCAAGCTTAGAAAAGAAAGTCTACTCTGAAATCTAATGCATGGTTGCTTTTATTTTAACTTTCTAAACATATTTCTATGTTTAAAAAGGTTGGTTAAGATTTGTTTGTTATATTTGTACGTTTTAGTTCCTTCCTTGATCCTTCCTACTTGATTTATATAAACTCCTATGAATATGAAAGCGGCCACTTTTTAGGTCATTTGGGCATTTAGAAGTTAACACACGTGCATAGATTAGCTTCTGACTAGTGTAGGTTAATTGAATCTGAAACATTTTTTCTGTTCAGTATTGCTGGAAGCAGGTTAGAGACGCTTTTAAAAAGATTTCCTATGCTGGTGAAAGATTGTATTCCAAAGTTGACTGAGGCCATACAAGAGAAAGCACCAACAGAAGATGCAGCCTTGGGTGCATGCAAAGTACTCGTTCGATCACCAGTTCTGCGTTACCTATTGGAGGTCTGATATCCTTGATCATGAATACTACAATTTTTTTTGTATATTAAGGTCTTGTAAGGTTACTCTTAGTTAAGAGTATCACGTGAAATATATTCTGTTGTAGAGGCCTTTCTTTTGGAAGTAAATAGGCAGAGCAATTGAATATTTCATACATTTAATATGGAATAGCTGATTTGCAGGACTGGGAATCAATGACGTCATTCCTTGTGGCCATTCTTAACAGGTGAAACTTAATTCCTCAAATTTATGTTGCTCGCATTACTTCCTTTTAATCCAGAGTGTTTTGAAATGTTGTTTTCAGCTGCAAATTTCTCCACTACCGGCATATGTTACTCTTTGGACTTTTCATATTTACAGTGTCTACAGACCGTCTAGACTGAGGCAATAAGCATCAATTTGTGGTTCCATTGCTCGAGTCATCAAAGTACCCAGTTGGAATTAGCAATATGATTTCTCGCTGTAAAGTTTGTCATTTTACTAGACAGCCTTGGAAAGCTTTACCAGGGGATGCTTTGAAGGTAGCCATTGGGTCTAGCTTTCTTTTTCTTCTCAATTGCTTTGCTAGTCTTGTGCGCGACCTCAGATTATCGATTGTCGTCGTGATTTCAGCGAGCATCTAGAGACTGTTAAGACACACAATGCTATCAATCAGGTGTGAAATTGTTGAACAACTCCTGTTTCTGGAATGTTGTGCTATTCTGTTTCAACAATTTTATGCATGCGGTTTTCCAATGCGCTAATATTTTATGCAGATTGGAAGATGAATGACCTGTTGGATACATACCAACACCAAAGTCTTTTCAATCTATATGCGTCTATCTGCTGATGTATGCAACGTTGACAATCTTTGTTGAGGCGCCCGAAAGAGTTCCTCTGCTGTGTCACTCACATAGTAAATGTTTTTACGTACCCCTAACGTCCAATGCAGAACTTGTAAAATTCTCTTATTTTCTTGTATGTTGGAGATAATGCAGGTCTTCTATGCTTTCAACCTATCCTTCCGGGGAGTTCCTAAAGGAGCCATTGGTGACGAAGAGGATTCATATACTTCTATGATATCGCAATTGAAGGATTATTTGCTGGACGCTGATGATACTGCTGGTTCCACTCATTGGCGGTTGGTGAAACCATTTCCTGTCCTAATTCCCTACTGATCATGCTAATAATACAATTTGCTCATTAGTTGAGTTTCTTCTTCCAACTTGAGTTACTTGGATTGGTGTTTAATCTATATTAACATGGTCCATGCATCTAAACAGGTATAGCCTTATGGCTCATGGAATGCTTTTATTCCTTATTTTGCCTCCATCATCGGCTAATTCTGCTGTGGATGCATCTATTACAACGCAGTCCAGACAAAGCATTGCTGGTACTCTTCACGACTTTTATCATGCCTTAAGCTTATTGACAGATTTAGATTTTTGAGAATTAGTTTCTATTGAATAGAAATCTTTGGAGTTTAACAGCCAGTGGCCGGTGCAGGTGGATTCATAAATAACTTAACAAGTGATTTGCCAGCTTTGAGACCTCTGTCGGTGAAAGCACTGATGTTTATATTGTCAACTGGTACTCCAAAGCCTATGAGAAATGGAAAGACAAAAGAGAATACGACAGATGAAACCTCAATGGAAAGTATTATATCTCGTGCTTTCTTGGCTCAGGACTTCGGTGATAGTGTTGTGAAACATCTAGCTCTTGACCACAATTATGCAGAGGAGAATTCCGCATACCAATCTTCTAGTATGAAAGACATGGGACTTACAGCTTTGATGCCCTATTTGAAGCGTGAGTGGCCCTACACTCGAACGTGGGTTCCTAACTCTTATGGCGAGCAGTTCCATTGGTATTATGCAAAGCTGTTCAAATCTTTGGTAATGGAATCTGGAACTTCTGCTCTTCAGCAGCTGAGGGCCCCTCTAGAAGAAGCTGCTGGAGCTGTTGAAGATCGAGGGAAGCAATGTATTGCTGCGGAGATAGCAGCTGGGTTGATCCGCTCAGGTAATTACGATCTGTCCTAAGTAGCAGTTTTCATGATCTTGTCCATTGCACATTACATCAGGGACGGTAGATTTCTCTCACGAGTCACTTTGTGGAGACAGACCAATTCACCTGTGCTAGTATCTTTTAGTGCAGAAAATTGTGGAAGTCAAGAACTTGCTAGCGGCAAATAATGAGTCTCAATTGTATCTTATTTTGTAATTGAATTGATATTTCACTTGTTTTTGTTGAAATTTGATAAAATTGATTTGGTTCTTTTGCAGACATGGCTTGTGTGGCCACAGCATGGCACGATTGGTTACGGCCCCTCCTGATAAATGTTGTGTTTCATACCACGGTGGAGTCAGCAGTGGAATGGGCAGCGGGGGTACGCTATGCAATTGGAGGAAAGGGTTGGTCAAAGAGACGAATCCCTGCCCTCCGATCATATGTTCTAGAATGCCTAGTTCACCCTCTTCCAAAAGGAGCAGCAACTAGCGTAATGACGAAGCGCCTTATGCTTTTACAGACTGCTCTTCTCGAGCTTGGCCCAGACCAAGAGCTTGAGTTTCAAGCTATCCTTTTGACAGAAATACTTGAGTACATGAGTCATCCTGCAGCCCAGGTATTTACTGCATAGATGATTTTGTTTCTCCCTGACGTCAAACAATGATATCGCTGTTTAAATTTGTGATTGCAGAGCATATTATAATTGCTCATTTTCGGTGTTTGTGTTGCATTAAGGTTCGTTCTTCAATTATTTGAGATCCAATGTAGATGTGAATATAATGCGCAGGTTCGAGAAGCTGTAGGTAGCCTTATCTGCAAGCTGGGCGCCAATCTGCATCGGTCAAGTAGTGAGGAGCAAGCTCGGATCAAAAGTCTGGGATACAGTAGGGTTGAAGATTGGGCTTCACTGCTTTTGGAAAGCGCTAATTCTGCAATTAAAACCATCCAAACCAAAGGGCTCAACCTTGAAATATTACCCACTGAGAATGCGTCAAGTGATACTCCCAACAAAGCTCTCAAACGCATAGAAACGGTACCCTGGTTTTGACATTTTTCATGCAATTATATTTGCTGGTTGGTGTGTAATGTACCTTCACACTTGTCCTCCTCAATCTTCTCTTTGTTTTATCAAAGTAGTGAATTTGCATTAGGCCTAGTGATATTAAGTGTCGAGTATATCCCCTCTTTACATGACGGACTTTGTCATCTGAAAAATTACGGGATTGAGCATGCAGGCATTCCACTTTGTGATGGCAACTGTGAAGGCCGGGGACGTTGATGTGCACATGCCAATTCTTCTGGACCTTCTCTGCCCCATTCTTTACATGCAGGTTGTACTTATGCCCTCAGTTCATAGTTCCGTCCAAGTCTCTTTGTGATGTTGGAAGATTCAAAGTTGGGGCCGCCGATCAAAGATGTCTATTTTACAGCTTTATTTTGACCACTCAATTGCTTTTTGGACGTTTTATTATGTTGATTACTTATAAGCATAAAACATGTACTATTTTTCAATGACTTGTATCGGACAGGTACAATGAATCTACAGTAATTCTACCAACACTACTGTACTCTTAGTTTATTTTGGCACTTTTGCTATGGCCTTGCTGTGTCACCTCTCCTTTTCTATCAACTGACTGTGAGGTGTGTATCATGCAGGATTCATGGGATAAGGATGTCAAAGCATTAGCAAAGAAATGCATGCAACTCATGATGTGGCAATTCTTCCCTTCTAATCATTTGGAAGGAGTAGTACTTGCCATCATGTCAGCAGCCACACACACAAATTGGCATATGCAAGTTGCAGCTTTGACGTTCCTACCACCCATAGTTTTCAGGTAAGCATGTGTAGCGTAGTTTGGATATTGATTCTCACTCGTCCTTCCTAGCGAATTTAGCTCGTCCATATATCTCATAATATGTCCAGCTTCTTCTAGTAAATCTTGATGAACTTATACGCATCTCTCTTCAGCTGCAGATGTTAGATCCTCCGAGAATGTTTAGACTGTTTGACTGACTCTGTTAGGGTTTGAATTGGCGATTCTCTTAAGTATTTTGAGACAAATTACGTACCAACTTTGATGCTCGTTTGCTTTTTTCGTTCTAAACTTTCACTATAGCTGGAAATCAATGTGTAAGAGTTAAGTTGTTAGCTTCTGTGAATCACAAATTCCCATTCTATGTGACTATGCAGACACACATTCATCATAAAATCCTCCGACCTCTCAACCTTGTGGAACCAAGTTCGAGCACTACTATCAGACTCTCAGATTGAGGTCCGTTCTATATATCACGTGGTTCCCCTGCTTCCGTTTGGAATATGCTTTCAATAGAAAGGCGAATACGCCAAGATGTATGAGGATATCAATAAATTGTTATTTGCATACGTCAAGCATTAATGTTAAGGGATTTAAGTGTTTATTGAATAACATTTTGTAACCGTTTTTAAGAGAAATGTGTGAGTATTTTTGTGTTGCATCTTGCTAATTCAATTGATCACATGCATAGATCCATTTGTTCTAATTTGTTGAGTGTTGATAGTGTATAGTTGGAACTCACTAGATTCAGAATGTTCTCTACTATGTGCATCTAACTTTACTATAAGTGCCTAGTTTAAGTTCTTATTGGATTTTGCTATCCATCTTCACTTTGATGTACTCTTATTAACTTATCGTCGAGTTCAGGTGAGAGAGCTGGCGGCGACAACGTTAGCAGGCTTGATGAAGGGTGCAGGTAGCAAGCTCGGGGAGGGTTTTAGGACAGAAGCTTATGACGCTGCTTTGTCCCTTCAACAAGCCACCAAAGACTCCAAGAGGTCTGTTTGCTTTTTCTTACCTTTTGTCTACCATGTGTTGAATCAATTTGATTCTATTTAGTGTCATCCATGAATTTCTGTAATACCAATTCAGCATGCCACAAAGTGAATAAAATCTTGTCAGATTGTGTATCTCGGGACCACCATGAGGAAGCTTTTGAATGAATAGCAACAGTTGGCTGGTCAACAAGCGGTCAACGTAAATGTTGTTCATCAGTAGGGACGGTAACACATATTGTTTGAATTAGCATTAACCCTACAAAATAGGACATCATGTATTGAATGACTTAAATGGTGTAGCTGGGCTTTGACTGACCATCTGGCCTATTGTAGGTTCTTGTGGCAGCCAAGTTTTTAGTTTCTTTATGCAATAGAAATAGAGATCACATCCTGTTTTTTAAGAAAATGTTCTGACCAATAGATTGGCCTATTTGAAAAGGTTCTCTAGAAAGGAATGTAAGCAAATTATAAACACAACGTATCTTTACTGTATTTGATCAACAGGAGGAGGATGGAACTTGGAAGTATAGCCACTAGACATGGAGTAATATTGGGCGTTGCAGCTTGTGTACTTTCTGTACCTTATGACATGCCTTCGTAAGTTCCCTTTCTTACAAATATTTTCATATTGAATATTTGCCTCTTGCTATTTAGAAAGCTTCCACTTGGTTTGAAAATCAATGTTGAATCAACCTACTGAGATGTCTTTTCAATTTGTAAGATCCCTGAAAAAGAGCACTTGATCGGCGTTACAAAAATCAGTAATTATTGGCGTTTTGTCCTTGTATTCTACATAAGATGAAATGCCAAACTGGAATTATGGAACCCATATGAGCTGTATCTGGTCATGCAATACTTGCTAACGTGGGGTATTCAAATTGAATCACTGATTGGTTGAAGATAAAGATGTTCGGTTTGTTTGTACTATGGAGGATCCGAAAGAACCCCAATACTTTATAGGCATTCTTCCTCTGTTGCCGATGCCTTAAGACCCTACAGACTATGATCCTTGATCCCGGCTTAAAGATGCTCTTTGATGCTGTCATAAATCACAAACCCTACATAGCTAAGCGAGTAGGATTTGTGATGAGGCCAGAATGGCTGCTAGGCTGTCTTGCTTAGAGTTTTATAAAATTCTTCAAAAATTACAGTACTTGTTGTACTCTAGCGATTAATCTCGGTGAACTTTGGTTATAAATACACTAGAATCCAATGTAGACTATGTTGCTTTCCATATCCTATACCGTACTACACGTTGAGTTTGTATGGCCGGTCCTCTATACTAATGTCTCAGATGTGCTAATGAATTCTTAGGATACTAAGAAAAACCAAAAGTTAGTGCGACCAACCCTTTCTTTTTTGTAGAGATTTACCTCAATCTTAGCAAAAAGAGCTTCAACAGCTTAGCAACCCTTCCCTAGCCTTCTTACAAACCCCACTTACGTACTTTGCCTTGTCGGATTTGTGATTTATGAAGGTCTGCCTTATCTTCTAACTACTTGAACTTAATCATTTGCTACCTCAAGATCGTTATCATTCTTGAGAAGTTTTTTCTAAATTAATCTGTTGAATTGGGTGGGTTTCAGGTGGCTTCCGAACATGGTGACAGTGCTGGCTCAGTTCAATCACGAGAAGTGGCCCATCAGTGCCACAGTTACTAAAACAATTGCCGACTTTAGGCGTACCCATATAGATACTTGGGAATTTCAAAAGCTCATGTTCAGTGAAGAGCAATTAGAGGTGATTATTTCTCTCGTCTATTCATGCTGCCTCTCCTGCTTAATTTCATATTCATACTTTCATGTGCGTTTGCTTCCTGTTCAAAATGTCATAATTATACTGTTCTACACTCATTATCTCTTAATTTTAAGCATGTTGTATTTTCTCACTAGATGAAAAACATGTCCTGAGTCATTGTATAAGGAGCAACACCCATAACCATCACTGTTCCCATAACCATCAAATCTGTGGAAGTGGATAGATGTAATTACAAGGAGGTACAACATGTGAACATGAAACCTTAGTGTTGGTATTAGGTGCAATTGCAGTCGGCTCTTAAAAAATTTCAACTTATTCTCACAATATCCAAATAATACATTCAAAAGTGCAAACTCATCATTTTTCTCTTCCTAATAGGATCCTAAAATTTGCTAGATGTTTATTAATGATCATCATATTCAAAACCCTTAATTTAACTGTTATGGGTGCTGCTACCTTAGTTGTTTAGGATATTTATAGTCGTTGTGAACTAGTCATTTAGGACATGTTTTCCTTCTAGTGTTTGGATTTAGTGCAAGATGACTTTGAGACTTTGAATTAACATGACTTTGAATTAACACTAGATTGCTCTAAATGGAAAGGTACCTCTCACCCTTTGAAGTGAAGAACATGATGGAAATTTGAAAATTATAAGCACTTACTTTTCTTGAATCGAAGGATTATATCCTCCAATGAGGGGTTACATTAGAGTTACAATCACCCCGTAACTGAACTTGCTAATGTTGGCTTTCTTTGTCATGTGCAGGTTTTGTCCGATCTCACCTCATCTGCATCTTACTTCGTCTAGTATGATTTATGACGGAGTCTAAAACCGTTATATTCAAACTTGCCGTTCTGCACTTCATCTAGTCAGTCGATTTGCATATTACATGTTTAGTCAACAATATTTGATGAAAATTACATGCTTTTGTTGAATACATTTGTATTAGCAGGATAAGACATTGTTTTCTCCATTTCATTGGATATAGCGGACAATTCTGATATCATTTTGAAAGTTTTTGGAATAAGATTTCTTATTTTTGATCTATTAGATTTGAGTTGTTGCCTAGGTTAGATGGTCATAAGTAATTTCTTAAAAGTCTGACCTTATGATCAACCACAACACTACCACAACAATCAATCAATTGTAGTAAGGGTGATTCATAACAATCAAATCAATTGTAATTAAGCAACCTTGCCGTTCATTATGTATAGGGTTAAGCCCCGGAACGAGTGTGTTCCGGGGTATTAAACGCCCAAGGCCGTTTAATACCTTGGTATGTGCAAGTTTTGGGACTTAAACCGGCATTAAGCCCAACAACGCGTGCGATTGCAAGTTTGATTCCACCGGAGAGAGCCTTTGCAAGTTGTTTAATAGTGCAATGCTTTGTTAAGATTTTTAATTGTGCATTGTACGGTTTATTTTTTTTTGTTGGCCTATTAAACGTCTTATTTTGAACGGGAGGAAGTAAGGCAAGGCTTAATGGTTAAACAATTATTGGAAGTTTATCATTCATTTAGGTTTTTGAAAATGGGGATTCTTGATTTCTTGCTTCAAACATGTTAATCTTTGGTTTATAGTTAATAACCAACCTTAATAATGATCTATTCCAATACCATTTCAAAAATCAATACCACTCTCCCAACCCCATGTGGTGAGTCATGGCAGTTTACAAGAGGTTTATAGAAACCTCATACACTAGTACTTGGCTAAGATGAATTTGCATAAGAAAAATGCTTGGATAAGAAAAATGCTTGGATAAGATCACAATTCCTGATATGGAAGTTGCCCATCAAGTTCAGTATTGGGGAGCTACAAGGGGTATTTGGCTACAATGAATGCTCTCTTAAGATGAAATGAATATTCTATCTAGATACCTTCATCTTAGCCATGCACTACTATACTAATATGAACTATCTTCACTAAGTACTAAAACCCCATCATTTGCAAGGTAGGGTCACAATTTTATTTTGGTTTTCCCTAGCAAATTATTGAAGAATTTCATAATAATGGTAATTTTTGGACATGTACTCACTGGCTAAGAAATAATGCAAAAAAAGGGAATGACTAGGGGGACACCCCTTGGTTGCTACGTGGACAACTCCTATAGCCCAACCTATTAAATTTGAGATTATTATTACAATGAAAGATGAAATAAAATCAAAACAATATTTTAGCGCACATCTGCATTTACAAGCATTGCAAACATATAACAAATATGTTTCAATTGTGACATGGTCAAGAGTTAGACTTAAAAATGAAGGGAGCAACTAGTTTACTCTTGACCATGTCAGAGATGAAACACATTTGTTATGTGTGTGCAACCCTTGTAGACGCAAATGTGCACTAAAATATTGTTTTGATTTTAATTCATATTTCAACCTAATAATAACCTCAAATTTAATAGGTTGGGCTATAGGGGGTGTCCACGTAGCAACTATGGGGTGTCCCCATAGTCATTCCCAAGAAAAACAATTTAGGCTACCAAGGTTTTTCTTTCTGACAAAATTTGTCTAAAATCTTACCTCAAATTGTCACCAACAACCATAACATTGGAAAAACAGTGGTGGAAAAATGGATGAAATTGCCAAATCCCTCCCCAAGCAAATACCAAATTTGCCAAATTTTGGGATGATTGTGAAGTTTACTCATTAGGAGGGATTTGGATCCAAGAATGGGCCCCTTCCCCAAAACCATGGGAACTTTGGGCCCTGTTCCCCCTAACCATGGAAACAGTTCCACATGGATTGGCCAGCCTGGTCAAAGTCCAATTTTATATATATATATATATATATATATATATATATATATATATATATATATATATATATATATATATATATATGTATATATATATATATGTATATATATATATATATATGTATTTATATTTATATATATGTATTTATATTTATATATTTATAGTATTTTTTGACGACCAGCAGGAGCTGGTTCCCAGCATTGGGAACAACCCAACTCACAGCCCTTTGGAGGTCTCAATTTCTTCCACATGACTATTAGTATAGTTTATGGATGAACATCCATATGTTGGTGATTCTATCCAATTTTTTCCAAATTCTCCTTACCTGCTTGCATTGTTGTTGGGTACAAGTTGCTCTAAGGCATGTAGCTTGAATTGCATCCCCTTACAGATAATGCGTTCCATAGGTAGCCCAAGAATAGATATGAGGTGGTTCTTGAATGGACCCTCCTTAGTCTTCAAAGAAAAAATTTCTTTTACTACAAGAGCCAATTGCACTCCTCGATTTCACCTCATCTCTTTATAAGTTGCACGGAGGATTGTTTATAGAATCACAAATAGGTGCCTTGTACAAAAAAAATTGAAAATTTGTCAACAATCCAATAGGACTTCAAAAAAAAAGGAAAAAACAAATTATGTTACATGTAACATCCATTTCTCTTTGTCTAAAAATCAAACCAATAATCTTCATATCTTGGAAAGGGCCATGAAATAGCAGATTATCCCTTAAAATGTTGCTTTAAAGCCAAGAAATTGCGCCCTAATTGACATGTCCAAATTGACTAAATGTGTCCAAAATGACAAAAAGACTGTCAAATTGAACAATTTTTGTAGATTTGACCATGTCGATTTGGACATGTTTTTGTCATTTTGGAGAGTTTCCCTTGTAGTGTTTCTAAGCTACCTACCTTACCAATGAAAAAATAAAAAGGAAAATCACAAATAGGGGCATGAAAACAGAAAATATTACAAATAGGACCCAATCTCAAAGTAATTTGTAAATTTTTGTAAACATTTTTGGTTTGTAAATTTGTTTGGTTTGAAATTGGTTCATTTAGATACATCATATTAAATGTTAGCCAACTTCCAAAAAACTTAGAGGTTTCCAAAAACAACCATCCCCTTTATTAAAATTTCTTTATTTAGGCTTGATTTAGAGAGGCCTTTAAGTTTTTTGAAATTTAACTAAAATTTAATATGATGTATCTAAATCAAACCAATGTAAACCAATGTTCAAACCAAAAAAACATTATAAAAATTTACAAAAATTTTCAAATTACTCTGAGATTGTGCCCATATTTGTAATTATTTTGAAACTGTGCCCCCTTGTGCCCCTATCTGTAATATTTTTGATTTTCTTACCCCTATTTGTAATTTCCCCAACAATAAAAAAATCCCTAGTCTAAGGTAGGTACACCCAATGGCGTGGGTGTACCTAATGCCACCCACATGTCAATCCGGATTTCATTTCAGAATGAAGATCTATGCCTTCCGTAAATGGCTTACCTTCTGAGACTCAAAAGGTAAACCATCTACGGAAGGCATAGATCTTCATTTTGAAATGAAACCCAGACTAACATGTGGGTGGCATTGGGTACACCCACGCCATTGGGTGTACATAAGGTAGACACTCCTATATCCGACCCTTTAACAGGGCCTCCCCAATTCCAACCATATGTACCAAAAGTGTACATTTCAGAACTAAAAATGTACACCCCGGGTACATTGATGGTCGGCCAAGGGAGAGTCGGTTTTGGGTGTGCCTACCTTACTTTAGGCAGCCTTCGAGGCAGACCAACTTTGGCAAAAACCCTGGCACCACCGGCAGTCTAGCACCGCCCAAGGCGGACACCTCCCCGTCACCTCCCAGTCACTTACCAATCACTTACTACTCACTTACTAGTCACTTGACTTACTAGTAAGTTACGCCTGAGGTCAGACACTCTCAGAGCGGCAGCAGCGCCTGCCGCTGCAGGCAGGCTCCTGCAGCGCCATCACGTCCTTGCAGCTCCAGACCCAGTCCCTCAGTGGCACCGCCACATGCTACACACCGCCACATGCTACACACCACCTCACTCCCCCTTCCGTCTCTCCGGCACCAGCTATGCCCTTCTTCGTACACCCCCATTGACGCCACCAGCAACAACAACAAGACTCAGACCAAGCTCCAGGGCGCGTTGCGGCATCCAAGCATGGCTATGGCGAGGAGCTCATCCAGCACTGCAGCAACAGCTGTTGTTTTCCTCGTATTGATGTTGCTGGGGTCGTGCAACGGAGAGCAGCTGGTGGCCATGACGCACCCAGCTCCAGTAGCAGCCGCGTCTTCAAAGCTAGGATCCACGCTTGTGGGCTTGGAAAAAGCCAGTCTTGCTGCCACAAGCAAGTACTACATCTCCTACGGCTCCTTGGACGCCAATCGAGCCCCGTGCCCCGCGGGAGCAGGGCGGAGTTATTACACGCAGAACTGCCAGGGGTCGGGCGATGTGCAGCCGTATGTGCGCAGCTGCAACGAAATCACTCGCTGCGCCCGTGGTTGATGGAAAGCGGAGCTCCCAAGACAGTTGCTGTATGTCTTGGAGCTTCTTCTCTTTTTCTTCTCTTTTCTTATCTTTTTTTTGTTTTTTGTTGGCTTTTGTGCACATTGGCATTGAGATCTAAGTCCGTGTGGCTTAGTTAGTTAGTTAGTGAACAGAGCTTACTCTTCATTGATGCTGATTTTTAGGGTCAGTACTATTGTTCTTCTTCTTCTAGAGTTGATTAAACCATTTTGGTTTAGAATGATACTTGAGCTAAAACCCAGTATTTAGATCCCCTTGTTCTGATTCTGATGTATATGAGATGTGCATGAATACACTTTCGAGTAGAGTTTTATGGCTTGGCTTTGAGCACATTGGCATGGATACCTAAGTCCGCGTGGCTTTGTTAGTTTGCTAGTTAGTTAGTAAGTAAACAGAACTCACGCTTCATTGATTCTGGTTTCTTAGGGCTATTCTTCTTCTTCTAGGAAATGCATTTGTTAAGAAGTTGTAGTTGATTATACCATTTTGCTTTAGAATGATACTTGGGTTAAAACCAGATTCTAGATCCCCAGTTCTGATGTGTAAAGATGCATGAACTCACTCTTCATTGATTCTGGTTTTTAGGGCTATTCTTCTTCTTCTTCTTCTAGGAAATGCACTTGTCAAGGAGTTGTAGTTGATTAAACCATTTTGCTTTTAGAATGATACTTGGGCTAAAATCCAATATTTAGATCCCTTGTTCTGATGTTTGAGATATGCATGAATACATTTTCGAGTAGAGTCTTCTGGCTTAGCCTTGAGTACATTGATGTTTGTATTGGAGCTCAAACCAATATAGGTATGTGAAAGTGGAAGAGCAGGTTCACGGGACTGAGTTTATGGGGCAGAGTTTATTAGAACTATGCTAATGGAAACAGGCTCAACATTCGTGTTGGGTTTAGGATTAGAGAGTTATTTTTCTTCCTGGTGGGGTCTGGAAAGTTATTGAAGCCATCTAATGTTATAGAAGAAAGAAGGATTATGTGCCCAATAGGGTAAGGGTAATTATTTTTGTGGAGCTCTTTTGAGATGGTGTTAAGTAGCATTGTTTTAACTACGATGGGAACTCTGTGATTTGAGGCGTTTCCTTGCAGCTTTGATGTTCTTTATGTCAAATGGTTTGTTTTTTTATCTATATTAATAGGTAATGTTATCGGTGTGTTGCAATATTTTCCCCAAGTAGATGCGTCAAGGGTGAAACTCGCGACCTTAGTACGTGTAGCTCCATGAACTCCTCATCCATGTTGTTGTTTGGGCCAAAGTTAATCTTATTCTTAAGTTTTTTTGTTTGGTAGTTATCGATTGCGGTGAGTAAGAAAACATATTTGGGATGAAGGCTTCTGCAGGAGAAGAGATGGACTGAACTATTTTCACATTGCAATACTGGAGTTAACATGTGGCAAAGTGAAGGTTAGGATGTTAGGTTAAGATGTTTTATGTCCACAGGGGGCAAATTCTATTGGCCACAATGATTAGTAATTTTCAGTTTTGGAATACTTTGGAAAACTATCCCCAAAATCTTGCATTTTGTGAGAAATACAATTTCTAGTTTCTGGTTTGGTTGTTTTCTAGCACACTTTTATGCATGGCTCTCTAACTCCTTAGTTGTTTCCATAGTTCTCCAATTTCGATGCAGCATGGAAGTTAGCCTTACACATATGAAAAACTTTTATGTCTCTGAAATGGAAGTTTTATCAGTGAATTTGGCTTTGAAGGATTCTTGCAGGGCCTCATGCTTTACTTGCTGGGATATATAAGTATCTATGGCGAAGTGATTTTTGTGGTTGCCGCGTATCTGTCACAACCAGCTAGCGTTGGGCTGTTTCTTACCTTGTTGCTGACAGCTATCAATTAATTTTTAGGAACTTATGCATGGAAACCAGCCAAATATATGAGACTTGAGGAATATGTGTTAAAGTACAAAATACAAATCCTTCGCAACTATTTTTACTCCAAAATTGACAAATCATGTTGTGGTACAGTGGTGACAGATGAAATAAAAAACCTGTCCGACGAAGAGATACTTTCAGAACTTGTCAGTACACCAAATAGTGCATTTAAGTTGTCCCATAATAATTTCTCTAAATTTCACACTATTTCAAAATATTTACCAAGACTACAATAATTTTTGTCCATAAATAATGGAGGAAGCATGCAGAAGTTGGACAAACTAAAGAGTTGCATGCCCTCCAAGTGGCCAAGGGTGTGTCATGAGGTAACTTTGCCAAGGTAAGGCAACCTAAATGCACTATTTGGTGTATTGAGTTTTAACACGTTTACACCACTTGTGGTAGAAGTGAAGTTCAAAAGCAAGTTTGTCATATTGAACTAACTAGAGCTTAACCCTTAAGCAACTGAGCTAATATAATACATAGTATGTATGCTGTTGCATACCTGGCATTCACTACCAACAAAAAGTTTTAATTTGGGAATCTTGACTACCTCACTAGAACAGCATTGATCTATACTCTAACTTCTTTATACTCTAACTTCTTTGTTGATCTCAAATGTAATAAAAGTGTGGATGCACTCCAGATACAAGAAAAATACCCCATGATCGCAAAGGGCTGCTTGGTCCTTCAGGGGTTACACATTATACTACCATATTTCACAGGGTTTCAAAGGCACTTGCTTAATGCTGATAAAAAAACACCTTCACCACAAATGGCAAAACGGTCAGGCATGTGACATAGAACTGGTCCTCTCTTTGCAGTGGCCACAATTCCACAGAACAGAATAAGCTTATTCCATTTTTCGGATTCAGTGGACAACTTTACGAATCAGTGTTCATTTGTAAACGTTGAATATAAAGCTACAATATGAAGCACATAAGTGACAGTGCGATTACGGTACCTAAGGTCATACTCGTTCTCATCGCATCTCGACCCGGAGCAAAAGGGGTCAAATTTTAATAAATTTAAAATGACTACAAAGTTCCTGAACAGATATGATTAATAGCACGGAAATACAAGGACCTGACTACATAGCTCATTTACAAGAGTTTAAAAACTGGCACTTCATGTGGTGCCCTACCTAGTGACAAAGTTTGGAACCCCTGGGTGTATCCAAGCATATATCCAAAGCCGAATTCTAAAACTTGAAAATAATCGTTATGCATAGTAATTGAGACTGGCTTTCTTTTTAGCTTGCACTTGAATAATACCATCGTTGAAGTCTTCATGAGTAACCTGTGATACAATATAAAACAGACGAGAGCTCAGAAAACAAATAATAACAATCTGTTTGAAAGACATAGTACATAGAAATTCATGCAACTGAGACCATGGCGCTATCTGTAACCGTCTTGACGCGGGCTTCCCTGTAACATTAGAGTTTTCAAAACGTAATAGTTTGACAAAACATGAAAGGGTTCCTAGGATGACTTACTTCAGTGGCATCACGACGGAGTGCCAGCATTCCAGCCTCCACACATACAGCCTTTAATTGAGCCCCATTGAAATCATCAGTTGAGCGGGCCAATTCCTCGAAGTTGACATCAGGCCGGACAGTCATCTTCCTTGAATGAATCTGCAGCAGTAGATTCGCAACGATTATTTAAAAAGAGCCTAATAATAAAACTCTACATACCTGACATTACTAAACGAAGCATAAGTGAAAGCAAAAAACAGTCAGGGCATGATTGCTTTTATGTGCAAAGTGGGGCTCTTATTCAAGTCCAAACCTGCAAAATGCGTGCTCTTGCTTCCTCTGTTGGATGAGGGAACTCTATTTTCCTGTCCAGGCGTCCTGAACGCAGCAACGCAGGGTCCAGAATATCTGCTCTGTTCGTAGCAGCTATCACCTGTAGAATATACGAGTTTTAAAAGCACATAAATTGTTAAAAAGTCTCCATTGACACATTCTTTGCGTTACAAGTCACATGTTCGGGGAAATAATGAAAAGAAGCTCTGATCCATCAGAACTCACCTTTATGCGCTCATCACTGCTAAAGCCGTCCAATTGATTAAGCAATTCCAGCATAGTTCTCTGTACTTCACGGTCTCCGCTTACTTCACTGTCAACATCGACCAAAGATTAAATCACAGACACGATCGTCAGTACGTCAGCAGATACACCACACTAACTCCAGATATAATGGGTCAGATAAGCAGAGTTTGAACAGAACACCACGAACCTGTCAAAACGCTTAGTACCGATAGCATCGACCTCATCGATGAAAATAATACAAGGAGCCTTTTCCTTCGCTAACTGGAACGCGTCTCTAACAAGTTTCGCACCGTCTCCAATGAACATCTGTGAAGAGCAGAAGCAGACCAAGCAATATTATTGTTAATAAAGTGATCCACCTACCAACAGAGAAACGAGGTGAGTTATCTACTCTAAAATTTCTGTAGAAGTACTAAAGGCATGTGCTGAAAAATTCAAACCACAATCTCCACCAGAACTTCATGGACACAATAAGGTTAGAGCACGAAATAACCTGGACAAGCTGAGGCCCAGCAAGCTTTAAGTAAGTAGCATTCGTTTGAGCTGCACATGCACGAGCCATAAGGGTCTTGCCTGTACCCGGTGGGCCGTACAACAATACTCCTTTAGGTGGCTTAATACCTAAGCTATCAAACCGTTCTTTGTGAGTCATAGGAAGCACAATTGCTTCCATCAACTCTTGAATCTGTCATGCAAGAATGATGGTCAGAGACTAGAAGTAGTAAAAAGTTGCTTGCAATACTACACATCCTAGGCAATTGCCATTAACCTTCTCACAACACCAGGTAGGAAGGAGGTCGCACTTACAAGATAATTTTTAAAATGGTTTATTAGCCTTTATTATTGGTAATTCGTCGGATCTCATATTCTTAAGATCAAACAGACAACAGACTCACCTGCTTGTCCAGGCCACCAATATCTGAGTACACCTCTGTAGGTTTCTCATCAACCTCCATGGCTTTTACACGCGAGTCATACTCCGAAGGCAGTGTATCAAGAATCAGATAGCTGTCCTTATTTACTCCAACCAAGTCACCGGGTTTCAAACTGTCAGGGTCTACTAGACCTACTACTGGCAAGAAGATCGTCTGTAAACACACCAAAATGGCATCAGCAAGCAACTTAAAATAGAATAGAATAATTTGACGCATTCACACATTGCACATGTCAAACAACGCCAGAATGAAGCGCGCTTACTTGACGTGTGGACGTCTTCAAGACTACACACTTGCCCTTTCTCTGGGAATCCAAATCAACATTCGCACCATCCTCTTCCGCTTCGTCTTCTGGATTCACATCCAAAATCTGCACAGCACCAGAATCATATCAAACGGCGTTTGCCGGCTTTGGTAGAAACTCTGAATAATGATGCCAAAAGCATATGGCTCGGGAAATCCTGACATTAAATGCTCCTTCAAAATATCAGAGCTCGGTAGTTGAAATCTTTCGGGATTCAATCTGAATTTGAAAACCCTAAACCAAGGTCTCCATGTCATCAAACCCAAGGCTGCTGCAAATTCACTTAACCCCTAAAGGATGTTGCTATATTATACACGCTCTCCTGTGTTGTATCCGGATGGGGTATTTAAGTGGCACATGAATTTTATTGCAGCTATAAATTTTAAGTCAAGCCACAAACGTATTATCAGTGAACTAGGATTTTTTGTGGAATTTTTGGCATTTGCCATAAAGTCATTTTTTCAAGTACTAAATGGTCCACGTACAAATGCAAACAACAATTTTGGTAGGCAACATCCTTTAGGGGGGGTCATCTTTATTCGAAATAAGATAAAGGTACCTAATTGCAACACCTTACATAACGCAGCATCCAACATCTTGCACTATAGATACACATTGATTATGACGATGTAAACCACCTCAACATTTATTCAAGTGTCAATTTTAGGTCATCCACCAAATTAAGCTTTAAACTCCTACAAATCCTACACATGCGCATAATATTCAAACAATACATTCTCCGGTGCATTAAAATCATATTCGACGAACTAACAAGAACACTAAAAAACTTGGACACTCAAATTTCAGTAAGACACTCAGCACTTGAAATGTCATTACCTTACAGAAAAATTTCCTGAAAACTCTATATTTTCTTCCAGAAAACAAACAGAAACTGAAGCATTCACAAAAAATGACAAAATGATCAACAATTACCTCGACTACGTTACCGACAAGGTAAGGCAGCTGCTTATTCAACTTGATCTTCTCCTGGTTCTCCTTGATTTTCTCTTTCATCGCATCGTGCTCTAACGTCAATCTGTTCGTCTCATCCTACACGCATCAAAAGCATCCAAAATATCAAAAGCATCCAAAGCATCAAAAGCATCCAAAGCATCAAAAGGCTGAACTCGTCGGTCCAATACAAAAGTGAACAAACAAAACTAATCCGGAAGCAGAAACAAAATTACTTACCTTCAAGACACGGATCTCGTTCTCGAGCAATCGGCTTCGGCGCTGAATGTCTTCCGCACTCATCCCGGCCAGCTCGTCGGCGCCATCGTCTCCAAAGATATCCGCCTCGTTCATGTTGAGCGCCATGCTTCTATTCTCCTCGTTTCTCTTCTTTTCTCTCTTCTCTTCTCGTTTCTTTTCTCTTCTCTCCTCTTCGTTTCTTTTCTCTTCTCTTCTATTCTCTTCTCTTTGTTTCTGTTCTCTTTGATTCTATGCTCTATTTCTCTGCTAAGCTTTCTTCCTGTGGATTGCTCTTTCGTCGCCAACACGTTACTGTAAAATGCAAATTCCAGTAACGCTCGAGACTGGTTTGGAAATGGTATTAGGGTTTCAAGTCTTGAACCTTGCGAGGAAAACTTCTCATCCACAATGGCTTATCATCCCCTCCATTCATCCATCGTGATTCTCAGTACAGTACAGAGTTTTTTTTTTGGGCCTTGTGAGGCCACCCTGTCAGAAATTGGACCAATGTTCCTCTTTCCCTCTTGAAATTTTCTATTTCTATGAGGCTATGTGGCGTTTGGTATGTGAAAAAAAAAACATTGCTACAATACTGTATTATGAGCAATGATCCATGAGTCGTGTGCAGTGTGCATTGAGCCTCGATTTTTTTTGTCAAAATATTAAATTGAGAAAATTACTAACAAAGGCATGAAAATGAATAAATAATACAAATAGGGGCATAGTTTCAAAATATTTACATTCAAAATTTTATAATTTTGTTTTGGTTTGGACACTGATTGATTTAGATACACGACATTAAATGTTAATTAAGTTCTAAAAAACTTAGAGGGTAGGATTTTTTTTTTGGTTTTCTCACCAATGCTTGGGTGGCATTTTTTGAAAATGGTTTGTAACTTGCTGGCTCCATCCCTATTTTGGTTGTTGAAGGTGGCCCCAATGCATGGATTTTGGAGCATCATGGGATTTTTTTTGTAGGTAAAAAATATTCATTAGTCATTTTTTGAAAACATCCAAATAACCATTGCCATCACTTAAGTATTGTATTGAATTGGATTAGGCAACACCTCAAAAAAAATTAAAATGTTCAAATAATTTTAAAACAATGGCACCAATTTTCAACTTGATAAGATTTTATGTAAGCCTAGGCTGCAATGCAATTTTCATTATTGCAATCTGGCATTTTTTGAAATTTTATCCGTCTTTTTTTCCTAAAGGCTTGAAGCTAACCTTTTTTTGTTGAGGCAATTGGGCCTTAAATTGCCTAAAAAAAAACACTGCTTAAAGGTCTCTCCAAATAAGGCTTAAATTTTAAAAAAATAGTAAAGGAAATGACAATCTTTGGAAAGACCTTTAAGTTTTTTGGAAGATAGCTAACATTTAATGTGATGTATCTAAATCCACCAATGTCCTAACCAAAAAAAATCACAAATAATTTACAAATAATTTTGAAATTGTGCCCATCTTTGTAATTATTTTGAAACTATGCCCCTATCTATAGTGTTTTTCATTTTCATGCCCCTATTATTATTTCCCCTACTAGATTTCACTTAATTGTGTGTAGAGGGCCCTAATATTGTACTTTTTATACTTTCATCTTTTGATACATTTACTTTTTTTGTTTTTTCATTGATTTTGAGCTTAGAGTTTATTCACGCTCACAAAAATCTTGGCTCATGGCTCATGGCTCATGGCTCATGGTTCACCATTTTATGCTCACAAAATAGTGTTGCCTAGGCACATCTACATCATTGCAAAACTTGATCACTTCAAAATAAAATTAGAATTTTATTTCATCTTCAAAAGAAAAGAGCACAATTTTGTTTGTTCTTTGACATGTTCCAAATATGTTCAAAGAGTTTTGCCATTGTGACACATCCAACCTCAAAAATTGTAAAGAAAGACTAAGCATGCAATATTCATTAGCACTAGTGTGGCCATGTGCCGTTGGCCCAATTTTGCACCCCTTCTCGGCAAGAGTTTTCCGACAATATCAAAAATGCCACCAAAATAAAAGTAAAAGTAATTTTCTAAATTTTTAATCCATAAAAAATTTCAAAATTCAATAGCTTTCTCACTATAAACCCAAATGTCGCAAAACCAAGCCTATGCACCCCTCCTTACTGAGAGCTTTCCAACAGTACCAAGCACACAGCAAGAAGACACAAGATCCGGGACATCTCAACAAACATCCAAACAAATGGCCTAATTTTAGGTATTGATATAAGGTGTTGATAAAAGGTCCTATTTCATGTCCAAAGCACTAGGGTTTTAAAGCTTCTTTTTGTTTTTCCCATATTAAAGGTAGCAGGTGACTCTAACAAATTCGTTGCAAGAGAAGTAATTTTTTTTGTAAACTAAATAAAACCTCAATATCAAGAAAACGAGCATCTTTTGTGGTTTTTATTCAAATTTCAAATGTAAATATTGCAAGTGTTCATTAAATCTACAAATTTATTTTGCGGAGAAAGATTTTTAGAGAATAATGTTTGAAAGTATCCTTCTTTTAAGATGATTATGTTTCACAAGCATATGGAGGTCTCATTCTTTAGAAACGTCAAAATATTCTCACGTTTGCAAACTTTCAATACTTATTAACCCCTGAAGGACCAGACCCCTTTTTTTTAAGAAACATAACAATTTTGGGCAGATACTTGTGATTGGAGCTTTTCATGTTTTCGGCTAAAACTTTAATAGGATGTGGGGGCAAGGTTTATTTTTCATATGGACTAAGTTTCATGATATTTGGAATTATGAGTAAAAAGTAATGGCCTAATATGTTGTTTTTTACGTCCTTTAGGCAGCCTAGGCAGATTTTTAAAAATCATTTTTTTCAAAATCAAAAATTTTAAATTGGTTTAGGAGACTTATGTGAATGTAGGAAGCTTCAAATCATTTTGTTTGAATCAATGAGATGAGAGTTATGAGGATTTTTTGTTTGCGGGCATTTCTGGATTCTCTACTCCAAAATAAACTTTGAAGTCCTTTATTTCACTCAATTTTCAACATGTCCAAAAAAAAAACAAAACCAAAGGATGAAGATTTTTTTTTACAACATTATGACCATTGGGATTGGCATTTTTCATTTCCATAATTAAACTCATACCAATTTAGTGTTTAGAATCATTTTCTACTTCTTTTTACTTACTAATTTTTTTCCATATGTTATACAACTCCAAATGATTTGAAACTTTTTTGACATGTACTTTACTTATGTGGAATAAGGAATTTAGAGAAGCACCACTCACATGGCCTTTATTCCTTAGGAATTTCACCTTTTGAAGGGTAGCTGCCCCGTTTTTCACAAGATTTTTTTGAATATTCAAACCATTCTAACTTCCAATCCACGTGGTGGAAACTCTAAAAAATTTTCCATATCTTCTAAAACCATTCTTCTACAAGATCCTACGGTCACATATGCATAAAAGTGTTTTTGTTTTCAAATTTGGTTGATGCTCTAAAACTGGCAAATTTGAAAAGTTTTTGGTGAAAACTTTGCTTGGTCCTGTAGGGGTTAAGAAAAGTCACGGATCTCATCACTTAAAGGACCATATCTCCTAGTTTGTTTCTTAGAGATGATACCCAAACTATGTTGTTAAAAATCTTCATGACTTGTTTATTTTTATTTTTAAAAAAAATCAAACTAGGAATGGTTGTCCAAATAAAAGCCTAAATTTCCAAATTAACCAAAATCTTCTTTACAAAAAATAATCTTTCTCAAAGGAATAGGACAAATCTATAAGATGGATAACTATCTCTGTAGTTGAAATTTTCTTTAATAAAAGCCTAAAAGCAAGTGATCAAACTCTAGCATTTTCATCATTGATGCATTAATTGTCTTGGGACTATATAAATAAAATAATATTTCTACTTGTATGTTTATCTTTTACTTATGTTCTTTGCAATTGTTACCACAAGTTTTTTTTAAGAAGTTGAACAATTTTCAAATATTTGAAAACTTGAATTTTTTTTTACATTTTAATATAGTACTGAAATAACAAACCTCATCAAATGCATAATATACTGAAAGTATAAGACTTTTTTAATCACTTGCAAGCTATTGTTTAGAATGTCTCAAAAATACTGCCATGAATCAAAATTTCTTTTCATTTTGTAATTATTGTATTCAGATGTGTGTTTTGGATTTGAACCTCAAATTGCAGTAAAGTGTTTGTGGTAAGTAAGATTAGGAGATTTGTTGGATAAGGCACTATAACTAAACTTTGGTTAACTTTCAAATTATTGTGATTTGAGTAGACACTAATAACAAATTTCAGTATAACTAGAGGTCACTTTTGGAGCGCCAATATGTTCCAGTTCTCATCTCTCATTGGTTTAATTTCTCAAATTAGCCTCATAGCCTTTCACTAGGAGTCCAGGACTCCAGGCCAAAACTTTGACATTATGTAATTGCTAAAATAAATAAATAAATAAATAAATAAATAAATAAATTTTACTTGACCCCTAAAGGACCAAGGGCCTTTTTGGGGGACTTTCGGAATTTTGGGCAGGTACCTATGGCTAAACTACTTTGTCTAATTTTTTGAAACTTTTATTGAAGATGAGGAATTCAAAGATCTACATGGGAATGTAATTTGTTCTTCATTCCAACATTTATTGAAGAAGTTAAAAATGAATAATTGAAAAAAGCTATTTGAGGGACAGCCCAAAAACTTTTATAAAAATTGCATTTTTTTCAAATAAAAATCTGAAATAGGTTCTTTAGACTTATGTAGACATGGGGAGCTTTGAATCATTCAATTCTAATTGATGAGATGAAAGTTATAAGAAGTTTTAGTTTGCGGGTAGGTGTGGCAAACACACCTACCCGCAAACTAAAACTTCTTATAACTTTCATCTCATCAATTAGAATTGAATGATTCAAAGCTCCCCATGTCTACATAAGTCTAAAGAACCTATTTCAGATTTTTATTTGAAAAAAATGCAATTTTTATAAAAGTTTTTGGACTGTCCCTCAAATAGCTTTTTTCAGTTATTCATTTTTAACTTCTTCAATAAATGTTGGAATGAAGAACAAATTACATTCCCATGTAGATCTTTGAATTCCTCAACTTCAATAAAAATTTCAAAAAATCACGCAAAGTAGTTTAGCCATAGGTACCTGCCCGAAATCCTGAAAGTCCCCCAAAAGGGCCCTTGGTCCTTTTGGGGGTTAATTTGACTCCAAGATTTGAGTCCACTAGAAAGGATGGGCCAATTTGTGATCTTAAAATAGTTGTTGAATCCCATTAAAATTCAACTATTTTAATAAAAAAACATTTTGGGGATAATCAATGTAACACTACAAGAAAACACTGTTTATTTGGTCGCTTTGTAGATTTGGTTGTGTCAATTTGGAAGTTTTTTTTCAATTCAAACACCTTTTTGTCAATTTGTACAGGTTTAGTCAGTTTGGACGAGTCAATTTGGACACTATTTTCTTGTAGTTAATATCAAAGGATGGAACTAAAGTCTTGATAGCTCAAATTGACAATTTCCTTCATTTGTTTTTATATAAAAAACTTTAAGCTTGTATCTATATCTTCAACTATTTAGCTTGAAGGATGATGTACACATAAAAAATAACTCTCATTTTATGTATACTAATGAAGGCTAGAGATTTTTTTTAAGACCATTAGATGTGCTAAAATTTTGGTTCAAGAAGCAAGTTTTGAAGATCCCAACTTGCATTACAGGCAAACCTTAGAATGTCCGTGAAGGTATCCCTTGCAAATTGAACTCTAAGAATGCCATCCAAACGCTAAAGACATTTTAGGAAATTTGAAACTTGAATTTATTTTTTTATCAAACTACCATGATATAATTCTTGCTTCTACCTACTGAGAATTGCAAAAGTAAAAAGTAATGCCAATAGCAAAAGTTCATGTCTTGCCATTTTTTTTATGTATTTAGTCTTGGAGAAGCATTCTATGTATATTTTGAGTACCTTGTGCAGCAAGGAGATTTGTTTGGGGGGCTATTAATCTAATAGGTAAGAATTAACCCCTAAAGGCTCAAGCCCTTTTTTCTATGAAAGTCACTCAAAACTGCCACTTTTGGGGGAATGATTAGAAAAGCAGGGAATAAAGTTTTTTTTAGAAATCCAGCCGTAAGATCTTGCCCTAGACTATGGGAGGTACTTGTGGGAAAAAAATCAGCTCATTCGAAATGTAGAGGACTGAGATATTGACATACAAAGTGAAAAAAAAAGTTTTTTTCCGTGCTGCCCAAAAACTTTAGAAGCCTTTAACCACTCCTATATCAAAAAAATTGCTCTATGCAAAACCGAGGGTTTTTTTTTCCCATGTAGAAAACCAAGTTAGGTATGTGTGAGAGAATTTTCAAATGAATTGGAGGTGTGAATCATTCTTTGTAAAACCTTGCAGTGCTCTAAGGCCATGAAATTTGCATCTACACTAGGCAAAATTGGAGGATTTGTGTAAAATTCAGAAATTGGAAATACTTTGATCCAAGTGGTGAAAACCAAGGAATCTTAGTCTACAACTTGGAAAAAAAAAATCAAAAAACAAATACCCAAAGAGCTCAAAAAAGTAAAGCACCTAATTTTACAAGGGGCAAAAGAAATAGAGGTTTGGGAGTCCCATATCTACCTGCAAACTAAAACTTCTCATAACTTTCATCTCATCAATCAAAGCTGAATGATTCAAAGCTTTGCACATGCATAAAAATCTAAAGAACCAATTTCAGATTTTTATTTAAAAAAAACTCAAACTTTTATTTTTTTTAAGCGGCCCGCTTCTCCCCTGTTTAATAGTTATTCATGCATAACTTCTTCAAAAAATGTTGGAATGAAGAAAAAATGAGATGCCCATGTAGGTCTTTGAATTCTCCACCTTTAATAGAAATTTCAAAAAATCACACAAAGTAGTTTAGCTATAGGTACATGCCCAAAACCCCACTTGGCCCCCAAGGGACCACTTGGGCCTTTAGGGGTTAAAGGATCCCTACAATTATTTATAATTGGTAAACTGGCTTATTTGATGGAATTCTATCATTGCTTATACAATCTATTTCAGTGTAATTTATTCTAGGCTATATTATACATAAAAATAAATATAGAATTGAAAAGCAAGTTGAAAGGAGAAAATTTAGACAAAGGGGTGCACATTCCTTTTATTTCCTAGAGCCTTGAAGCTACCCATTTTATTTAGAGAAATTGGGCATTTAATTGCCAAAAGAACAAAAATGCATCTAACCCAGCTGTGCACCTAGCTATACACACATGCTATAGTAAATTTAGTTTAGAGGATCCAATATATGACACACTAAATTATGTGTACAAAACACCAATGACCCACATTTGAAGGCTACCTAAATTATTTATAAATGTTTTTTGGCTTTCAGTGACCTCTATCTTTTTTGTAAGTTTTCTATAAGTTTTACCCAAAAAGAATAAAATGCTATCTATATTTTGTTGCATGTTATTTCTAAAATGCGATAAGTTACCCCCGAGTATTTAGTGCAACTAGATTATTCCTTACAAGAAAATATTGGGATATGTTGATTGATTTGGAATCAAAATTATATCATTTTGCAATTCACCACTCAATTTCCTTCAAAGTACATGCACATGCCATCTTGGCTACACAGAGGTAATTGGGAGAAGCAAAGTCTAGTTTTCTATAGAACTTATTTAGCCTTTCCCATGTAAGGATTATGACAAAAGAATCTATAAGCATTTGGATTAGGAAGAATATTCCATATTCATTTTTCATATTCCTAATTACCAAAAAAAGGTGTAACCTATTTTCTTTTTAGACTCATGCTTTTGAACTATTGTATAATTGAAGAAGTATCAAATTTACTAAAAGTTCTAACTATGTAATAGAAGATTAATACTAAACAAGGAAATTTACAAAAAATAAAGGAGTATTGGGGCTTTTCAAGCCAAGTTGGATAAGGGAAGAGACTACAAATCCAACTAAAACATTGCTTGTAGAAATGCTCATTTGTTATGACAAGAGAAAGGGAACATGTGGAGCAATAAAGTCAAATCAAAGGATCATATGATTTAAGTGACACAAAATTTCATGAGAAAAATTGGTTTAAAATAAGATTTTATATTATGTTAGATTGTCATATTAGCATGGAAACAAAACTAGTCTTGACCATTGAAATGTTCATTGAAATGTTCATAGATGAGTTGATTCATTGATGAATCTAAATTATTTTACATGTGGTTATGTTTAGCATGCGAGCATAAACTAACTTTCGCAATGAGATTAGTGAAATTTTCGCAATGAGATTAGTGAAATTTTCGCAATGAGATTAGTGAAATTTCACAAAAGAATCAACATTATGGTATTGTACTTGGGTCATAGGTAAAGAAAATATTCAGTTCTTTAAGCTTGTGAATTTTTTTGTACATAATCTATATGTTTGTTATATTTTCATTTAT
This sequence comes from Ulota crispa, assembly GCA_963920765.1. NCBI lineage: Eukaryota > Viridiplantae > Streptophyta > Bryopsida > Orthotrichales > Orthotrichaceae > Ulota > Ulota crispa. The sequence goes on from OY987250.1 coordinate 16,786,867, forward strand.
AATCATTACTCTATCAACTATCAAACGGCTCTTATTGGTTTGGAAAACCTAAAATCAGTTGTTTTAAATGATGTATCGTATTGGCTCTCCATAAACAACGCATGGGAAACTTATACACATATACTTGATTCAATGAAGATGTCATGTGTTATATATTTATATACACAAAATAAATCACTTTTAATATAAATAAATCATGTTAAGATAATTTATAGAATCCTAGTTGCTATATTATAATAGATTGTTGAAATCAATATGTTGCAAATTCATAAATTCATAAACGGGGATGTTTGATGGTCGTCAAGGTACATATAACCCTCGTGTGTTTTCATTAGCATATTTTAGATAAATGTTTAATTTGGTTTCTTCTTTGGTATATAATGTTTGAAAATGCAATACATGACATTGTTTAGCAATGGAGATGGTATATCCTTTGAGCCCACATCTTAACCCCTAAATGTCACAAAGGACATTTCTTGTCCTCCCGCTCTAAATAGACATTTTGTATGATAGAAAAAAAATCATTTTATTTTTTTAGAAGAGATCATAAACACATGGCTTATCATGAAAGTGAAAAAACAATCTCATCAAATATACTCAAATTTTTAAGTAATCCATATTGTGCGGATATTCATAAACACAGTCTTAAGTTCCATATTGCCCTTCTTGCAATTTTCATGAGGTTAGCATGTATTGTTGATTTTTGTAATAGTTCAACACTTGTCACACCTGTGACACCACTAGAGTCATTGGAAAACACTAAGAATGCAATGTAGCTGAGCCAATCATGGTGACCAACCTGACGTTTAACCCCTGAGCGTCCCAGCAACAGGATCATGTTGTTGGGGAACATAACTTGATCTCACCTTTTCTCTTGATTTGTAAGGTGAAAACAGTTGTGGCTGGTCCCCATCAACAAAGAAGGTAGTCCTTTTTCAAGTCCCATGGTCACTTTTTTTGGATGTAATTTTCCAAATTTTGGTGGCCATTAACTTAGGCCTCTTTAATTTACGTTTTCTAAAAATAAATGCACAAACTAACAAATTAACTCTTGACAATGTGCACAAATTAAGCCCAATAGTTCCCTATAATACAAGTTTGCACTTGACATATGCCACATGGCAGTCACTCTGCAAATTTTGTGGCGACAAGGCCACCATGTTCCTTAGCATGGCTAGAGTTGAATTTGACTTCTCTATTCTTATACTTTCAAAATATGAGCTTTGTAAATTGCTAACTACCCTCTCACTTGAGGGGGTGTTGCAGTGCAAGCAATTTAATGCATTGTCATAGTTAATATGATATCAAACATGCAAATATAAAAAATAAATTTGTTAATTTATGATAATATACAAATTTACTTTCATGGTGTACATAAATTAGGCTAATTTGTTTATTTATGAAAAAAAGTAAATTAAAAGAGGCTTGCATTAACCTTTTAAAGACCACACCCATTTTCCCAAAATCCACTAGAAACCGGGGCAATAAAATTAGACGTGCATTTGAATCAAATATGGACCCAATTTGAATAATCCAATTGTACAAATGTGAAGGACACCTTTTTTGTTGTAATGTATCAAAATTTCAGCTAGATCTACCGTTGGAGGTGAAATACTATAATAATTGAGTGAGTCGTATTTGGAAAATCTCTAATTTTTCATGCTTGTGTGGTTTTGAATGTTAATGCTTCATGCAAGCTTTGGTTGAGAAGAGCCTTACATTTCTAAAAAGTAGGGTTTCCCACCTTTCCAACAAAACTAGTTTCACACAAAATAGACAAAAATAGCAATCACAAGGTGTAGCTAAGTGGACAAAAAGGGTCAAAAATCCCATTTTCTTTGCTACCCTAAAACAATTCTACAAGAAATTTGATATTTGTTATGGAAAATCCGATTGGTGAAAGCAACCAAGAATTGGCCTTAAATGTAGGATGAATTTTTTTAAAATAAAGTGATAGCATCATTTCAATGGATTCTCAAATACTACAATTGTACTACTACCATATAGAAAAACAATACAAGCATATTCCTTAACCCCTAAAGGATGTTGCCTACCAAAAGTGTTGTCTGTATTTGTACAAGAATCATTTAGTACTTGAAGAAACTAATTTATGAAAAATGATTAAAATTTGCAAAAAAAATCCTAGTTGACTAGTAGTATGTCTATGACTTGGCTTGAAATTTAGAACTCCAATGGGATTCATATGCAATCCAAATAGTCCATTTGCATACAATACAAGAGTTTGTATGCAAAAAAACAACATCCTTTAGGGGTTAAGCAATTTGAATTTTTTTAAGATTGCACAATTGAAATGTGGCATTCTTCTTGGATGTTTGATGTATTGTGTTGTTACTTTGATCCTTCTTTGACCAAATATGGATACGTATTTTGAGGGCATGATGTATAAACACCATTATTTATCAACTCACATATCCAATTCCATTGTTATTTTTTGGGTTGGATGCAAAATTCTTGTGATCACAAGCGTTCTTCAAGATCATTTTCCAAATTGTTGAGTGGTTTTATTGTTTAGGCCAAAAACTACTATCTCTAACCAAAATATGGTTTGGTGGTCTCTAAAGGGTTAAACCCCCCATATTCTCCTAAACCCTAAAACAACTCCAGACGTTCAAGGGTTAAGGGTTATAGATGTTTTAACCCCTAAAGGACCAAGTGGTTGTTCAACAGCCACTTGAGAAATTGGATAGGGTCATATGGAGTTAATTTTTATTGGAAGTTATCAAAATTGTTACACAAGGTGCAAATATGTATCTCCTAAGTGCAAATCTAATTTTTCCCCAATTGGATGCTTGGTTCAAAAGTTATGTTGCCCAAAAGAAATTGGGCAGTTCGGGCAGTTTGAGAATCTTTGGAGAATCATATGCTAAAACTCTCATTAACCTTTGAAATTTGGCAAGTATGTAACTAAAAAAACATGGTGTACAACTGTCAAAAAAAAAAACAAATTGAGGACTCACATCACATTCTAAAGGGAGTCAAACTTTGTTAATTATGTTAGGGCAGCTTCAAGAAAAAAAAATCCTCTAACTTCAAGCCCTATTATTTTTCAATCTATAAATCTAAAAGCTCTTGAAACTTTTTTTCACATATTCCAAATGTTTGTCTCCAACTTTTCACCTTCCAGATTTCAAATAAAAAACTTCCACATTACACAAGAAATCATGAAAGAATGATTAATGTATTGCCAATTCACTAAACCTTCTTGCATTGGAGGGTGATTTAGAATAAGCTAAACTCTATATTTACATCTGAAAAATTTCATGAGTGAACCTAACATCATATACTTGTGAATGGTTAAAAAGCTCAAATTTGTGTAGAGCAAAAATTTTACTCTAGGAAGGGTCAAAGTCTACTGACCTTGTTTTGCAGGAATGAAAAAAACTATTTTTCTCACTTCAAATGTTATAATCTTACAATCTGCGTGGTCAAATGGGCTGAATTTTTTTGCACACATTAAACTTATCTATTTGATACACTTTTGTACGGTTGGAATTGAGAAAAAAGATTTTTATTTTAAATTTTGGGCAATGCACTAAAAGTTGATAGTTTTTTAGATGTTTTCTCAAAAAACACCCCTGGTCCTTTAGGGGTTAAACAAAAATCACACACACCCCTAAAAATTGGCCAAATTAATAAAAAGTAAAGCAGTTCGTATTTAAACAACGTAAAGGACATAATTGACAAACTTCAAAAACAATAAAATAAAAAAATTAAACCGTATTTCACTTATTTGGATCATTCAAAACAAAGATGCTTTTGAAGTCGCTACCTTTCTGTTTTAGGGCACTCGGGCAGCGTGCGAAAGAATAAAAATCCATGGAATCTGTACAATTCCCATGAAAAGCCTGGAGAAAGTTAGACCAGAATAACCCAAAGGGATTGAATGACCGCGACAAAGGCCTTATTCTCTTCCGCCCCTTCCGCCCCGCCCCGCATCCACCAATGGGCAAGCAGAGAACTCGGAATCGAGAAGATTCCAGACGATTCGCATTTAAGACGTGTCTCGCCTCGCTGGCAGTCGTCGGTTGGCCAGTTATTTAACCCTAATCCGGGATTAAAGATCTCTCAGCTTTTCTCCGAGTTTAGTACTGGAAGATTATCTCCCTTTAGGATCTTGCATTGGATTAGCCTTTTCAAACCTTTTTTGCTATTTTCATTAAGTCTTACATTTGCTTTGCAGATTGCGCTTCGAACGGACTCTCTCTTGTGGTGATGGTGAAGCAATCAGGCTTTTGCATTTTTGTTGTCGCTACAGTGGATTCCAATAAGCTTGGCTATGGTTTTATCGGAGAAGGAGCCTTTTAGCAAAACCTGTGTGCAGTTCAGAGACAGGAGTAGTTTGGAACTTTGGAGGTAGAAGACGACTGAGAAAGTCGCTGATGCGGGGGAGCAGGAGCAGGACGAGGACGAGGACGTCTCAGTCTTTTTGCGAATATCGTGGTTTTTGGAATTATTTGAACTTGGTTAGTGATGTTTGAGAGATATCGGAGGGAAAGCCATAAAGTGAGAGTGGAGAGGATAGGGATAAGCGCGCACTAGGAGTGTAAGATTGCTTATTATTAATGACTGAAAGTGATTTTCCTTGTGGCCGGTTGAGAGTTAATTGCGAGAGTTGGATTGCCTCGTTCGGTTTGCATTACATCCGTTTTGCAGATTGCGCTTCGAACGGACTCTTTCTTGTGGTGATGGTGAAGCAGTCAGGCTTTTGCATTTTTGTTGTTGCTACAGTGGATTCCACTAAGCTTGGCTATGGTTTTATCGGAGAAGAAGCCGACGTAGCAAAACCTGTGTGCAGTTTAAAGACAGGAGTGGTTTGGAGGTAGACGACGACTGAGAAAGTTGCTGATGCGGGGGAGCAGGAGCAGGACGAGGACTAGGACGAGGACGTCTCAGTCTTTTTGCGAATATCGTGGTATTGGAATTATTTGAACCTGATTAGTTAGTGATGTTTGTGAGATATCGGAGGGAAAAGAGAAAAGTGAGAGTGGACCAGCGGGAGGAGAGGATAGGGATAAGCTTAAGTGCGACTAACTTAGTAGTGTAAGATTGCTTATTATTGACTGAAATTGATTTTCCTTGTGGTCGGTCGAGAGTTAATTGCGATAATTTGTTAGAGAGTGTCCGACGCGGATCGGGGAGGGCTTGGTACGGCGAGCAAGAAGAAGTTCTCCCGAGTTTGTTCAACTGTTTTTTTTGCCGTTTCGTTGTTGGAAAGAAGAGCTCTGAGACGGAATTGAGTTGAGGGAGAGGGAGATGGTGATCAGAGCGGGGAAGAGAAGAGGACGGAGTTCGAGTTGCAGGTGAATGTGGAGATAGGTTGAACTGAGGGGAGATTCCAGTACGAGATTGAGAGCTCTTTATTCTTGTAATGTGAGGTCGATGTGTGTATCGATATCTCTCTATCTGACGAGAGGCGAACGTTTATGTGTACGAAAAACGTGTTTTGTGAACGCGCTTCGTTGTGTGCGGTGATTGACTACCAATAGAGGAGTAGACGGACGCAGTGGGAGTGCTGGAGGAGGTTTTAAGCTCTCGAACTCTTCGTGTGGCTCTTTTTTTCATTTCAGTTTCGTTGCCGGCAGTGTCAGATGGAGGTAACGAAACAGAGGGAATTGGAAGTTCGGATTTGAAATGATACATGTAGACCAGCGGAAGAGTTGTAGTAGGTTTACCTGTGGAAGGGCCGGGCGAGACGTGGCAGAGGATTTGAATTTCATCTTGCTCTAATTAGCATGGATGAAGGAGCTGTCGGAGGGGTAGACGACACTCAGGCCACCACAGTTTTTCGTCGCGTGGAAGACGATGACAACGCGAACGAGAGGCTGCGGAATGAGCTTCTGCAAATGCAAAGAATTCGTGGCCTGGACATGGAGCAACTAGAGATGGAGGAAGCTGACTCCGAAGCTAGCCTCTCTCCCAGCGACAATGACTCAAGGTTTTTTCCTTCATCACAGCCGTTGATGTAGCCCCATTATTTTCTTAGCAGTTGTTGGTTCTCCGTTATCAGCCTGGATCTGGTCGTCTTTTCTCGCACATCGCTTTTTCGAAGTGAGAGATTCAATGCTGTGGTTTTAACCGGCCAGCGTATGTTGCTAACTTGCTACAGGACTGATGTATGCGGCACTTATTCTGGCTTGAAGTATTCTTTGAGCTGTTCTCTCTGCATTGCAATCTGTCCTCTACCTCAGCCTCACTGACACTGAGGAAGCATTAATGCTCATCGTTGTCTTCTTGAGCCTCTGATTGCCGAGGTTGTACTAATGCTCAAACTCCTCGCGGAATTTGTCGTTTCTAGGGCACGCACCATTGATTTTGCTAAATTTCGTCTTTGAATTCTACGGCGGGAATGTTTAGATGTTCAACTGTAAGCTCTAGGTTTGCTGGTTGTGATAAATCTGGCATACCTTCATATCATCGATAGTTTTACTTCTACACTCCAAAACGGCGGCCTTGAGATGACCTAGTTATATATAAAGAATTTGCTATTGTCTGCTAGCTGAATTATGCAGGAGGATTCTTTCCGTGAATTCGGATGCTAATGTAGGGCTCATAGGATACTTGATTATAAATGACTGCATGTTGCGTACAATTGTATATTCCCAGACGACCCTTGTAAAAACCTACTTTCTGCCAGGGCGAGCCACGTGGTTTGAGTTGAATCCTGCAAGGTTGCCAAGCATAGATTCTATGTTGATCATAACTTTCTTTGCTAACCGTACTAGCTTGCTGTAACGATTTTTCTTTCAGCTTTGGATGTTTTCAGATTTTGTTAGTATGAAGCTGAGTGGTTGGTGTTGTGGATTTGGATGTGTGCGGATATTCCAATTGCTTGAAAGTGTAGATAAGAGTCGTATCGTCGACCTTGTTAAGGAGATTCGGTTGTGTTAGACAAGAAATTAGCGTTCTTGATTAAATGACCTAATTTTCAGTTCTCAGTTCTCATCCTTGGTAAATTGGTCAATCGCCAAGGACTGCAGGAACTTCATGCAAGAAGAGACAATCTGCTTTTTTCCACAATGCCCGATTTTTTTTTGTATTATTTCCTGAACGCGTCATTGGTGCTATGTAGGCTCTCGTATACAGATTGCTTTGAGGCATGTAGAAATGATCTGAGCAACCGTTCAAACATGACTGCATCACATCGAGTTTGACAGCTTTTGTGTCTTAATGGACACTCTACTTAAACGAAAACCTCTGTGCGTGATCTTGGATAAGACACGAGTACAATTTGTTTTCACTGTGCAATGATTGTTAAGCATGGTCACTTGTGGCCAATCTTGAGGTATCGAAGAGTCGAAAAGCTGAATGTTTATGGTCTTACATCTGATATCACCTGTGGCTATTTCAGTTTGGGTGGACGAGGAGATGGAGGTGGTGGGCGAATGGGTGGATTTACGTTCGATACCAACCTTGCTTCAATGCATACTTATTTAGGAGGTACGTTCCGAAATGTAGTATCGTAGGTGATCGTCACTAGTCGCATGATGCTTCTTTACAATTCCAGCGTCTTTACGGACGAGTTCGTGCTACATGTTTTGTCATTATCTAAGGACTATGGCGTGTTTTATGCTGTCCGTTACATGTAATATGAATTATCCTTCTTTTTTATCTGCGGACTAGAGAGTGCTTGGTTTGGTTTTGGCCGGCTGAGTTTTCACTTCTCGGGAGTACGTTGTATCTGTGGACTGGGTTCCGTGTCTTACCTTGTGAAAGTACTTTGTGCTCTGATTTCGATGTATTGAGGCTTTATGCAAGATGTGGTGTGGACCATTAGAAACATCATCATAACATGAATTCTGTTTGTTTTTATTATGACACAGAAGTTGATGATGTTACCAGCAGTCGCTCATTTGCTGATGGTGGTGCATTCCTTACGCTGCCAATGTTCTACTTAGAGGGTAAGTTTCAAGAGTATCAAAAGTCGACTTTTTCTTCAAACAATTACTCTTCATGTGTGTATGGATGGTGCGGTTAAGTAGTAACGTAATTACGAGGCTGGAAGGACTATATGGCGAAGTGGCCCAATATCTACCGTGGCCAATTGGAACTGTCCAATGTAGTGGAATATATTCTATGTCGATTTTTGAATGATAGAATATATCATACACCTCTCATTACGGAAAGCTAGTTTATTTGCTTCATTATGATGGTTTTTATTGCATTTGTTCACAGTAATAAGTTCACGATCACTTTTCTTGTGAGCAGCAACCTTAGTGGCAGTATAATCAGTAGAATAAGAGAACAATGTAGATCTTGATATTCTAGATTTGTGCTGGCATATGCAGGTATTGTATTATTCCCTGAGGATACATTGCCGCTTCGAGTGCTGCAACCAAGATTTAAGGCTGCAGTTGATAGAGCTATGCGGAATGATGAAGCATTGAATACGATTGGTGTAATACATGTACGAGCAAGAGATGGGCATGTTGTTGTTGCATCTGTCGGCACGACTGCTGAGGTAAGTTTCTCTAGTTGCATAGGAGCTATTCTTTCGTCATACAACAATCATCGTATCATGGTGTCTGTCAGTGTTTCTGCAGGTTTTTCATGGCCATACTGTGAATATGCAACTAGGGTCGTGATTTTAGTGTACCTATCAATGTTTGGTGTCCGTTCTGCAGATTCGTCAACTTCGCCATCTCACAGATGGCTCAATAAATGTCGTTACAAAAGGTCGCCAACGGTTCCGCATCTGCAAAGCGTGGACTGAAGCTGATGGAGCTGTATGTGACCTTCATGCTCGTTTTTTATTTGTTTAACGGGTATCATTTGGGATTTCTGTTGAACAAACCTACTGGATTAATTTCACGTATTGTCTGTGCTGGCAGATTTAAGTATCCAGTACGTATTTTTGTGTTTATGAATGAACAGGTACAATTTTATTAATATTATATCAATTGGACTGATCTACTGCAGCTCTTTGCTCAAGTCCAAATTATCGAAGAGGAAAGTCCTTTGCATATTCCTAGGGATGCATTCAGCCACTTAGCCACAGTGCCTACTTTCGACAGTGGTAAAGTTCCTCGTGCAGCTGCAACATCGCCGCTTCCGTATGAACATTCTGACGATGAGGCAGGCCTCCAGGCTGATGAAGATTTTGATGACTCAGAGTCAGATTCTGGACCTGAAGAAGAGAACTTGTTACGAAGGTTAGTATCCGCTCGATTTTCGCATTTCCTGAAGCCACTACTGCCAAAAGTTGGCGGTTCCCTGTTGACATACTCCAGGGTGTCTACGTATCTAACATTATTTGTGTGAGCATAAATGTTTGTTAGGAAATGTCTACATGTAGTATGAGTTCTTGATTCATAGGCATCCCTAGAAATGTGTGATTAAGATACAATCTAGTGCCTAGTATTATTACCCGATTTGTTGCTTGTTAAGAGCACATATATCAACTGTGCCATTTCATGGCTGATCGTGTAGTTCTTGGTCGCTTTTTCGTAGATAATATGGTTCCTTGCAATCTGAATTGCTATCGTTCATTGGTATTCTGCTGGATAGGCTGACGCAATTTGCAACCGAGGGTCGTGAACTTCTTCGAGTTCTAGAAAGAGTAGGAGATGATGAAAGTAGTGAAGAGGAGGAGCGGCCAAGATGGTGGTGGAGGAGAAGAAGTGGTAGCCAAGGAGATGTTGATAATTTCGGCCTTGAAGTACTGAACGACACGGGTGAAGAACCTCAACTAAGAAGAGAAATGCCAATAGGTGATGTGTCAACGAGTAGTGAACAACCTGTTTATCCAGGAGAGCCTTCTGAAGTGTCCAATGGACATGCGGCCAATGTGAGAAGGCCTCGTGAAGGTGGTCGTGGTGGTTGTTGTAAAGCCTGGGCTACCGACGCAGGGAAATGGAAGTACAGGGCCCAACGCTCCTCGTGGCCTCACTGGGTGTACCGCCAGTTTGATGCCTATGACTTGGCGAGGAGAGCTGCTGGTATGCTTGTATTTTAAATAATCTATATGATCCCTGGTGCCGAAATGTGGTCATTGAAATGTCGAGGGAAGGTAGGGTTTCTATTAAAATGTCGGAGTTTTTGTTCTGCTTGTAGCGTTTCTCTCTATTTGTCATGCAGGAGTTTCTCCCCCCTTGCAAATAAATTAGAATCTTGGCTTTTGGTGGAAGTGTTTTGAGGTGTTGATGTTTAGTATAAACGAGGCGGAAGGTCAATTCTACGTCCTGAGTTTCTCTTAGCATTGAGCATTCTTGTTCTTCGAGTGAAGTATTGATACGTTTCTGATGCTGACAGACATGTTGAGACAAATGGCCGAGCTCCCTCGTATGGAAGCTATGGTCCGCACTCCTTCATTGCTATCTTATTACATAGCCAGCAACATGCCTCTTCAGGATGCAACACGGCAGGAGCTTCTTGAAGTTGATGGTACTGTGTATCGTTTAAGACGAGAGATTGAGCTGTTGGAGTCAATGGACCAGCTGCGCTGTAAACGATGCTTGGTGGGTTAATACTCCTTGTGTATATCTTTAGTAATAATATGTGCATTTTGCAAGATTGTAGAATGATTTGTTGCAAATCTGGTATCTTGCTTGCTTTCGTATGTTCTGAGATGAGTTAGACCTTGTTGCCAAACTATTATAACTTACTCGTCTTACTACATGACATTGAGTAGCTTTTGATGCAGTGTGAAAGTGCATAGAATGGATTAGGGCTTTTTAAGTCTTTAATATTACTTGGTCTCTTTGAAATAGTGTGGGGACACATCTTCCAGAGTCACTTCAGAAACAAAATGTCACTATCAGCCTGTACTCTTCCTCCTCGATCACTGAAGTGATGCAGAACGTGGAGGTTAATATGGTCTCCTTACCAGAGGAACGTGGAGCTTTGATAGAGAAAATGCTTCTAGTTTCAGTGCAGCTATCTAAGTATAATTGTGTGTTGCCAGGATATCAAAGCAAGACGAAGTGACATGCTTGTAATGTCAGCTGATGGCCCTATCAGTGCCTTCGTCAATGCTCATGGCTATGTTCACGAGACTCTCACTTTGCAACGAGCTAGCAGACTTGTTTTGGCTGGGCAGCCTGAGACCGCAAACAGCTGGTTTCCTGGGTTAGTTATTTTCTATCACTAATCTTTGGATTTGTATCTCTTAAATACTACATTTCTAAATCGTTGTACTTCATTTTTGTACGAGAAGTACTTAAGTGGGAGACTTATATCTAGTTACCATTGTTGTCTATGACGACAACCTCGTACAACACCTCTTCCAGTCGATGCTTTTATGGATGCTGCTTTTAGATGCATCACCAACAGAGATGTTGCTGTTGGTTATACAAAGCCTTGTCAAGCGTTCCAACAATGATGTTTACTGTATATTAAACATGCATCAACTTCCGGCATCTTGCGTACTTATATGAACCACGTGTGTTCGTTATGTTTGCAGTTATGCTTGGGTTTTAGCGGAATGCTCTGCATGTACTGAGCACATGGGATGGCGCTTCACAGCTGTCGCAAAGGAGACGAGACCGAAGGCTTTCTGGGGCATTCGGAGATCACAGCTGGCAGACAACAGTTCTTAGAGTCGTGGCGAAGCCTTTTCAAAGAATCAGTCGCCATGGTTAAGCGGTTCGCACTCTAATATCAGGTTTGAGCTTTCTACGATTCTGGGATCCAGGCACATTGGAGAAGGAGGCTTGGGTACATGTAGTATATACCATTTCAGATATGGAGAATTCGACCTTGTCCAATTTTCCTTCCCCGTGGAAGTGTTGCCGTGAAAGAATCTTAAGTACATGCTGAGATTTCTAAAAGCTTGGATCCCTAGTTGCAGTTAGTTCTGATAGACCATCGTCCACTAATGAAGTCTACGAATTGCCTTGAGGAATTAGCCTCTGCTCTTCTTGTGAATTTCATTGAGCACGGTGCCATTGAAGATGATGGCGATCAATCTGCGGAGAAGACAGACGGCTTTGAATCATGAAATCGTTCCATTCTCTTTTTGTCGTACTTAATGGCTGCCATTGTTTTCGATCATTCTGTTCGTGTCAACCCTTTTACACCTCCAATCTACCAGATTCTATTACCTTGATGATCCTGCAGGTGATAGATTATTATGGGATCTTTAAAACACCCAAGAAACGCAGGACTCGGTGAGTCTAAAGGTTAAGGTGGAGAGGTAAAACGCAAGGGATGCCCTATTCAAGACATGGTTCGTTCTTGTCTTAATTGCAGGCAATTCTAATCGTTTGTATCAATGTTTCGCAGGATCAACCTCAGGCAACATGCTGTTGGGCTTTGAATTAATCAAAGCTTTGTACATAAACCGAATTAGGGAGTGTCAGGATCTCGACAATGAATGCGAGTCTAATTCACATGGTCGCGTAACATTCTTCCGCAGTGGTGAGAAATAATTCTTCTCCATTGACTCCCAGTTAAAGAGTATGTATAAGGTATGTACACCCATAAGCGTCAAACTAAGGGTTTTGAACATGATGAGTATCAATAAACAGTTAGCAAATTATAGGATCCTATTAGGAACAGAAAAATAATGAGTATGCACTTTTGAATGTATTATTTGGATACTGTGAGAATAAGTTGTGAATTTTTAAAGAGCAAACTGTCATTGCACCCATAACCACTTTTAAGGTTTCATGTTCACATGTTGTACATCCTTGTCATTATATCTATCCACTTCCACAGATTTTCCAAGGTTTTCAGAGGTGGCGGTTATGGGGACAGTGACGCTTATGGGTGTACATACCTTAATGCTCTGTGAGTGATTGCCATATGACTTTTCTGATATATGTTTTGGTAATCCCCATAGAAGATGAGCTTAAGTTTGTGACAAAGAAGAATTGGATACTTATTCCAATGTATTAACTCTGAAAGGATAAAGTTGTTGAAATTCATTGAGTTCGTGGTTATTGTCAAGCATCTCTAATTCGGTAATGTCCCAAAGAAATAATGTTTTCTAAGCAAAACGTGGTCACATCACAAGGAATGATGACAACAGGGGCTTGATAAATTAGCACAGAGATTTGCAGGAAAACTTGGTTGTTATTCTTTGATGTGAAGACTTTGGAAATCATTCAACAAATTCTAATCATCTCAAACCTTGATCTGAAATCGCAAATTCACTCATAAGATAGCTCATATAACTTGAGTATGTGGGAGCATGAACTTATTAGTAACTCTACAATTTGAATTGAAGCAAACGATTTGCTTTTCAATATGTAAAAAAGATAATCTTTAGAGGTAAGGAACTACATGTTGCAGGTGGAAACTTCTTTTTGTAAAATTTGAAATTTTCATCAAATGAAATCATGATCCAAACAAGTAGCTCCTCTAAAATACTTGTATTTGGATGCATTTGTCATTAGGGTTGAAAGATGCTTCCATGAATTTATATAGATTATAAGCTTTAATTATCGAGCCCCTTTCTTTATAGAAATTACTTTGTTTAAATGATATGAGTTTCTACACAGTAGTTTACATTATTGGAAGTTTTCTTTGAATGTGCACCATGTTAGAAAACTTATTGGTACATCAAGTTTTTGGAGGTGCAAGTTCACGTGTTGTGTCATCAAGATTGTTTCATGTTGAAAGGTGAACAGTTGCAACTAGCAATTGGATTTTTATTGCACAAAAAGATATATGCAAGAAAGAGAAGACATATAATGGTGTTCTTGTATGTGGTGTTTGCAAGAAACTCTTCCTCCCTTTTAATACAAGATGTTAGAATAAGATTTTTGGGAAAATTCTTAAATGATTGTATAAACGAATTTGAATCTTGGAAGGATGTTAAAAATCAGTAAGTTATAAGGTAGGAACACCCATGAGCGTGGAACTAAGGATTTTGGAGTTTTCCAGTGAATTTTGATTGAAAAAAATAGTGTTAAGTTAGGAAGAGGAAATTATGGTATCAATTTGAAAGTTTCAATTGCAAGCATTTGTTCACAAAGATTTTTCGAAGTCCAAAATCTTTGAAAATGTATAGTTGTGTATAGATGTCTTTAGTGTGCTCATATGCTCATAATACTAACTTGAGGAGTTCTAAAATATTGAGATGGGGCACTCGAAACCTTCACGCTAGTCACCCATAACCATCACTTAGGCCCGGTTCAAACCAAGACGTCCACAACCATTGAAAGTTGTAAGCAATCTCATTGGTCAATCCTAGGATTTTGTCCGATATGACATTCACACAAAAGGGATGTCTATTGGAAGATGAGTCCATGTCATCACCTTTTCCCTCCAAAATTGGAGAGGAGCTCACTTGTGGTGGACAAGATTTGAGGTCACCTTGGGAGGTGACCTCAAATCTTGTCTTTTGAACAAATCACTCCCTCTCACATGAAGTGAGGTAAAGACAAAATCTAGTCAACTAAGAATAGAAGGAATAAAAGTGCTCCATCAGACGTGTGCTAGGTGTGAAAGCATTCACTAGAGGGACTAAAACATGATGACATGGCAATTTTTCCCCAAAAATCCATTGAATGAAACATTGGAGAGGGGCTTTTGTCTAGTGGCTCTAGATGTTCTAGTCTAAGCCAAGCCTTAATTAACCAAAACCATCACTTTGTCACCCATAACTAATTTTTTTCAATGTTTATCATTGACATGAACTGTGACGTAAGTAGATCTTGGGGATGGGGACACCCATAGGGAGGGGTGTTCCTACCTTATGTGACAACGCAGGTTGCCTTGCATGAAATTTTTCCCACAATTTTGAAGGTTTTTTTACAACAATTAAGAGAGTCCCTCTCTATATTGTTGAAGTTAAAGGATGTTGTTCAATCTTGTAAAGTAATCAACACTAAGAGGTGGCTTTAGCTAGTTAGAAGTCTAGAAGTCTTTGGTTCAATACAAAATCAAATGATTTTTATCTTTTTTTTTTTTGTTTAAGACTTGTTAATGGTACATTCACATTCTTGAAATAATATTAAAATTGATCTCAATCAAAATTTGTTCTAGCAACATAATACACCCATGTTTTCTTTATTAGAAGTTTTAGTACTTTGTTCTATATCCTTGATTTTTTATTCAAAATGATCTTTAGTTTTCTTTTTATTATAATTATTGTAGCCGAAGAGCAGATTCGGTAGCCAATTGCCAAATAATATATTTTACCAAAAAATCTTGATTTGGCATTAGAATTTATAATTTCTTAAAGATTTGGCATTTAAAGAAAAGAATGTTATTACTTGGCAATTAGCCCTTGATACATAGTTCAGAATAGATTGAGCCCTTCTAAATAAGCCTATACTTTCCAAAATTAGCTGAGCTTAATTTAATGACTTCAATAATATTTGGCTAATTTATTTATTTATTTTTTACATTGGGCATCTCTAGAGAATAATATATAAAATAATTTGGCTAAATTTAGAAAAATATTTTATGCCAAATCTGCTCTCAACCTACGGTAACAAAATGAAATATTTCAAGTTTGGTTTCCACATTACTCGAAAGCTTCAAAAATTTCTATACATGAATGCTTATCATAGTTTGAAGTCAAGAACTTCAATTACGTTATCTTATTCTTGAATATGAAAACAGCTTTCATAAAAGATGTCAAATTGGCAATTGTAATTTACTATCATGGTTATATGAAAAAAAATAGTAAAGCAGCTTGTAATTATGTTGTAATCACGATAATACATATTCAAAGTTGACATTTAACTCATAAAATCCCATGAAGATTTTAGAAATTTTCTAAATTGACTCGTGGTGTTTACGATAAGCATACACGATGCCTATACATTAATAGTTGAGAATTGAGCTAAATTCGCTTTCCTACCCTCATGACCTAATGGAGTTTAATTTTGAAATTGCCACATCTTGGTTGAAAGAGATCACAAGTAAGGTGTAGTTACCATAGCACAGAAACTCAACATTCTACAACTCTTGTGTCCATTTACCTTGCTGAATTTTTAGAGATCCCTTCTTTACATACATACCTGAAACCTCGATACCCTCATCAATATCCTTGGCTCTGACCTTGAGAAAGTTTGAGTAGGTACCTCACTTGGAAATTGAACAAGTGCTACAAGACACAGCCTCTTGTAGCACACCAGAGAACAAATTAAAAAGTCATCAAGGTCCATCAAAGTGCTAGAGAATTTCAGTTTTCAAGGAAGGCAAAGGGACACCCTTAGAGCATCTCCACTTGTGTTGCTCAGCAAAGCCAATAACATCATATTAGGTAAATTGGGAAAATGGGGGTCCTAATTTGTACGTCACTTGGATGTAGAGAAGTCACCCAAAACCAGATTTGAAAGTATCAGATTTAGTCTGAGCTACTAATTTTTTTCCCTTGCAAATTTCTCCTCTCAAGTGAGGGCACGTGTACAAAAAAAAACGCTAAACTCAATAGTACATGATCACCTGAAGTCCCAAAATGTTCCCTTTTTCCCAATTTACCTACTATGGTGTTCAATGAAGCAGCAATTTTTAGTGGCCGGAAAAACTTTGGAAGGCCATTGGAGAGAAGTTCCGCAATTGTCCACCATGGTGTTTGTGGATCAAGTTCTAAGCAAAAATTACACGTGTTCAACTTTGCTATTTGCATTGGACTCCATTTTGCTCAAACAAGAAACGCCAAGAAATACCAAGCTACAAACAAGCACGGCAAACCATGGATAAATGCTGAGCAACAAAAAATTGGAATATTGTTTCCGATGAAACGTGAGGATAGGTGGGGCTCAAAAAACAGGTCAATATCTACACGATTGGTTAATCCCTGTTGCCGGCCTTCTTTCACCGTACTGGTGGAGATGCTTTTATGACTGATAAATAATATTAACATCATATTAGGTAAATTGGGAAAAATGGAGGTATCATTTTGTACTCCATCTTAATCCAAAATAGTCATGTCAATTTGAATTGAGAAGGTCACCTCAAACCTAGCTAATGAGACTCTGTTCAAAATTTCAAAAGTTAATGAACCTTCTATCCAAAAAGAGCGTATTTATGAATGATATGGATGATATGAATGATATAGATCTCATTTCATTGGAAAGTAGTCAACAGATTTCCAATTCAATGAATATGGTATTCTTTGTAAAAAAAAAGCTTGAAATCCCACTTTTTACGCTTTTTCCCAAATTAACCCTTTAACAACCACACCCATTTTCACAGGATCCATTGAAAATAGGGGCTGTAAGCTTAGATTTGGAATTGACTCAAATATGGACCCATTTTCAATAATCCAACCTTACAAATGGGAAGTACACCTTATTTACTGTAAAGCATCAAAATTTCAGCTAGGTCTACTATTGGAAGTGAAATATTGTAATGAATGAGTGAGTTGTATGCAGAAAATCTCTTGTGTTTCATTCTTGTTTAGTTTTGAATGTTAACCTTTCATGCAAGCTTTGATTGAGAAGAGCCTTACATTTCTAGAAAGCAAGGTTTCCCACCTTTCCAACCAAGACTAGTTTCACACAAAATAGACAAAAATAGCAATCACAAGGTGTAGCTAAGTGGACAAAAAGGGTCAAATAACCCACTTTCTTTGCTACCCCAAAATGGTTCTACAAGAAATTTGATAATTATTTTGGAAAATCCAATTGGTGAAAACAATCAAGAATTGGCCTTAAATGTAGGATGACAAAATTTAAAGCCAAAATGACAACAAATTTCAGTAGATCTTCAAATACTACAATCATACTACTACCATATATGAAAACAATACAAGCGTATTTCTTAAGCAATTTGAACTTTTTTAGAATTGTGCAATTGAAATTTGACAATCTTCTTGCGTACTTGATGTATTGTGTTGTTGCTTTGATCCATCTTTGACAAAAATTGGATACGTATTTTGAAACCATGCCGTATAAACACCATTATTTGTCAGCTTACATACCCAATTGCATTGTTATTTTTTAAATGGATGCAAAATTCTTGTGATCACATGTGTTCTTCAAGACCAAATTCCAAATTATTAAGCAATTTCAATCTACAGGCCAAAAACCACTCCCAGCCAGCAAAATATGGTCGCGTGATCCTTAAAGGGTTAACAAATAGGACGTTTATTGTGGACCAAGCTGGGAAAAGACACATTGTAGCATCTTGTTGGGATTGAATTAATGGGCCTATGCACCCCTCCATTACGGGCTTTGTTTATTGCACGTATGTTGATATGGGGCCAGAGTGAAAAAACATGATTTTTTCACGCAAAAGAAAATGTAAGAGTTTATATATTTATCATTGCGAGATTGTATTTGAGAATTTTGAATTTATATTTGAATTTTGAGATCGGCTTTAGTTTGGGACCTTGGAAGAGGATACAATTATACGACAAAAAATAAGGTGCAAATTATTACTATTATCCTTGTTTGGAAAAACACCTTAGCTTTTTCACCTTGGCCCCGCTGCTTCAATGTATGTGCAGTAAACTAAGCCCCCATTACAAGGGTTGACATATAGTGCAATGTCCGACGACAAAGGCGTTGCCCGACATAAATCACAAGCAGAAAAGGATGAAAATTTGAGGATGAAAGTTGAGGTCGGATGAAAATTTCGTAATGCCCAATTACGTAGGAAGACCCGCAAAATTGAGCATTACGATGTAGAAGCCTCCTGGGAACTGAATGGCGAGTTTCCTGGGAGTGGTTTACAAAACAAGTGATTTCTCCACATTACCACCGCAATCGAAGGATGGTCAAAGAAAATAAAAGACTAGAAAGTATTGCACAAGGTCGCCTGCTCTACCAACAGGCTCTTGTATCTAGAAGCTCTGGATCTAGCAATAAACAATTATAGATTGAAACTTGATGTAGGTTTGCTTAACCCCAAAGGACCAAGCCCCCTTTTTGGGGACACATGGGATTTTGGGCACATACCTATGGCTAAACTACTTTGCGTGATTTTTTGAAATTTTTATGGGAGATGGGGAATTCAAAGATCTATGTGGGCATTTAATTTTTTCCTCATTCCAACATTTATTGAAGAATTTAAAAATGAATTTATGAGAATTTTAGTTTGGCGGGCAGCCCAAAAACTTTTTTAAAAATTGCATCTTTTAAATAAAAAATTCAAGGTTAGTTCTTTAGACTTATGTATATGTGGGAAGTTTTGAATCATTCAATTCTAATTGACAAGATGAAAGTTTTGAGAATTTTTAATTTGCCGGTAGGTGTGGAGAATCTCAAAACTATGCCTACACGCAAACTATAACTTCTCATAGCTTTTATCCCATCAATTAGAATTGAATGATTCAAAACTTCCCACATATACGTAAGTTTAAAGAATTAACCTCTAATTTTTACTTTTGAAAGATACAATTTTTAAAGAAATTTTTGGGCTGCTCTACAAACAAAAATTCTCATAAATTCATTTTTAAGTTCTTCAATGAATGTTGAAATGAGGTAAAAATTAGATGCTCATACAAATCTCTGAATTCCCCATCTTCCATAAAAATTTCAAAAAAACACAAAAAATAATTTAGCCATAAGAACATGCCTAAAATCCCATTTATCCCCGTAGGGACAAGTGGTCCTTGAGGGGTTAAACTGTCGGGTATGGGACCTATGGGTCTGTCTACCTTATGCGGTAGCACGACACATGTGCTGCAGACATGTCTCAAGTACCAGTCACAAATGCTGACTTTCTTTGAACACTGTCATTGAAAATGAGACCTCATAATTTATGCACCTATTTACCCTAGTGACAATCGTATATAGCTTCACCGTTTACAATTTTTAACAACTAATTTACAAAAAAGTATTTTTTGAGACTTAGCTAATAAATTTACAACCAGTGACCTTTCGTTTGAACAGAAAAAAAAAAAAACCGATGTTTGTATCTTGGGGTTTTGACTGTTAATTTTGGTACTGTGATTGATCAAGGACTAATACAGTCTTAACCCCTAAAGGCCCAAGTTTTTTTTTTTTTTATGAAAGTCACTCAAAACTGCCACTTTTAGGGGAATAAGTAGAATGATAGAGATGTTTTTTTAGGAATCCAATTGTAAGATCTTGCTCTAAACTATGGGAGGTATTTGTGGGAAAAAAATAGCTCATTCTAGATGTACATGAGTGAGATATTGACATATAAAAAGAAAAAAAAAGATTTTTCCTTGTTGCCCAAAATTTCAAAAGCCTTTGACCACTCCTATATCAAAACAATTGCTCTACGCAATGTTGAGGTTTTTTTTTTCCCATGTAGAAGACCAAGTTAGGTAAGTGTGGGAGAAATTTCAAATGAATTGGAGATGTGAATCATTCTTTGTAAAATCTTGCATTGCTGTAAGGCTATGAAATTTGCATTTGCACTAGGCAAAATTGGAGGATTTATGTAAAATTGAGAAATAAGTTACTTCGATCCAAATGGTGAAAACCAAGGAATCTTAGTCTACTACAACTTGGGAAAAACAAAAGCCAAAAAACAAATACACAAAGAGCTCAAAAAAGTAAAGCACCTAATTTTACAAGGGATAAAAGAAATGGAGGTTTGGGAGTCCCATACCTACCCACAAACTAAAACTTCTCATAACTTTCATCTCATCAATCAAAACTAAATGATTCAAAGCTTCTTACATACATAAAAATCTATAGAACCAAATTTATATTTATATTTAAAAAAAATGTAGTTTTTCCTTTTTTTTTTGGGTTGCCCCCTTCTCCCTTGTATATCATTTATTCAAGCATAATTTCTTCAATAAATGTTGGAATGAAGAAAAAGTTAGATGCCCATGTAAATCTTTGAATTTGCCATCTTTCATAAAAGTTTCAAAAAATCACATAAAGTAGTTTAGCTGTAGGTACATGCCCGAAACCCCACTTGGTCCTTGAGGGACCACTTGGACCTTTAGGGGTTAACCCTTAAACACTCTAGCAACATGATCTTGTTGTTGGGGCCCACAACTTTATCTTGCTTTTTCTCTTAATTTGTATGGTGAAAACAAGCATAGCTGGTCCCCATCGGCAAAGAAGGTAGTCCTTTTTCAAATCCTACGGTCACTTTTCTTGGATGTGATCTTCCAAGCCGTGGTGGCCATTAATCCCCATTTTCTCCCAAATCCTAAAATAACTATGGGCGCTCAGCGGTTAAGTGACAATTAGATTAATTACGTATTCATCATCCAAAAGATGAAACAAACTGTGATGATTTTTTGTCAGCTAGCTTGAGACGTACCCTAGGTCCATGACTTGGAAACTAATCACGGTTATCGAATGGGGGTATGATTAAAGCTATAACTAATTCAGCCAAGCTATGAGTTGTGTCAACGCCTCATTGTTAACCCTTAAGCGCTGGGGTCATCGTGCCTACATGGGTCCCGTGTATACACAAATTGTCCGTCTTTTAGGAGTTAAATTCTATCAAAAGGCTAAAAGCCGAGTATTAGCGGGATGCAAATTGTGTTAAGACATGCTTAATATTAACCCTTGAGCGCCCAAGGGGTCAGAATATGGCTTCTCAGTTTTGAAATTTTTTAGGGTTTGACCATTATAATCTTTTCAATAGTACGGTGTAAGGACATGTCCCTTTCCGTGGAGCTCCAAACATGTGTTCCCTACCAATCAATACGATCAATTTCTGTGGATCTTTTTTAAGTGAAAATTTTATAGGAATGAATTCCAAAAAATTTGGGTTTGAGCAAACTTGTGATGGGCGCTCAGGGGTTAAGGTTTTTGACAGGGCCATGTGTAGCTCAAACTCACCATTTTAAATATGATTACAAGTTTCTCAAGAAGGGGACAAATGTGAAAGCTCAGCATTCAAGTAAATGAAAGTACAGTTTTTTTGTCATTTGCTTTTTGATCATGCCCAGAAGTGGCCCCATCAGAAATGCACTCAAAGACGTCATGGGTATGTTTTTGTTGGTTTTTGGTGGTGTCTGACGAGCAGAATAGATAAAATGGGCAGCGACCTGACCTGACAAATTGTGCTTACCTTTTGGCACAGGTGAATAGAGGGTTCCACTCCTGTCTCCCCTTTTCCTTCACCCAGTTGGAATTTGAAGAGACTTCCAGCCTTCCTTTCCAGGTGCCTCGGCAGCCTCGCTCCAGAATCCATCGTGCTCGAGAAGAGAACATTCGGTCTTACAGTAAGCTTAACTGAATGCATCCAATGGGTGCCTACTCACACCGACATGCAGATATGCCACGGGCGCAAAGCTGGTTAATATACCGGTATTTCTTCCTGTCGCTCCAAAAACAAGGGTTAAAAAATAGCGGTTAATAACTACACCAAATAGTGCATCTAGGTTGCCCCATACTAATTCCTTGACATTTCTCACCAATTAAATATTTACTATTGCTATAGTAAATTTCAGCAATAATTATTATAACAAGCAATTTTTAAAGGTCTTAACAATAACAACAAATCTTCATAGAGACAAATTAATGGTGTTCATGTCATAAACCATGTGAAATCCTAATATCTAAAAAGTTACATAAGCCTTCAAGTGGTCAAGCCATGAATCATGAGGTAACTTCCCATGGTAAGGCAACCTAATTGTTGAGGTAACCTAAATGCACTATTTGGTGTACACTAAATATTGCATGTAGGTTGCCACATACTAATTTCTTGACATTTCGCACTATTTAAATACTTACTATTACTACATTAGCTTTTATCAATAATTAAATATGATAAATAAATTTTAAAATATTTGACAACTATTACAGAGCTATAGAAACACAAACTGACAACATCCAAGTTGTAAACCAAGTGAAATTTTAATATATAAAGAGTTACATGCACTTTGAAGTGGGTAAGTGGTGGGTCATGAGATAACTTTCCAAGGTAAGGCAACCTAATTGTTGAGGTAACCTAAATGCACTATTTGGTGTACACCAAATAGTGCATTTAGGTTGCCTTAACAATTAGGTTGCCTTACCTTGGCAAAGTTATCTCATGATTCACCTTGGACCACCTACTCACCTACAGGCGCATGCAACTCTGAACTCTCTTTATGCTACAATAATTCATGACTTTGTTTTGTGTAAAGTTCCAACTTTCCTGCTCCTTGGCTTTGGCGCTTGTTGCTACGTCCAACCGTTACTTGCTTCCTAAAATATTTATCACAGTAATTATTCCTAAAAGTTAATGTAGCAGCACTAAATATTTAAATAAGGTGAAATGTTGAGTAAATAGTGTGAGGTGTTGAGTAAATAGGGTGAAATGTTGAGATTAGTGTGGGACAACCTAAATTCACTATTTGGTGTAGATAGTGCATGTAGGTTGTCCCACACTAATTTCTCAACATTTCACACTATTTAAATACTTATTACTACTCCAATTACTTTTAGCAATAATTAATGCTATAAGCAATTTTTAAAGGTTTGGATAGTAACAATAAAGCTATAGAAAACAAATTAGATGTGTCCATGTGGTAAACCATGTGAAATCCTAAGAGCATCTCTAGTGGTTGACTCCAGCCGGAGGGATGGCGAGGCCAGAAGGCGATTTTAAAATTTTTGATCTCCACAAGTGTCTTGCCCTGCTCAAATAACTCGCCAGCCTCGCCAAGCAGTACTCTGGGGACAGGGAGCTCCTAAGCTCAAAGAACTATGTAGTACGCTAAACTTCCGGTGATTACCCGTAAGTATGCGCTTGACTACGCGATGTTGGGAAAAAGTAATTTGTCAAGATGCTCATTTTGGACCAAAACTCCCGCTCCTGAAGCCTGGCGTGTTCGAATTGGTGGGGATCAGGACATGGGCTTGGCCACATTTGCCTCCTCGGGCCCTGACAGCGAGCTCTGGCGAGTTTCCAGTTGCTTGGTCCGGTGGAGATGCTCTAACATCTAAAGAGTGAGATACATCTCCAAGTGGCCAAGCTATGAGTCATGAGAGAGGGTAAAGCAACCTAAATCCACTATTTAGAGTACTCTTCACTTTTCAGTCCATCTTATGAATCATTCTACATCCTCCTATTAACCCCTAAGCGCCCCATGGGTCAGAATGTGGCCCCCCTGAATTTTTCAATTTGGAATGGCATCTTTGGTGGGAGCTGTACTGGCTTGATTTAAGGTATAGTGTACAAGGCAGTTCATTCACTTGGGGCAAGTAGTGGTTGATTTTTCATAATGAAGGCAGAAGTGGTGTGTTTGGGTCATAATTCTTTTGGACACGAATCATAGACTCCACAAATTTTCAAAGTACCAGACCCCTTTTTCTGAAATTTTTTCACAAAGTCAACTCAACTTTGACCCTTATAACATGTGAATATACACGGTGAAAAGTCCCATGATTTTGCCACAAGATCCCCTGTGAACCTGTCACCCAAATTCAAAGGTCAGTAAACGAGGATCAAAATACTCCGATTTCCACAAACCCGGAAGTAAAGCGACCCGCATTTCTCCCGGTTTTCCTCGTTCCTGTACTGGGCGCTTAGGGGTTAACTTGATGATAAAAATATTCACACTCATTTGCTATAATGCCAAGTATGGAGCTAACTTTATTTTGGAAGTCAAACCGGGTAGATAACCACACTAGATTAATACTATATATTAGACAGAAAACTATAGTTACTAGCATGTCATTTTGTGTTCATACAGTGCTAATTTCCGAAAAAAGGAACCAGGTCCAGGAGCATTAAACAAGCCTATTTTGAGGATAAAAAGAAAATCATGAAAGTGAGTGGCAGAGCGCATCGTGATGATATCCAACAGCACTGATGCATATTCTTTAATTTTTCCAGGGGCCACAGACACAGAGTAGTTCAAAAGGGTGCAAAATAGAATACCTGCCTGCATAACATTCAGTAGCCTAAAGAGAGGCTGCCTTCCCGCTCTTCAGGTATCATTCACGAACTTCATCATGTCAAAAAAAAAAGATTTTTTTTTTTTTTTTTTTTTAAATTTAAAATTCAAAATTTTAATTTTTCTGATATGGCTGGCCCCCACATCTACATATATGCACTAAACTAAGCCTCTCTTCCATAAATTCTCTCACAAATTTAGCCAAGTGTCTTCTTAGCTACTGATGGGTGTGGAATATTTCACACTTTTCAGTTGGAGGGAGGGCAATGAGGCTGACTACTACTGAATGTTATGTGCTTTGAGAAGTCATCTCTATTACAAGAGGCATCTTTCCAAGGGGGCCCTTGACTTGATCGAACCATCAAACATGATGTCACCAAAGGTTAATTGCTTCAGACCTTGCGCTGAGCAACAACTGTCTTGCAATTAGTACAGTGAATATTGCATTTAGGTTGCCCCACACTAATTTCTTGACATTGCACACTATATAAATATTTACTATTGCTACATAACTTTCATAAAAAATTACTGCAACAAACCATGATTAGAGGGTCTATCTACAACAATGAGGTTGCAAAAAGACAAATTACGATGGTGCTTGGTTAAGATCAATACTTCGGGCTAGGAAAAAGTGGTAACCTTATCCAAGCATTGATCATATACAAACACTCTATTTGCATTACTTTCCCTAGTTTTGGTAGTTGTAACTTTGGAGGTGCTTTTCTACCCATATTTTTGGTACACTAACCAAACGCCTTTCTAACTAATGAGTCAAAATGGGGTGTTGATGCAAAGCAAATGTTGACCATATGCAAACACTTGACCTTAACCAAGCTCATAATACATGCTTTGAACAAAAGGAGAGTGGGGCTGTGATCTTATCCATTTGTTGATATTACAAAGGTTGACAATAACCAAGCACCACTATACTGGCTTCCAAGTCATAAACCATGTGGAACCTAAATATTTAATGAGTTGCATAGGCCTCCAAGTGACCATGTGATGAGTTATGAGGTAACTTACCAGGGTAAAGCAACCTAATTGTGCAGGCAACCTAAATGCAATATTCAGTATATAATTAAGTATAAATGGCGCGATGGTGCGTCAATGCAGCTTGACCAATGCTGGACATGCAAGTTTTGACCTTCGTTGTCGAGATATAATGTCTATAAAGCAGCTCGACACAACCAAAGGAGTCAGTCGATCATGCAGAGGATGTTGTGTGTCGTGCCCCTTGCAAAAAAGAATTCCGCACAAGATTCAACTTGTAGCTACACTGAAACGACGCTCAAGAGAATCTTATGCAGCTCCAGGCACTGCAATTTAACATGCTATTTTCTAAGTGAACGATACTCTCTGCAACAAGAATAGTAGTACCTACTTGTGACACAGGATATGTTAACACAAATATTTTAAAATACAAAAGGAACACTTCTCTTACCCTGAATACAGTAGTGCCTCGATATGATGAAGGTCTCCGGACAGCATATTCTTTTCATGTAAGGAAAACATTCATTGTAACTACAAGATTTTTTGTAGCTCCCCAACTGCTATGTACAGTCATCTACTTCATCTTAGTCAAGAGTTTTTTCTTATAAGGTTCATCTTAGCGAGGCACTATTGTATTGCATTTGGTTTGCCTTACACAAATTTCTCAACATCTTAGAGCATCTTCTATCACCCGCCAAATGAAACCCTAGAAACTAGGTTTGGAGGAGACGGGAGCAACAAGTAGCATAAGAGGGGTGAAGTTCTCATGCAATCCAGAAGGTTTCAGGGCCTGCAGTTGTGTTACAACAAATCGCATTGGCACATTTGGCTACGCAGCTTGAATAGTGCTTGGGACCATGAAGGGGGCCTAGAGAAACCTCGAATTTGATGTGCAAGTGGCTAAATCTGAACGACCCCACTCCTGCACATTGACGAGTACAGTGTTATTGTTGGAGACTTCAATGATTCACAGAAGCCGTTATGAGCGGAACACAAAGGGCTCATTTGGCGGGTGGCAGGAGATGGCAACCGGCAACCTAAATGCGATATTCATTGCAAATGTGTTGTAAGCAATTAGGTAAGTGTGTCTATAAGGGCTAGTTTCCATGGGGGATCGGAACTAAAGGCCCCCTCCAAGCTGACCCGGGCAAAACAAAGAAAATATTCTGAAATGTTCAGAATGGGGAGAGTTTGGAAAGCAACTTCCAATTTTGGGTCTAGGCCCTCCAGTCGTGTAGTTCCGCTTTTGCAAGACCAGAGGCTGGACGTCCAGGCCTAGACCCCTCTAGCCGGACGACACTATTTGGTGAGCGTAAAATGGTGAGCCGTAAGCGGAGATTTAAGATTTTGTGAGCAAGAATGGATTTTCAACTCAAAATTAATGAAATAATTAAAAAAACAACAATTTTTTTAAAAAATAGTAGTTTAAAATGTACAATTCTAAGGTCCTATGTAAATATTTATAGGTGGAATTTGTTATTTTGACAATAAATCCCCGCTCACAGCTCATGGCTCACGGATCCCCGCTCATGAAATAGCATTCCCCCTCCACCCCCATGAAAACTGGGTCTAACAACAATAATAGATGTGTATTTACTTTTGAGTAAAAATTTGTGATTCCCTAGCAAAGCAATTCCCCCGCTACACAACAAATCTCAAAAGGAAGCGACAAGAGTTAGAAAATATCTCTCGACCGAAGAGAGTGGCAGGAAAGGCGCGAAGGGACTGGCGCTGTGGCTGCTGAAGGTCCCACACAAGTGACACAACTCGAGCAGTCGAGCTCGAGCACACGACAATACAAGCGCAAGGGGAATATGGCGAGCAATCAAGTGCCTACGACGCTAATTAATTAGTTATTGTTTTCTCGGTGTCCTACACTGAATATTGCATTTAGGTTGCCTTGGCAATTAGGTTGTCTTACTCCAGTAAGTTACCTCATCACTCATCATTTGACCATTTGGAGACAGATGTAACTCACTGAATATTTAGATTTCATATGGTTTGTGACTTGGAAGCCACTAGTTTGTCATTTGGTTGCTTCATTGTTGTTGATAGGCTATCTAAAAATGATTTGTTGCAGTGATTTTTGATGAAAGATACTGGAGCAGCAGTAAACAGTAAATATTTATACAGTGTGAAACGTCGAGAAATTAGTGTGGGGCAACCTAAACGCAATATTCAGTGTAGGGTTCATGAGGGGTGTGCAGAATCTTGGAATGGCGCCTGCGAGAGTGCGCGCATCTCTACCAAGTATCATGATCACATCCGGTTTCTCGTTTTGTTTTGTGCATCGCCGGAGTGTCGCTTCTCGCCTTGCTCGAACTGGTGCCGTGCTCGTGCGGGTGATTGACTGACTAGTAGTGAGTAGTGACTGCCTGTCCATGCCCCATGGAACCTCCATTTAATGAAAACGAGAAGGATAATGATATACCAACGCGTGTCCGATGCAAACTTCACCGCAATCATACAATCGGAGCGGGAATCTAACGATCGGTTACAACGAGGAGCATTAGACAGATATATTTTTTTGTCACGACTCCGAAATTCGTCCCTAGACCAGACAAGTAAGCAAGGTAGACAAGTAAGCAAGGTAAGGGCATCTCCACCCGTCCGACCAAATGAAGACTCAAGAAAGGAGGTTCAGAGGACCCTCGGAGGTGAAATTGTTCAGGTTGAGGATGCAATCTCCATCAGTTCAATCACAAATGTCTGCCCACTCTCTGCTGCTGCGGTGCTTTGTTTGCCATGTGTGCGCAGGTATCAAGGGAGGGTAGCTGGTGTACCTTGGCTTCTCTGTCTCACACCACATATAGCACTCCTTGACACCGCGATCTTGCACGATCCTTGCAAAGCTCCGGAAGTTAAACGCATTGAACAAAACCACATTCCCGAGGGGTCACCATCCCCAGAAGGATACTTGGCGAGGCCGCTCAAGAAACTGAGTAGGGCGTGTCACTAGTGGAGCTAAAAACTGTGCAATGACTTGCTCGCTTGCTCAAATCCCGTCTTTGCTCAATCGGTGGAGATGCTATAAGATAGACTAATCCTATATTAGGTACACCAAATAGTGCATTTAGGTTGCCCTACACTAATTTCTCGGCATTTTACACTTTTTAAACACTTACTGCTGCTACAGTAATTTTCAGCAAAAGTTATTATGATAAATCATTTTTAAAAACTTGGCAACTACTACAAAGTTGTAGAAAGACAAACTAGCAATATCCAATTTGTAAACCAAGTGAAATCTAAAAATGTAAAGAGTTGCATGCACTTCCAAGTGGGCAAGTGGTGGGTCATGAGGTAACTGTCTAAGGTACGGCAACCTATTTATTGAGGCAACCTACACCAAATAGTGCATTTAGGTTGCCTCAACAATTAGGTTGCCCTACTTTGGAAAATTACCTCATAACCCACCACTTGCCCACTTGGAAGTGCACGCAACTCTTTACATTTTTAGATTTCACTTGGTTTACAAATTGGATATTGCTTGTTTGTCTTTCTATAGCTTTGTAGTACTTGCCAAGTTTTTTAAAAATGATTCATTACAATAATTATTGCTGAAAATTACTATAGCATCAATAAGTATTTAAATAGTGTGGAGTGTCGAGAAATTAGTATGGGGCAACCTAAATGCACTATCTGGTGTACACCAAATAGTGCATTTAGGTTGCCCCACATTGCTCAAAATTTTACACTATTTAACCCCTAAAGGCCCAAGCCCTTTTTTCTAGTGAAAGTCACTAGCCACTTTGGGAGGAATGAGTAGAAAAGTAGGCAATAAAGTTTGTTTTGCAAATCCAACCGTAGGATCTTGCCGTAGACTAGAAGAGGTACTTGTGGGAAAAATCAAGTCATTCTAGATGGAGAGGAAGGAGATATTTACATCTAAAGGTTTCTTTTTGTATTGTCCAAAAAAATTTAGAAGCTCTGTCCACACTTACATGAAAAAAGTTACTCTACACAAAGTTGAGGATTATTTTTTCCATGTAGCAGACCAAGTTAGGTATGTGTGGGGGAATTTTCAAATCAATTG
This sequence comes from Ulota crispa, assembly GCA_963920765.1. Taxonomy (NCBI): domain Eukaryota; kingdom Viridiplantae; phylum Streptophyta; class Bryopsida; order Orthotrichales; family Orthotrichaceae; genus Ulota; species Ulota crispa. The sequence goes on from OY987250.1 coordinate 16,816,575, forward strand.
GAACTATAAAACTCATGGGGAAAAATAGTAAGTAAAGAAGTAGAGAATGAGTCAAATCACTAACTTGTTAAGAATCTAATTATTAAAATGAAAAAATGCAAATCCCAACGGTTATAATGTTGTGATAAACAATTTATTTCCTTAGGTTTAGTTTCTTTTCCAAAATATTAAAAATTGTGGAAAATAAAGGACTTCAAAGTTTATTTTGGAGTAGAGAGTCCATAATTGCCCACAAACTAAAACATCTTGTAACTTTCATCTCATTGATTGAAGTTGAATGATTCAAAGCTTCCCACATATGAAAAAAAATCTAAAGAAACAATTTCAGATGTCTATTTTTAGAAAATATAAATTTTTAAGAAGTTTTTGGGCTGCTTAGATTGCCCTCCCTCCCTTGGGCAGCATGAATTCTTGCATAACTTCTCTGTCAAATGTCAGAATGACAAAAAAATTAGATGCTCAAGTAGGTCTTGGAATTCTCCACCTTTAGTAAAAGTTTAAAAAATTTGCAAAAACTAGATAAGCTATAGGTACATGCCCAAAATCCATTTGTCCCCTGGGGGGACAGTCGGGCCTTTAGGAGTTAAACACTTACTGCTGTTACAGTAATTTTCAGCAATAATTACTACAATAAGCAACTTTAAGGGCCTAGACAATAACAATACAACTACAAAAAGACAAATTAGCGGTATCCATGTTGTAAACCATGTGAAATCCTAATATCTAAAGAGTTACATGCACCTCCAAGTGACAAAGCCATGAATCATGAGGTAATTTTCCATGGTAAGGCAACCTAATTGTTAAAGCAACCTAAATGCACTATTTGGTGTAGATATGAATTATGCTCCTTTTTATGGAGTCTTATCAATTATCATCTTCTTCATGGGAGGAAGAGAATATAGAAGTTATTGTAGCAAAATGATGAGAAGCTTAATATGATAAGAGTGTATTGTGATATTCTAGGAAAAAAAAGGCCGATGGCACATTACACCAACTTAAAAACATGGTAGTTAACACTTCACAAATAGTTGCATAACTCCATATCTACCTAATATCCCCTTTAGTATGCTCTAAAACCATCACTTTAAGGGTTGGTATGTTTTTTTGTAGGCTTTCCAAGATATGAAGATTTTTGTTGAAATTTTTAGACAAAGGGAAATAGATGCCAAATAAAACACATTTTTTTCTTGTTTTTTGAAGCATTATTGAATTGTTGATGAATTTTCAAATTTTTTGTAGTAAACATCTATTTGTGACTCTAGGTCTTCCATAAACCCATTCCCTTGCAACTTATAAAGAGATGAGGTAAAAACCAAGGAGTATGATTGGCTCTTGCAATAGAATACGAGTGGATGGATGGTCGGTTGGACTAAAATGCATGTCCCATTCAATTTTTAGGAACATGTTTTGATTGCAAAGGCTTATTTCTTATAGAAGAAAGAGCTTGGAAGCATCCTAAATTAGTGAATATGTTCTATACTTGTTCATAAAACAAAATATGTAATCAATGTTTGTTAAAATTAATAATGTTAGAAATAAGGGATTTTTCAATGCATATATTTGGACTATCTCATTCACAGCATCCTATGAAAATGATAGACATAATGTATCAATTTAGCTTTGATGCGTACATAGGGACTACGTATGTGATTTAACATTTTTTCAGTATTTCAAAAACGTGCTGTAATTTTAGACAAGTGGCGTACATTAATAGACATGGACTTTTTAGTGTCCAAATTAAGGTTGAATATTTAGGCAGCAATATCTTAATGATTATAACATTTTTTTAGTTTTTTCATTTTTCTTTAGCAAAAGCCTTCCTAATGGCTACATGGGCTTGGTATTTTTTTGTAGAATGCGCGTATTTGTATGAAGGAAAACAAACACTTTGTGATCCATACACATAGAAATCTCAAAATCTTGGACTTTTTATGAGGTCTTATCCGCCGTTTTTGGGTCACCTGACCATGCATCCACCCATACACATTTCTTTTTATGACTTAAAGAGGTCCATTCAAGGACCACTTTATATCCATTCATGCGCTACCCATGAGACTCATTATATGAGACTGTTGCTTTTAGAGCACATTACTTTATATGTAATCCCTGGCAAGCTCAAGCACCTTGCATTACGGCTTGATGTATTAGGGCTACTACCATAGCTAGTGACCTAGAACTCCTTGAATGAGCTTCTTAACCCCTGCTTTAACTCTTAAACAACCATAGGATATAGTATACAAGCTGCCGTATAATTAGCATTTGCTACCAACAACAAGTTTTAATTTGGAATCTCAATGAGCCCACTAGAATTACATTGATCAATATTAATTCCAACTTCTTTGTTGATCTCAAATGTAGTAAAGTTGTGAATTTTTTCAAATACAAGAAAAATACCTCATATTGGTCACAGTGGCACTCTCAGACATTGAAGCCTTGAAAGGTTAAGAGGCCCTAAACACTTATCATCCAATATTGCTTGTGCCATAGCTTTTACGTGTAAAGATGCAAATGCTTGAATGGTGAACTTCCATGCCCACTTTTACATTGGAAATTGCAAAAACAACAAACATTGTATCCGTGTCTGCAGGCCATTCGGACTAGACAATTGCACATGTGTTGGGTGAGAATCTTTTTATCTTATTCTCTGATGTGGGTCCACCAACATGGTTTTGAAATGAGTTTTTCAAACGTACTTGGAATACATTAGTAAATCACATTCTCTCAAATGACGCAATTCCCATTACAAACAACCAATGAGAAGGTTCCATCGGTATGACCTCAAATAGTGGTAGTAATGATATGGGACCTTCTTGGTGGTGGAGTTTGAAACTTTCTTGTACTTTTATTTTTTGTTCGTAATTTTTTTATTCATATACATTCCTCTAACACATCTTACCAATGAGAATGAGATTTTTGGTGATTGGTGTAGAACAATGTTCATGGTTGATAGAACAGTTGGTGAACGTGTCAATGAGAATGGAGCATGCATTTCCCAATTCTGGGCTTGCATGGAAGTTTGCCCTAAGGGCATCTGCAGTGCAAACCCTAGGAACATGCCCTCTACCACAAACCAACAAGATGTTTCATGAGAGCTTTGAAGTCTTCATTTTACTTCCATGAACAACACCCCAATGCACAACCGGTATATTGGTCTGCATATGAAAACGTCATCAACATCACTTGACACGTGGAGGCTAGGAACAAGGCTAGGAACAAATTCTTATCAACTTGGTCGTGGCAAGAGTAACGAGAGTCTTTCAAGTATAGACAAATCAACAAAATTTACCAATATGAGCCCTTTGCATGCTGAGTTCATGGAAATGCCGGTGCCTGTGAAGATTGCATTGAATTGCACAATAAATCAAAATGCCGATACAATACGATACGGTCAATGATCCCGGATGCATTACGGATGCTCTAACTTGACTCTCAAGTGATTTCAAAATTTCAAATGTCCAGGGGTTTTAGCAATTATCTACACCAAGGACATCATCTGTTCAAATATTTAACACCGGTAATGGCCTACAGCACACTAAAAGCAATTATAGGAGCACAGAGCTAGTTCGGAGCACGATGGCGCTCATTTGGAGCACCCCTGGCGCGCCATGGCCCCCCTGGAACTCTGGAACAGCTTCATTTCCATCCCAGTCATCATCCGACTCATCCGACGCTCCGGCAACCACCAATGCTTTTCCAAAACTCCGTACAAAAATTTGCCTGAAACTCGCCAAAACTTGCCAAAACTTGCCAAAACTTGTCAAAATTTGCCGAACCTCATGATGAGCAAAGAATCTGCCCTGGCGGCGGCAGGCAGCACCGTTTTTCCTTTCCTCCACGAATTTCTCCAATTTGACCTTCCATTTCTCTTTGGCCCCCTTTACACTAAGGGAGAGAAGCTGTGGAGAGAGAATTTCAGGCAATGAGAACTTCAAAATTGAGAAGACTAAAGAACTCCATTTTAGATGGGAATTTTTTTTTCAAGGGACAAGGAAAGGAGAAAATGAGGTGGAGAACACTTTTGTCCTTTGTGGCAATGAAAAAGCACAAGGTTGGGGTCCCCCAGAATTATAGTCAAGCCCACCTAAAGAGGTGGGCTTGACCAGAATTCCGGGGACCCTCCCCAAAAATAGTTATTTTTAAAAAAAAAAATCTTAAATTTTTTTAAATAAAAAAAAATCTGAAAAAATATATATATTTAGGGAATTGCTAAAGCTACACCCAAAATTGCTAACTCCACACCTCCCATAAGCATGTATTTTGCAAATTTAAACATATTTTTTAAAATTCAAGTGGTCCATCATTCATTCAATCAAGGCATTACTGCCTTCTTGAATGAAAGAAAAACAAATACAATTTTTTGTTGAAGTTTTATTGCACCATTGCTATTTTTTGGATGTATTTTTGCTTTAAGAAATTCAAAAGTCCTATAATTTTAGTTTCAAATTTAGGCACCTCCAATTTTTTGAATATAGACTTAAAATGTTAGAGGTGAAACAAATTCATTGATCCAAATCAAAAATACCAACATGAAATCCTCACAATTTATGCTCAAAAGCACACCTTGAGGTGTGGGGTTAGCAATTTTGGATGCAGCTTTAGCAATTCCCTATATTTATACATTATAACCTCTTCTCACTTTACACTACAACGAGAAGCCTCAACTTCCAAAGGAAGGCCATAGCCCATGGAGGATTTTCTTCACGGCTTCTCTCCCCTAGTGTAAAGGGGGCCTTTGCCCTTCGAAATTCTCATTGTCATGGCACCACGGTTTTTTTTTCTGTTTTCTCATTGGTAGGTTGACCGGCACCCAGCATTGTAAGCAGGGTAAGGAAAAACTGGAAATAATTGGATAGAATCAACGACAAGTGCACATTCATCCATAAATTGTATTACTATTAGTAAACCTCATCCAAAACTTGGCAAATGCCTAGCGAGGGAATTGACAATTTCATCCACTTTTCCATCAATTTTGTGTAGTGTTACAATCGCCAGTGAAGAATTGAGGTGATATTTAGGCGGATTTTTGCCTGAAAAATAACCCTGCATGTCTCCTCTCAGATTCATTCCTATTTCTATAATTGAATATTTTCACTTGATTCCCTTCTTGAAATCGATGGCGTTCGGAAGAATCGGAACTACCTCATTTGGATTTTAAAACTACAATTGCAAAAAGCACGGATGCACGACTTGCAGATATTGACATCGGTCTTACCAAATTGAATGACACGTGGAGGAGGGATGGCAATTGGCAAGGGTGCAAGACTAGAGGAAGAACATTGAAATCTTTTTCCGGAGATGGCTCCCGGAGGTCCCGATTTGGCATGTCTCCAGGTACAGCCTTGTAGGAAGGAACAATCTGCTGCTTTTGTTGCCAGGGCCAGGCGTCTGTTCATCGCAGCATAGCGACAAGGGGGAGAGGAGAACACGACAGAGCGGAAGAATGAAAGGAATGAGACGGTTGGGGGAGGGATTAGAGCGTTATCGACGGTGCAGGACCATGCCATGAATGAATGTCATGATGCAGCAACTGGGACCAGTGTTTTTTTTGGGCAATTTAAGACCCAATTGCCTTAAAAAAAAAAGTGAGCTTCAAGCCCATAGAAAAAAAAAGGGGGAATTTTTTTCAAAAAATTTGTATTGCAGTCTAAACTTCCATAAAATTCTTGTTAAATTGAAAATTGATGCCATCACTTTCAAGTTATTTCAGGTATTGCCCAATCCAATTCCATGCAATAACGAAGCAATGCTAATGGTTGTTCGGATATTTTCAAAAAAAATGCCAATGAATATTTTTTGCCTACAAAAAAATCCCATGATGCTGCAAAAATCCATGCATAGGGGCCGCCTTCAACTCCAACCAAAAATAGGATGGGGCCTGCAAGCTACAAACCATTTTCAAAGAATGCCACATAAGCATTGGTTAGAAAACCAAAAAAAAAATCCTAATTGGGACCGTACGAGACACCGCGCACTACACCAAATAGTGCATTTAGATTGCCCCATACTAATTTCTTGACATTTCACATTATTTAAATATTTATCAAGGTAACATTAATAATTATTATGATAAACAATGGAGGAAGCAAGCATAGGTTGGGCGCAACAACAAGCGCCAAAGTCAAGGAGCAAAGAAGTTGGACCTTTATACATAACCATGAAGCATAAAGAGAGTTGCATGCCCTCAAGGTTGAGTCATGAGGTAACTTTGTCAAGATAAGGCAACCTAATTGTTAAAGCAACGTAAATGCACTATTTGGTGTACACCAAATAGTGCATTTAGGTTGCCCCATACTAATTTCTTGACATTTTGCACTATTAGAATATTTACCAAGTTTATAGTAGCTTTTGTCAATAGTTACTATAATAAACAATGGAAAAAGCAAACAGAGGTTGGGCATAGCAACAAGCGCAAAAGTCAAGGAACATGGAAGTTAGAACTTTACATAGAACAATGAATTATTGTAGCATAAAGAGAGTTGCATGCCCCTCCCAGTGGCCAAGGGTGAGTGATGAGGTAACTTTGCTATATAAGGTAAGGCAACCTAATTGTCAAGGCAACCTAAATGCACTATTTGGTATACACTATAAAGTGCATTTAGGTTGCCCCACACTAATTACTCAATATTTTACACTATAGAAATACTTACTAATACTACAATAATTTTCATTAGTAATTATTGTAATAAACCATTTTAAGGGATGGCAACAACAATTAAGTCGTTGACCAACAAACTAGCAACTTCCATGTTGTAAACCCTATGAAATCCTAATATCTAGAGAGTTGCATGCGACTTCAAGTGGTCAAGCTATGAATCATGTGGTAACTCTTTACGGTAAGGCAACCTTATTGTTAATGCAACCTGGTTGTTAGGGCAACAGGAATGCACTATTTAGTATACACCAAATAGTGCATTTAGGTTGCCCACACTAGTTTCTTGACATTTTACACTATATAAATATTTGCTACTACTACAATGTTTTTCATTGATAATTATTGCAATAAACAATCTTCAATAACAATAAGAACTTGACAACAACAACAATGTGGAAAAATATACTCCCTATATTCATGTCATAAGCCATGTGAAATTTTAGAATCTAAAAAATCACATGCACCTCCAAGTGGCCAAGCAATGAGGCATGAGGTAATTTTCCAAGGTAAGGCAATCTAAATGTTGAGGCAACCTAAATGCACTATTTGTTGTTGACATAACAAGTTAAAGTAGATGTTAGTGATTCCTAAAGCTCAAGTAAGCATAAGAAAGTTGATGGACGTATAAATGGATTGTATGAATTTATTAGATACTAGTATAGACACTTGTCGGTCTGACGGGGCATGAAATAATTTTAGTCTCAATTATGCAAAACGTGCTCCACGTAGTAAAACATTTTTTGTTTTTTTACCCACACAAGTTTTTTGTTTTGTTTTTACCCACACAGTCTAGGGACTAGGAAAGGTTTGTTTTTTACCCACCCAAAACATTTTATGTTTTTAATCCATGAAAATTGTTTACCCATGTAGTAAAATGATCGTCATTGTTTTCTCACATAATTTTTTGTTTTTGGTTTTGACCCACATATTTTACCCACATAGTTTTTTTCCCCGCGCAATTTTTTTTCCCACTCAATTTTTTTACCCACACACCTTTTTCACCCACGCAGTTTTCTTTTCCTATGCATTTTTTTTACTCGGTAAAAGGATTACCAATAGTATTCTGTTATATAGATAAATTGGTGTTTAATTACTATGGAAATTAACCAGGTTTTTTTTTGAATTTTTTTGGTTTCTTTGTTTACTCTTTTTTGTTTTTGGCTCAAAAGTTATATATAAATTTTCAAATGAAATGTTAGATAAAAGATCATTCATTCTAGAAAAGGTGAAATCGTTTAAGTGCTTATAATCTTGCCAACGACATTTCTAAACTTTGAATGAATGTTAATGTTCTGAGATGAAATAAGAGAATTTTATTAACGTCCTACATGTTTCACCTAGATGCATGGATGGGAGTAGCGTTATCGGTTCATCTAATATTGCAAGTTGTTACACAAGTAAAAAACAACGTCCTATATGATCGCCTGTTTTATGATTGGGTGTCCTAAATGACTATAAAACGACTATGATATGACTAAAAGATGACTGACATCGAGATAGTTGTTCTTTAGTCATTCTTTTTAATGGTTCATCTGAAATTCTTTAGAGAATCGTATTCTCCTAAATTTGTAAGTACATTCACATCCATAAGCGGTTGAGGTTGTTGTTGTGTCTGACATCTTTTAGCTGGTATTGTGGTTTAGTTGTATGCCCAAAACATGAGTCTATAGTACTGCTAAGGTGTTACTAATGAACTACTAAAGAGTTACAACTGTCATTCCACATCATTTTCATGCAAAAACACTTCTTTCATTGTTTTCTCTCAAAATTTTGGGACTGCCCAATAGCATTACTTTTAGCTCTTTCTTGTTTTCTTGAGACTATGTGAACGCACACTATTGCAACAGTCATTTTTTAGTTGTTTAGCACGTTTTGTGGTACTACTAGTCTATTACTAGGATATGATTTCTGTAATTAAACTAGTTTTAAGTAAGTAGGTTAATGAAGTTGTTAGGGGAATAAGCGCTATAGGGTTGGACGTTGCTAGGTACTAGTTCTATACTTACTAATGTGCAACTAATCCATGACTAATAAATGACTTTCATGTGATTTTTTACGTGCAACTAATTGAAAACTAATAAGTGACTTCTACATAATTTTGCCTCTCCTGCTGAGTTATTATTGTTTTTTCTATCGCATTAATTTCTTGATTAGGATTTGATCTTATTTCATGGGTCATGGGTGAGGAGCAAGGAATGTTCTAGGATTTAATATTTAGGGTTTAGGGGTTTAGGGTTTATGGGAGTTAAAAAAAAGTGGTCATAGACAATATGTCACCACATCAGTTAAATGACTACGTAATAAGTACATAATGACTATAAAATAACTACATAATGACTATAAAATGACTACATATTGATTACAAAATGACTATATAATGATTACAAAATGACTATATAATGATTACAAAATGACTACATAATTACAAAATGACTACATAATGATTACAAAATGACTACATAATGATTACAAAATGACTACATATTGACTACATAATGACTATAAGACGAATATGAAAGAACCCAATTATAGTCATGCATTTGTTGTCACTTCAAAGTTCATGGGCTTTTTTTCTTCTACTATTATTATTAGAATATAACTTGAGCAAATTAATTTGGGATTTATGGTGCAATTTTCTTTTTGGGCACACTTATTATGGCTTTCAAAACTAGAAACGTCTTGCTCTACCTATTTCAATTCCAACTAACTATTTGAAAGGGGTGTAGTTTGGTTAGCTCATTAAACTGTATGTTTAGGAGTTTAGTTGTATTTTAGTTTTACAAGAGTTGTAGTTAGGTCACTATAATCTTCTCCAAGCATGTGCTAGTCATATATTAGTTGAATTTGAGTCATACATTCAACAAATTATTATTATTAATGTTATTGTTATTATGATT